>WAAB01018642.1:3852-26484 GCA_013389865.1 Piaya cayana | reverse complement strand
TTCTGATCCAAGCCAAGATGTCCCATGACCCAGTGGGAGCGCTTTGCCCTCTGGTCAGTCCAGCCGCAGCTCTGGCACAGCCACGGGGGCGCAGGAGGCACAAGACGGAGCCCAGGCAGGCGGTGACAAGGCTTTATTATCGTACAGCAGTGATGGTGGCAGGGACGCAGCCATGCACGCGCACATGCAGATAGGGTGCCTCACCCGGCACGCCCGCCGGCGAGCGCCAGATCAGGGCTGGCGGCCCTCGGGCACGAGCACAAGCCGCAGGCTGATAACTGTGTGCTCCCCTCTTGGTGGCAGCGAGGGGGACAGGGCGCTGCTGGCCCCACGGGGGGTCACTCCTGGCAGAGGGACTGACCGGGACGGGGGTCCCTGCACCCGGCTGCCATCCCATGGAAATGGAGGGGCGGCAGAGCTGTGGGTGAGGGAGCAAGCGGAGGGACCCCCAGATCCCCACAGGGCAGGGCATTCGCCCCACAGCAGCTCCAGGCTGAGCTCACGCGCGGGTTTGGCTGCTACAGGCGATGAGACAGGCAGGAAAGGGGCAGGGGCACACGTGGGCGTTGGTGGCACCGTGGGGAGTACGGGACACACAGAGCCTCTTTCACATTGTCACTCGGGGCAGCAAAGCCACTGGCCGTAAGAGACAGGGGGACCGAGAGAGGCAGGGGACTCTGCGCCTCCCCGGGCATCCCTGGTGGCACAGCTGTGGGTTACAGCCCCACGGCCATGGCAGCAGCTACTGAAACCCTAGTTCCCTGGCAGCTGCATGAGCAGCTGGAGAAGCCTGTCCCCACCGCAGGGCCCTGCCCGGTCCCCCATGTCCCTCTGACCTGCAGCTTCAGTAGTTGTGGGGGTCAAGATGTACCACAGCGTTTGGGGACAGCAGCCTCGGCGGTTTCACCTCCCTCAGGGAGGACAGGGTGGCTTTGGCATTCCTCGTGGCGGGGCCTTGCCAAGACTGAGCTGAGCTCCCTCCACCCCTGAGCTCTCCCACCTCCAGTGTCCAGAGGAAACCTCCCGGAGGAACGGCAGCACCCACGGGCAGTGCCTGTCACCCTCCCAGTGGCAGCACAGCCACCTCCGGGAGGCCCAACTGGGAAAGAACTGGTAGCACGGCAGGTGGAACGCTCCGAGGGGGGAAACCAACCACGAAAAGAGCTCCTGGGCAGAGGCAGGGCTTGGGCAGGGCCTGGGAAGGTCACTGCGGGAGCCCAGAGGAGGTGGGAACTGCCTGCGCTCTTCCTACCTCTCCCAACTCCAATGCTCTGGGATCCCACCTGGGTGAGCACCTGAGGACAGAGAACAGCAAGGCACCAGGACTGCAACACCAGACAAGCTGCCGATTGTAACCGGGGACTGGATCCAAGCCCCAGGCTGATACAATACAGAGTTAGGTACAAAATAAATTCCCCTCCAACCCTTTGTAATAACAATTAAAAAAAAAAAAAAAAAAAAAAAAAGAAAAAAAAAAAAAAACAAAAAAAAAAATTAAAAAAAAAAAAAAAAAAAAAAAAAAAAAAAAAAAAAGCAGCTGATTGGACATGCATCTTTCTGGCCCTACAAAATAAGGCACCAAAGCTTAAAAATGAAACTCTGATTGTCTTTGATATAAAAGGAATTCCCATGTGTTGAAGGCAGTTGATGTCTGAGTGCATAAAAGGGAGTGATCTTCACTAGCTTTGGGATGGCTCGCCTCACGCCTCGGTCCCGGTGACTTTCTGGATCAGGGGAATCTGCAGGAGGGGAAGGGAGAAGCTGTTAGGGCTGGAGAAGGGGGAAGGAGAAAGCCTGAAAGATTTTCAGGCAAGTTCCTGTGCCCTAAGAGCCGCAGGACCTGCCGGCTGCCGGCGCCCAGCTCACCTTTGTGAGATCCACCCCGGTGATGGCACGCACGCAAGGGGGGATCTCGGCCAGCAGACGGTTCACCTCAGACGTTGTGTTGCTTCTCTCTCCGCTAAGAATAACGATCTCGTCGACTTTGGAGAGGGGAGCGGCCACTTTGGCAGCAATCTGGGGAGGCAGGGAACAAGGGTGGAATGAGCAGAAAGCCCAGGAGCTGCTCACCAGTCTTCTGGACAAGCTTTTGAAGCCTCTCTGCCCTCGGGAGGCTCGGCCCAACCTGAGAAGTCCCCACCGCTCGCCCGGAGCAAGGGAAAGTTGCTCCCTCCTCACCTCCGGCAGCGCATCCAGCACCAGAGCCAGCTGGGCAGCTTCTCCGTACTTCTGGAGCGCTTCGGCTTTCAGCTTCATCCCCTCAGCTTCTGCCATGCCGATGGCCTCAATCACAAAGGCCTCTGCTTCTCCGATCTTGCGGATCTTTTCTGCCTCTGCCTGAGCAAGGAGGACTTGCTTCACCCTGCAAAGGGAAACGTGGCCCTTCAGCAATCCAGATCCCCGCAGCGTTCTCAGTCCACGTGCCCAGGGGGCAGGGAGCACACTTTGCTCCCAGCTNGCAATCCAGATCCCCGCAGCGTTCCCAGTGCTGCTCCCTGCCCTTCACTGTCCACGTGCCCGGCGGGCAGGGAGCACACTTCGCTCCCAGCCCACCCCAGCCCCCTCACTCACTTCTCGCCCTCGGCGATCTGCTGGATGCGGTAGGCTTCGGCCTCGGCTGGCCGCTTCACAGTGGCGATCAGCTCCTTATCCATCCGGATGACCTCTTTCTCTTCGACTTCAATCTGCTTCTTGCGCTGCACCACTTCGATTTCCATTTCCTCCTGGCGGATCTTCTGCTGCTCCCGGGCGCTCTGGAGCTCGTAGGCCAGCTGGGCCTCCGCAGTCTGCGCAAGGGAGAGATGAGAAGAGGGGTCTGGGCCATGACCTCTTGGGCTCACACACAAGGAGCCTTGGCAGGCCCTGAAACCAGCCGTGGTTCCAGCTCTAGACTGATCCCCAACTCAGAGGTGAGGTCCCTATCCTCAGAGCTGCGCTCACTGCCCTTCTCTCTTTCCACGTGAGCCCAACCAGCTCTGGGTTTAGCTTAGATGACCCTCCCCGTCCTTCTACCTCCTCCCAGTCCCACCTAACTGTTTCACACAGGAGAGGAATCTGCTGCAAGGCAGCCTGTGACACAGAAAAGTGGATTCTTCTAACGCACCTGCAGGTGGAGGAAGCTGGCAAGTCCCAGAGCTACCAGCACCGTGAAGAACCAGCCAGGGAACAGCGGTGGGCCGGGGGATACCTCTCACCTTGATGTTGACCTCCTCAGCGAAGGCAGCTTTCTGCAATTCAAAAGCCCGTTTGGAATCTGCTATTTTGGTATCTGCCATGAACTTGACATCCAGCATTTCCTTCTTGCACTCCGCCTCCTGCGGAGAGGAAAGAGAGAACAGAGCTCCAGGGTGGGCAACTGGAGCTAAGCAGGCTGCTCCGGGGAAAGCTCAACAGGTCTCTGGACTCACTCGAATGCCAGCGTCTCGCTCGGCTTCTGCCACGCCGATGTCTGCATCCCTTCGGACAGCTGCTGTCTGAGTCTTTCCCAAGGAGCTGAGGTAATCCACTTTATCATAGACGTCCTGGAGAGGGCAAGAGAAATCGTAACCACTTCAAACCAGTGATTCTGTCTTGCTCCCTTCCCACTGATGCTCAGAGCAATCAGAGAAGGCTCTGAGGAGACCTTATAGTAACCTTCCAGTACCTGAAGAAAAGCTGGAGAGGGACTTTTTACAAAGGCAAGTAGTGACAGGATGAGGGGAAATGGCTTTAAATTGGAGGGGGATTTAGACTAGATGTAAGGATGGAATTCTTCACAATGACAGTGGGGAGGCCCTGGCCCAGGTTGCCAAGGGAAGTTGTGGCTAGAGGTGTTCAAGGCCAGGTTGGATGGGGCTTGAGCAGCCTGATCCAGTGGGCAGTGTCCCTGCCCATGGCAGAGGGTTGGAATTAGGTGGTCTTTAAGGTCCCTTCCAACTCAAACCGCTCTGTGATTTGTGTGGTCAGGAAGAGCCATGTCTGCCTGCTGCCAAAGAAACCTCGTGTGTGGGTGTACCTTGATGGTAAAGCTCAGGATCTCGATACCCATGCGACCCACGTCGGGAGCTGCCACCTCCCGCACGAGCTTGGCAAACTGGTCCCTGTCCTGATAGATCTGCTCCACCGTCAGGGTACCTGCAGGGAGGGAAGGCAAAGCCCTTTATGCGGAACGTGCAAAGGCACGGGACGAAGCCCAGCAACATCTTCATCGCCCCTAATCTCTTGAGGTCTGGGCACGAGGGTGTAATCCTCCACCCAGACCCTGCAGTGTGCACCAACATCTGTCTCAAGCACAACCACCATGGACACGTGCCACCTGTAGCCCGTGAGGACTTGGACATCTCTTACTGCAGGCACTGAAAACTCATTTATCACAACATCCAGCCCCGCAGAGGGAGCTGCTGTAGGGGAGGAACAACCTAAGATGCCTTCTCTGCATCTTCGGCTGCGGCTGCTGTGGTGGCAGTGATACCGCTGGGACCAACCAGCAGAGAAAGTTACGTAAGATGCCTTCAAAGGCGTGAGCCTCTCCGCACCTAGGATGGAGCGCAGATGCCCCTCCAGTGTCTGAAGGACCACGTTCTTCACATCCTGCACGTTCTTCCCCAAGAACTGCTCACACGCCACAGCCAGGAGCTCCTTCTCGGTCATTATCTTCACCTAGAGACAAAAGACAAAACCAAAGGGACTGGAGGGGCTGTCCAAAGAGAGACAGGCACCCAACAGCAGCAGCAGCAGCAGCAGAAGCAGCAGTCCCACCACCAGGCTGCTGCCAGACCCCCCGAAGCTCCAAGGGACCTGAGCTGGGCCACCAGATGAGCCAGTGAGGCCCCGCTCAGTGGTGCTGGGGAGAGCCCTGCAGCCGGCACACACAAACGTGCCCTGACAGCAGCTCTGCAAGGAGAGGAGCTCCCCATGGCCATCACTCTGTGTGATGTGGGGACAGAACCTGGCCCTGCAAGTCCCACCTGATGAAAACTCTACCAAAGGGCCCCGACCAACCAGTTCAGGCACTGCACCAACACCTGATCTGTGAGGAGAGGGCTTTCCATTTCTCCCCCTGGCCAAAAGCCATCTTGTTACCTTTCTCTTCCTCCTCCTTCACTAGAAACACTTTTTCTGACATGGGAAATGGGAAAGGCAGAGAACAAGGAAGACTCTGAAATGCCCAAGGAACAGCTTGGGAATGGGGGCTCCATTCAGCATTTCTTGCAAGGGGAGGTGAGATGGAATGGCCACAGCTGTCCTGCTCTGCTCCATCAGTCTTGTAACAATCCCTGGAGGTGGGACACAACCACCCCAGCACCACTTTCACCTCCCACAGTCAGAGCCAGATGTAAGAGGACCCCAAGATCCAGACAAACCAGGGTCTTAAGGTGGTCCTGCCAGTCACAGGGCTCCTTTTCAAAGGCAAACTAGGTTAAGAATCCCTATTGGATATGTTAAGCAGTGGAGATGAGCACTTATAGAGCCACAATCCACCAAGGTGACATCTCCTGGTGGCCAGGTTCACCCTGAGGGCTCAGGCAAGGCCTGGATGTAGGGGTGTCTGTGTCTGGAAGCACCAGAGAAGGGAGCAGGGCCATAGCAGCACCTCTGGGCGCTGAGCAGGTCCCACAGCGCCCTCTCATGGAGATATGTGGGCTGGGCAGTGCCTCCTCCCCCACGAGATGCTCCTAGCACCCTACGTTCTGCTCCAAAGACTGTCTGGACCTGCTGCCACCTGCAATGCGCAGTCCTGGCTGAGACCTCCAAAGCTTTGGAGCTCCAAGGGTCTCAATGCATGGAAAGGAACTGGAGAAGGGTCTGGAGAACAAGGGTTATGAGCAGCGGCTGAGGGAATTGGGCTTGTTCAGCCCGGAGGAGGCTGAGGGGAGAGCTCATCACTGCCTACACCTGCCTGAAAGGAGAATGTGGTGAGGTGGGTGCTGATCTCCTCTCCCAAGTAACAAGGGATGGGACGAGAGGAAACGGCCTCAAGTTGTGCCAGGGGACGTTCAGATTAGATATCAGGAAAAATGTCTTTACTGAAAGAGTGGTGAAGCCCTGGCAGAAGTTGCCCAGGCCAGTGTGGGGGGATCCCCATCCCTGGAGGGGTTCAGAAAGCGTGCGGCCGTGGCACTTCAGAACACGGGTTAGAGGGCCCAGTGGGCTTGGGTGGATAGTTGGACTGGATAAGCTTAGAGGTCTTTTCCAACCGTAATGATTCTATGCTTCTACACAAGGGGGAGTTGGGAGAGCTGCGCATGCAGCTGCACTGGGGAGCGTGGGCCCTGCCCAGAGCTCATCTCACAGCAAACAAGAGCTCTTTGCCAACAAGAAAATAAATTATAACTCTACGGCAAGGTTTCTAGTGTCCCTCTGCCAGCAATTCCACCTCTCTGAACAACCCCTACCCTGCGGGAGCTACCACGAGGACAGTGCAAGCATGGAGCACGATGCCTGTTAAGAGTCTTTGCAGTATCAGACAGAGAAAGAATGGATTCAGCTTCTGTGAATAAAGCCAGCGAGCAGCCTGCCTGCACCTGTAAACCCCGGAGAACCCAAAGGAGCTTAACACAGATGTCAACCTACAAAGCAAAGGTTGCACAAACCAAACCAGAGCCGAGCCATTCACACTCAGCTATTTTTCCAGTATTTCAGCCCGGGCACCGCGACACTTGGTGCTTCTTTAAACGTCATCGACATCAGAGCGAGAGTTTAGCTGGCAGGAAATGAGGGAGCCTCCCTTAAACAATCCCATCTTGTTAGGATCGACAGCGCTGCAACCCGGCTCAGGCCAGCTGCAATCACAGCCAGGGGGGAGCTGAGACAATCCAATTAGCTTGAGGCTCAGAAAAGCCTTAGGGGAGGATACGAAGCCCAGCGTGGCCTAAGGCAGCAGCATCCCAGCGCAGCCCAAGCACCAGCCGACACAGGAGGGAGGATGCTCCTTAAATCTCTCTTCCAAATCTTAGAGGTCTCCTTACTAAGTACTTACTAAGTACATTAAACACCTCTGTTATCACAGCAAACAAAAGGTGTTTCTCTAGTAACAATTTGTTTGGGTTTTTGGGGTTTTTTTTCCCATTTTGCACAAGCTCTTAAAAGCAAAATCTTTGCCCCAAAAGTACTTCTGCAAAATGAAGGTGCCGCCAGCTGCCTCAAGCCTGCTTTCAGCATGGAAACACCTTGCTAAAGCCTAAACCTTTCAAATCAACGGACTGGAAAAAAAAAAAATGAACGGTGAAGAGAGAGAATAAGATGTCAGAGATCAACTGGGAGTTGTGTTTTTAAGTCAAGGCACCTGGTGATCCAGCCTTCCGCTGGCACGCGCCGCTCAGCCTGAATTATTTTGCAGGCAATGGAAGGATGTCACAAAACTAGGGCAAGAAGGAACGATGGCTTCAGGGAAACATCTTTTCCTGATACGGAAGGGAAACCACACAGATCTATGAGACGTGTGGGAGGGTGCATGCAGAGACCATCATGGTTATGTGACACATGAGCAGCTAAATGGATATAAAGAACGGGAAAAGGGAAAACAAGCATGCTGGAATGTATCAGCCAGAGTGAGGATGATTTTTTTTCACTCGCTGGCTCCTGTGCTGGTGCTCTTGCACGTAGCTACGATGCCCAACAGCAGCAGGGCGATGGGTTATCTGCTGCTGTGGCCCTTCTGCCCTGTGTGACAACCCTGAAACTGCTCCAGATTGAATTTATACCCTCAGTCCCACGCAGACGCAGCTCGCAGCTCCTCTGCGACACCAGCTCAGGGCAAACCAAGGAACCTAGCAAGGAATCTGCTACTGTGGAAAGCTGAGGGTGAAATTTGTCGAGTCCTTGTCTCAAATGGGCTGCAGCGGTCGTGGTGCTATTCCCTGGGGGAGCCTTTTGCAGCACACGTGGGATTTTGGTCCCATCGCTGCATCATTCAGGAGTCTCCTCAGCTCCATTGCTCATGGTAAGGGATGTGGCAGCCACCACTCCTGCATAAACAGACCTGAGCAAGCCCTGGGACAGGTGGTGACACCGTCTTGTGTACGCCAAGAACCACTGTCTTGGTTTTACACACCCAGAATGAGCTGGCAGGAGCAATTCTCAGTCGGAGCATCCAGCTGCCTACTTGGGGAATCAAATTCTGTCAAAAGAGAGTCTAGAGGAGGCCACGAGGATGATCCAAGGGCTGAAGCACCTCCCGTAAGAGGCTGAGAGAGCTGAACGCTTGAGAGAGTCAAAATTCAATCCAAGCCAGGAATTTCACACAAAGATTTCAGTGCCTGGAGGGACTAAGTTCTTTCTTTAAGCTTTAACTCAGTGTGAAGAATATCTACATCCACAAGCTAATAATAATAATCAATGCTCAATACCATCTCAGGAGTGAATGGCTCGGTCCTGCAGGGTCACACAGAGCTCCAAGGGCACCGCGGTGCATCAGGGCTTCACAAACGGATCGAATCACCCCCCCAGCACCACCTCATTTGCCATATGGACAAATGAGACATCAGGAAAAAAAAAAGAGGAATGATTTTGGGGAGAGGAGGAGAGGCCACAACCCCCTTCACCACACGAGACATGCTGCAGTGGGTTTGAACAAACGAGGACAGTGAGGTTTTGTGCAAGAAGTTGTTTTGGAGCAGTTGGCTTCTATTCTTGGACAAGAATCACCTCTTAAAGGGGAAACCCAGACGTAAGTTAGACACATGCATTCCTGAAATGATGGTTTGGAGTTACTGTACCTGTGCCACACCTGTGACAGTTAAAGCTACCCCCTCCGCCGTCTCTACGTCCTCACACCTGGGCTGTAACGTCATTATCTCTAGGGAAATCCTGCCAAAAAACGTAAAATATTTGCACGTTTCCAGGTAAAACACACTCAGCTCTTCCCCTCGCATCTCCTGCCCCGCGCTCCCTGCCGCACTCGCCACAGGTAATGTAAGACAGGTGCAGAATGCAGCCAAGGGGCCGCGTCTGTGACCACAGATCAACCTCTTTGGCCGGGAAATCGATTTTTCAGATAGTGCTTAAGCGCCATTTATCAGCAGAGGAAGGCTGGGAGCCAGGCTGGAGATAAAACTGTGACCCTTTCCCTCCTGCTAGGCAGCTCTGGGATGCCAAAAGGCCCTTGGTGAGAGGCTCGCTGTGCCACGCTGCCCAACGCCGGGGTGGCACGTGCCCTCGCTGGCTGGTGTCACTGGTTTAGAAGCACAGCATGGACCCAGGATGCTCCCACCCCTGCACGAGCCCTTGTGCCTGGCAAATCCTGGTGCTGATGCTGCAAAAAGCAGCCCTGCCTTTGCCCCTCCAGGTTAGCACGAACACAGACGTACTCCCTGATCTGGTTCACCTCTCCCTCTATTTTCCCTGTGACCCAAAGGCAGCGAGAAGGGCGTCACCAGCTCCTCAGGGCCACGCCTGCATGGTATCAGGCACCCCAGGGGCAGATCCTGCGGCTCCACAGCTTTCGCAGGCACCCAGGGTGGATTCAAGGACCTTTGGCCAGACCGGGTGACCTGCAAGTCATTAGACACGTGCTTGGATGTGGCAGGTTCTGCTTTAGGAAGCAAAACACGGCTCTCGTGTCAGCCACAACACGCCAAGAAGGCACTGGAGGTCAGGACAGGCCTGCAGGGCAGTGATCGCAGGTCCAACATCTGAACCACGAAGGGGCTGGGCTGCTGTGAGCCCCCCGAGCTGCTCCAAGCCCCCTGAGCTGCTCCAGGGCTCACTGAAAATGCTGAAACCCATCTCTGCAAGTTCCTGCCTGCCTTGGCCACCGTCCTAATTAAACTGGCACTCAAACCAGGAGCTGACAGAGCAGATCCCACTGTCCACGATGCGCACAGGCATTTTTTTTACCGTACGCGCTCACAGCTTTAATCAGCCAGCGCGGGATTTCTGCAGCCCTGATCTACGCTGCGAATTTAATTTCAGCGCTGTGCCGCTGCTTAGCCAGCGAGTCACGGGGCTGTTTGGCAACTACCGTTACACCCTTTCACAACGGCCCACGGTGCAAACGTTATTCCTGCATGCTGCAGCGCACCCGAGGTCTCTCTGCTGCACTTTCAGAGGTGACAACATGCAAACCGGGCACTGTCTCCATGCGGAGGAAGAAGGGCTGAGTGGAAAGCTGCATCCAAAACTTCCCAGCCAAGCGCAGCTGCAATTTACCCACAGGAATACTAGTTTCCTTTTGAAATGGCACAAAACCTGCCTCCCCACCTGTCCTAAATCCTGCCCAGAACCCAGCCTGGCCTGCCTGTGGCTCCACACAAAAGTAGGTGCCCTTCTGCTCTCCACCAAGTGCGCAATGGACTGTCGAGGAAAGGGTTACAGCTGCAGCGTTATCAGAGGGAGCCAGGCCAGCGATGCTGAATTTGAAATTTGCCAAGGATGCATCTGTCTGCATTACCTATAAATTGTGGAGTGTGCCCCGGGGCGAGTGCTGGAGGAGGGGAAGGAGAGGAGGGTATTGAAGATTTCAACTGTCCCGTTAGAAAATCATTAGTTTTTATGTTATTCTGCTGCTGCTGCTGCTGTTGCTGCTGCTGCTGCTCAAAACAGAGGGATAAAAGGTTAGACGGGATGTTAGGAAGCTGGTGGAGTATTACCTGTGCGACCCCTGTTACGTACAGTGGGACCCCCTCCGACGTCTCAATATTCTCACAGCGACAGAGGATGGTCATAACCTCCAAAGACAGTCTGAGCAGCAAGGAATAAGGGTAGGACAGCAAATACACAAAGCGATTATCAGAGAGTCAGACACTCATTGCAAAGGACAGACGAGACTTTCGGGTTTCAGCTTTTCCCTGTTCCATCTGCCTTTCTCCCATTGCCCTCTCCGAGCGCGCAGTAACGCTGGGCCAGGCCAGCCTCCCTGGCCACAGGAGGGAGTTTACAGCATCAAGCTGGTTTTTTTTTTTAAATGAGGATAAACTCTCTAGGGTCTCATCTTCACCCTGCGTCCCGTAAGTCACTGCAGATGAAACTGAACCGTTTATCCCACCTGGACTGCCATCCTGGAGACAGCTGGAACTCTCTGTTGGAGTAACCTTCACACACAGAAAAGTCCTTTTTTTTTTGGAATAACTTCGATGATTCTACGTCAGTGTTTAAGAGGGGCCAGAAAAGCGAAAATGCTAGGGACCTGTCTACCTACCCCTGGCTGAGGCGTCGAGGAGAGAAGGTGCCTCCAACTGCTGTCCCAAGAAGCTGAACAACACCATTTGGTTCCCTCAGGGGCAGGTAAGATCAAGCTGCTTCTCTCTCTGCTTTTATTTCTGACCCTTTAACAGAGACAGCTTTTTTTTTTCCCAGTCCTCAGGGTGGCAGCGGGATAAGAGCCCCAGCACCTCGCCAGCTCTAAATGTTCTTTTGTTCCCAGGTTAGCGCTACCTGGCAGGACGCCGCTGACAGCGACACAACTGCCGCTGTCCCTCTCGCTTTCAGCACGGGCAGTTCCAGAAAAGATGGCCTAATTTTGGAGGCAGAAACCTGCCTCGCTTTTCACGTTAATGCTGCAGATTCCATCTGCGGCACAGCTTACGGTATTTGGGAAAGGCTCTTCTCAAGAGAAGAATTAAGACCCATATCCCATGGCATGAATCAGGGGGTCTAGATCTTTAAAAGATTTTTTAGGGTGCAGTCCTGTCTGAGCCCCGTTTGCTAAATAATTCATAGATCTCTATCATGTGATAGCTCATCCTGGCAAGCAGCTCTTGGCTCTGGACTCAGCTTTTGCTTAACTTAATAAGTCGGCCTCCTGAATGCATTCGTTATCTCCTGCACACGGCAGGTCAAGGTCCTGCGCTGTTCTCTGGGCTTCTCACACAAGAGGAGGAGCAGAAAACCGTTCGTTCAAATCATTAGTTCTCCCAATAAGATGCCTCACAAAAAATTGGGAATGAAGCTCATCTGGATCCAGCACAGTTCTCAAGCACCGAGTGTGCAGAGCTGAGCCTTTCCTTTCCCTCCCACCCTGTGTGAGCACGGACTAAACCAGCAGGTGAGGTGTTAGCTGAGATCTCTTCATGCAGATGGGAGCGACCTGGGTACCAGCAGACAGGAGAGGACCTGCGAGGCACCGTGAGCCAGTGGTGGCAGCAGCCAGGGCCCCGTCACAGCGCAGAGCAGCGCGTCATCCGCAGAGCGAGGGCAGCAACATGCTCGCTGCGTCTGCCAGTGGCAACACAGGAACAGGGAAAAGAGGTGGTAAGATCAGGCAGTAAGGGTTAACAACAACCTCTGGCCATCAGTGTAAAAACCCAAAAGTCACGTCTTTATTCTTTTTCCCTTAATTTTTTTTTTGACACAGATGGAGGAAACCTGCGTTGGTGAGCACGAGGGAGGTGTTAGGAGAGAGCAACATTCCCACAGATCCTAAAGACGAAGAGCTACACAGGTAGGACAGCAGCACCATCACGGCATTAGTTCAGAGCAGTTAAGAAGCAGCAGGCAAAAATCTACGACTGAGGAAAGGGAGAGAAAGGAAATCCTGTGGTTTTAGCTAGGAACACGGTCTGCTCCCGAGGTGACAGCAGTCAGCACATCTTTAGAAACAGAGACCCAGCGAGCAGGAGGCTTCCACAAATGTTACTGTGTGAGGATTTGGGACACGCTGATCAGAACTCAGCTCCTTTTGTGAACTCATGGATGAGCCAGCCCGGTGCTCCCACCGCCCAGCTCCTCCGCGAGAGCCTCATACCTGCAAAAGCAGCAGCAGAGGAGAGCAGGGCCTCTCCCTGCCCTTGGCACTCGCTGCACCAGCAGAGGAAGAAACGCGCTGAGCAGCCAGGCTGCGGCGCTCTCGGCTCAGGGGGGTTTATGTCAATAGAAACAACCAAAAGGGAAATTAAAAAAAATCTGATTGCCTTGGGTTTGAGGTGGAGTGAGGGCAAAGAGGCCCTGTGAAAAGTGCTCCAGGGGAAAGCATGGGATTTCTTTTCTTCTTTTTTTTTCAGTCTTTTCCACTGCAGTCCCAGCTGTCCCCACACAAAATCAGCACAGAACTCTCCCGTGCTGCTATTTTATTTTGCAGGTCATCCCTTCTTGCCAGGTAAACTTGGAATGACAGGATTAGCTCCTGCAGGGCCCTGGACAACCTCAGCCTCACCACTCAAAGCAGAAGATGGCTAGGAGCTGAGGAACCCTACATTCCCCTCACGCATGTTGCTCCTCCCAGCTGCTCACGGCACCGTACGCCAGGCAGCCTTCGTTCCAAGGAGCTGCTCACAGCCAAGAGCAGCGGGCTGGGCTGACGCTCATCCATGGTTTCACACATAGCGCTCAGCCCCATGTTCCAGAAGATGCTGCTGACAGCCCCACTAGGATGGCTTTGCCTAACTCCGAACCCCCAAGGCAGCGGGGAATCTCCTTACCTTTGGGTGTCGGTGATGCACCACCAGGCCCAGGCCCAGCCTCCGTACACATACTGCTTCACGTCGGAGCCGCAGCAGCCACCTGCAGCACAGCGGAGAGAGACGGAGGGATTATACGCGCGCACGCTGCTCTAGGCAGGGAAAAACCTGCTCCCAGACTGCACCAGGAGCAGAACGACCTGACAAAGAACCCACCCGGCCTCTGGATGCTGAGGAAAGGACACCTTGGGGGTCATTGGTTCCCCCAGTCTCTCAGAGCAAGGGAAGCAACCAGTGCTACCACACCAAGATCTGACCCCAGAGAATCCAAGCGTGCTTACAGTTTCTGATAATAATGAACACAGAAAATTCTTTCCAAGATCCACGGCAGCTCTAGAAGACCCTTTGGTTGGCCATAACCCAGCCAGCCTCTGGGGAACCCAACGCTGTCCTCACCTCCACAGGTGTCACAAGGCAATTTTCTAAAGGCAACCTTCCCTTTTACTGGAAATGTCTTATAGAATTGGAAAACAGTATGTGCAATAATTCATTATGATGAACAGTAACACACAGAAAGCGACGGCATTTCACGACAGTGTTTTATTTCAGTTTTGTCAGGCGGTTTTTAACGAACACAATAACTATAATTACGCACTTCAGCGTCTTTAACTGTGATGCATCAGCTCCATCGTGGAAAGCCAAGTAATAAATCCATCTCCTTTCCGCTGCAGACCACCCTTAAAGCCATCAAAAAGCCAGCATGTCAGCGTTGGAGGAGAAGAGCTCCATCTCCTAGTCCTGGCGCATGCAGATCCTGAGATGTTCATGGTCCAATGACCAGCCCCGAGTTTCATGCCTGACAAGGAGATGCTCTGCAGCGCCTGCTCGGACCAGGGCTCCAAGTGGCTGTGTCTCAGGCATATCAAGCCAGCAGGCCCTCCCTGCTCTGTTATCCATAATCACTCTTATTACATCAGCCCCCGAGGGCCTCAGCAAGGCAAGCGCTGCACCAACAGCTTCAGCCCTGCGGGATGTATCTACGCAGGAAAGAGGGAGACAGCGCAGAGAAGAGCAGGCACGCAGGGAGCTTCGTGTTGTGGGAGGGGAAAGGGAGAACTGTGCAGCCAGAGCTCTCAAGAGGGATGAAGATGATTAAGTTTCCTGCAATAGGTCAAAATGAAGAAGCAAAGGCAGCGCACACGCAGGTCACCGTGCCAGCAGAGCCCTCTGGACTGCAGGAGGGGACTCTGTTCTCCCCATCCTCCTCCTCATCCTCACGCTCAAGTGTCTGGCCACCTTCTACCATCAGCTAAGAGACCTCCTGCTCCGCTGGCTTCCACTCAATGCCTGATAAACCAGCAGAGCAGCACCATTTACAGTTCTTCACCCTCCAATTTCAGCAGGAACTAACCACAGACGGATTTACACGCTTTTTCAGGTATTCTGTGCTCCAAAGCCTAGAGGAACACTCTCCCATCACCTCCAAGACAGCCTCTGGATACCTTCTTCTTGTAGCTGGAAGGCTATTTCAGCCAGGCAAGGAGCTACAGAAGCTGATGATACGACACCCTGCAGCATGCTAACCACAAAGCCTTAACATTTCTTGGAGGACGCCAGCCCCGGTTAGCTCAGCCTTTTAGCCTTTGTTTTTCAAGAAAAAGGAAGGGAGGTGTTCCTGGGAAAAGGAAAGGTATTTTATCGCAGGATCTGTATGGTCTTTACCCAACCATTGCGTAATAACGTCCTGAGAAAAACTCTGCACCCTAAACGCAACACTGCGACGAGAACGTGCCTCCCCACACAGATGTTTCTTCTCATCTGCAGGAAATGCAAGGAAAAGCTTTCCCAAGTGTCACACCCAAAGCCAGCCCTGTTTGCTTCCCCGTGCTACACGACATCGCTGTGCAGCACAGCAAACGGAGCTTAATTATCATAAAATCATAGAATCATAGAATCACCAGGTTGGAAGAGACCCATCGGATCATCAAGTCCAACCAGTCCTATCAAACACTAAACCATGTCCCTCAGCACCTTGTCTACTCGTGCCTTAAACCCCTCCAGGGAAGGTGAATCAACCACCTCCCTGGGCAGCATATTCCAATGCCCAATGACCCTTTCCGTAAAAAACTTCCTCCTAATCTCTAGCCTAAATCTCCCCTGGGAGATTATATATCAGAATTATATATCAGAAAGCGTTCAAAGCATAAGAAAAACAGGGCAAACGAACACAGGAAGAACATGGACCTGTCAGAGCAAGTCCAGAGAAGGAAACAAGGATGATCCGAGGGCTGGAGCATCTCTGCGATGAGGACAGCCTAAGAGTTGGGCTTGTTCAGCTTGGAGAAGGCTGTGGGGAAACCTCAGAGCAGCTTCCAGTGCTGAAAGGGGCTCCAGGAAAGCTGGAGAGGGGCTCTTGATCAGGAAGTGCAGGGATAAGATGAGGGGGAATGATTTGAAGCTGAAAGAGGGGAGGTTGAGATGAAGACTTATGAAGAAATGTTTTGCTGGGAGGGTGGGGAAGCCCTGGCCCAGGTTGCCCAGAGCAGGGGTGGCTGCCCCATCCCTGGAGGGGTTCAAGGCCAGGCTGGATGGGGCTTGGAGCCCCTGATCCAGTGGGAGGTGTCCCTGCCCATGGCAGAGGGTGGAACTGGGTGGGTTTTGAGGTCCCTTCCAGCCCAAACCATTCTATGATTTCCTGATTAAACAGGAACAGGATGCCAGCTGGTTGTTTTGATGCGAGCTGGACATCTGAGCGCAGCAGAGCTCCGTCCCGGTAACGCAAGTCAGATGAGCTGAACGCTCATTCCCATTGCAGTCCTGCAGCCTCTTTTCCCCAAGTCCCAGCAAACAAGTGAAAAAGGAACGAACAAAGTGAAATCTTTGCAAGTCTAAAGGAAAAAAAAAAAACCCAAACCTCTTGCACAATGAGATTTGGCAGAGAAACTGCCTTTTCCAGCTATAATACACCCACTGTTCCAGCAGCCCGGATCTCAGGGCCGCTTGGCCCTCGCTGCCACAAACATCCATCACGGCTTTTCCGGGGCACTATCCAGCAGCCAGGCAGATACAAACAGAGGATTCAGAGCCGGGAAGCTCGGCCTCCTCCCAAACAAAAGAGGGGGTCTCATGTTCAAGCAAGAATTCCCAGAGCTAGGAAAAAAAACCCACATTGTCTATTTTTTTTTTAATGAAATGAGATTAATTGCTTGGGAGTTTGCAGCTAACTGGAGCTCTCGGCAGATGCAGGAAGCTGTGATGGATGGGATGCAAGGGAGAGCAGGAGCCCAGCAGTTCGGGGCACGCGGGGCTCAAAACATCAAAGCCTGGATACTGCGAGGCTGCAAACAAGCTCCGCGTTGTTTGCTCTCCCAAGGTAACTCGAGGCACAGAGCTTCTATTCTGGCAGGAAGCCGCGAGCGCTCAGAAATCAGGTCGAGGTAAATGGGCTGCGACGATAATTCGATAACCATCCTCCTTCCCAGAAACCGCTGCAGGCTGAGCACAAGAAGAGAGCAGAGCTTCACCTGCACAGAGAGCGCTGCTGTCTTCACACCTCAGTTCTGGTCCTGGATGCTCCTTCTCTAGGAGGACCCATGGCCCAAGGTGGGAATGAACAGCTTGGTCCTGTCTGACAGAAGCTGGGTTGGTTAAGAGAACCAGTCCCGCGCTGGAAAACATCACGGAGTGCTAACAAGGGAGTGCAGAAAGACAAGGAAAGAACTGATAATTGAAAACAGTCACTGACCAAAGATGTGACGCGAAAAGAGAAGGCAGCAAAGGCACACAGTAAGAAAATCATGTAAGGAAACAGGGTCTAGACTAAAGCCAGTGTCTGGATGCTTTGGCCTGGCTGTGCATATAAATGAGGCTTTGTCCACATGCAGAAATGGCACAAGGCTAAGAAAATTAATTTAAAATGATCCAGGGTTCTGAGTCGAATCCATAAAATCCTTTGATGGCCACTACAGCAGATGAAAGCAGATCACGCTGGCTTGGCTTGTTTTGGATGTCATCTGTGTCACAGCGACTTGTTTTAAGCTATGAGCAGCAATGCTACAGAGTGAGGTTGAAAACACATTTAGTTTAACTCATGTTGTACACAGAAATCCAGAGAAGCCAAACCACAATGATGTTACAAAACAAAACTAGAGATGTTACCCCAGAATTCTTCACGAAAGCCAAAAGGAAAGCCCTGAGGCTACTCTGTCCACCTCCTTCGCCTGTTATGCTTCCTGAAGAGCCACTTGCAAGCCTTGGGAGGTTTAACCAGCACCTGACAAGGGAAATCTTGAGCCCCACCACCTGCAGAATGCTGAAGAACTAACCTGTGAGAAGGAAAACTGTAGAGGAGCTGTGCAAGTGGTGAAGAGTTGGATTGAGCACCAGCAATCTCCTGCTACTGATCTATGATGCTGCAGTCCAAGCGTCAAACCCTGAGCATCATCGGCCACGAGGAAATCTTTCTGGCTAGCCAAAATGCAGAGCCCAACTCCACGGGAGCATGCAGTTAAACCTGCCAGGCAATAATCGGTGCCACTGGAAGTTTTTTTGCACAGCTTGTCCAGTGCAAGGGTTAGAACACCTCGATCTCAGCTCCAGGGAACTGTTCCGAGCTCTGGCTCCAAAGTCACGAATGCAGACAAGGTGAAAACTTCACCTGAGACCCAGCTGAAGCTGCCTGCTCCCTCCCACAAACTCGCTGCTTTGGAGGCTGAAGAACTGGATCACAACTAGCCCGGTCACGCCAGCCTGGGGCTGGAAGTAGAGGGACAACCCCAACGTCACCAGCGTTAGGTCTCGGACAGTTCTTGCTGCTCACCATGGCTTTCTGCAGGTCACAGCCCAGACCATCATCTTCCATTCAATTCTCATGCCATCGACTGCTCTCACTTAAGCGTGGCTCTCGGCATTTCTCCGTATTGAACTGCATCGTGTTTCTTTCGGTCCATTTGATCAATCCGTCAAGTTCATTTTGACTCTAATCCAGCTCTTCAAAGCTCTCAAATCCATTCTCAGCTCAGTACCATCTGCGAATGCAATAAGCACATTCTCGTTTCCACTATCCAGGCCAAAACAAGGAATGAACTTGATAAATCCTTTCGGCTGAACAGTGAGCCACTGTCAAGTCTCCTGGCAATGGTTTTCCAGGCAGTTTGATATTTATTTTACAGTAGCTGAGAAGCCAGCTCCTCCTTGCACTGCGGACTGCAGGCCTCTTGCATGAAGGGCTTGCAGTGAGAGCCTCAAGAAGCCTTTATTTTTTGCTTTCAAATATCAGAAAACAGCAGTCACACTGGCTCAAAAACTGTGACCAATTCCTCTTGCAGCGATGGGAAGGATGCAGTAACAGGATGCGAGCGCTCTGAGCGGCTCTAGAAGGGTTAACCACCCCGGACAGCTGGGGTGAGGCAGGAAATGTTTACACAAAACTGGGATTAACTACAACTCTTTTCACTTTGACAGAGATGGAGGAGCCTCACAGGGCTCTGCCCTGAAGTACAGTTTGAGAAAGTGGGTTGGACCGCATGTCTCAAGCTGACTTCTGAAAAACCCTGAGCTTAACACACACCCTAGTGAAGGCAAGTTGTACATCATCTGCTGCTTCTCCTCGTCCCTACCCTGCTAACTCACCCAGCGAATATGTGCAGCTGTTTGCTTTTTGGTGTACAGGAGCAACGCATTTGTTTCTCCTAGGAAATAAATCTATGTTGGCTGGGCTGCAGCTCCCCTGACTTGTTTTCCTCCTTTCACACCCTGAACTTTCGTAGCAGCAGTGGTTTGTTCTGACTCTGAAAGGCTGTGCCAGCCTTCCTGAGCTCCAGGTGCTCACCCTGGACCATTGCTGTGTGGTGCCACCTCAAAGCCCTGATAGACACATGGAAAATGTCCCAACTCCATTGATTTGGGCAACACTATTTACTTACGGTAGCTGTAAGATGAATGCGGCTGTTACAAATTACATCTCCTTTTTATGAGACTGTAGAAATATTACAGCGCCGTCTTTCACAATTAGCACATTGATCCTCAGCCACAAACGCTGCCCTCAAGCAGACTGTAACCCAAACCCAGTGTTATGCATCTGAGACAACCTGTTTAGCTCGCAGGAACATTTGGATATCGGGATGAACAGGTACTCTGTACCGCCCTGAAAACTCTACTGGCTCCAGCTGTGTTTGGAGAGCACTCAGTGATGGGCCAGGTGCCCATCACAGCCTCCTCAGAACCTCACCGAGAGGCTCCCAGCACCACTACCCTCCAGCAAAGCAAGACCTGCACTCCAGAGAGACCATCATCATCTCCACAGGGCTCTGTGGAGCATTCCTACCGCGCTTGGCCTCCACATTTCAGGACAGACTTCCTAATGGAGTGCAATTTCTTAGAAGGAGATTGGTGTTGCTCAACAGGGGAGGGACGGAAGTGCCTGTGGGAGCGCTGACCCATGCCTGGAAAGTAGCTTCCCAAATAAGTCTACAAAGCTCCTGCACGCACAGACATTCCCAGGGCACAGCCAGCTGCTCCTTGAGCACCGGAGGAACTTGGGTGTCTCACAAGGAAGGGAAAAGAAAGAGCAGCACTTCTCCAAAAAACCCCACATGCCACGGGACACACCTGACTAAAGTTCCTAGGCACAGGCAAATTTAAAGAAACCTTCAAATTAGCTTCACGACTTGGAAGTACCTTCCCACTAAGTGACACCTTTCAAGTAATGGCGTGATAATTCAAGGCTGCAAGTCATCCAGACTCGATGATCCGGTGGGTCTCTTCCAACCTGGTTATTCTATGATTCAAAAGCCTGCTTTTAATAGTATTTTCTGCTGGTTTACTCTTTCCTTGCCCCTCTCTCCCCAGATCAAACCTAATATCACAAATAAAGGCTGGTCCCCAAGTCCCTCTATGCTTTTTCCCCCCCTCACCTTAGGGACACAGCTCAAGTTCCTGAAACAATAACAGTTTGTAGTTATACATTTCCCACTAATGCTCTGGCTTTCACCCTGCACGCAAGCACAGAGCAGCAGGGCTCTGAGAAGCACTCAGCTTCTGGAGCTGCTCCTCGAGCTGAAAGACCACGCTCTCAGGAGACAGCGAGCGTTTGCAGACCATGCTAGGCAGCAACAGAGAAAAGCCACACCTGGTGGCAGCACCAAAGCTCGTTGTGACTCTCAGAGCTTGGCACGATTCACATTCCCTTCCCAGAACATGGTTGCACGTTGGGGAGTGTCCTCGGCTCGCTGCTCCCAGCTGTGGGAAAGCGCAACGCTTGGCACTGCATGCAGATGCCACAAATTCCTGCTGGCTCATCCCGCAAGCCGTGTTTCATAAACTTCCAGAGCTGACCAGAGGTGAAACCAAGATTTTAAGATGGAACAGCATCCATCTGGAGTTCAGCCTCCCACTGGATGTGGCTTTTCACTGAGTGGCATTAATCTTGATGGGGTTCCCTTTGGAGGGAAGAGCAGCATCAGCTCTAGATCCCAGATCCCAGCTGACAAGTGCAGAGATGTGCAGCAGCTCCTCACAGAAGACCAGGAACGCTGTGAGAAATACTGCTGCTCCAGGCAGGGTGGGTGCGGTTTGTAACTCCTGACAAGCAGGTGCCAAGAGGGAATATTTGTTTCCAGAAGTGCAGCCTGCTTCTGGCACATCCTCAGTAATTCCTGTAACGGGTCTGTTATCCAAGAGGGATGAACTCATAACAGACCATCCACAGCCCGCTGCAGGGCTTGGCTCTGAAATCATAACAACGCAGTCTCACATGCCTGGCAGAACTGTGATCGTAGCACGTCCCCGATGTTCACATCCATTTACTCCCAGGTAAATTAAAGGTCTGGGAATCACAGCACTTCCACAGAACTAGTCTAGCACTGAGAGAAAGAATCATAGAATGGTTTGAGGTGGAAGGGACCTTAATGATCATATAACTCCAACCCCCTGCCACGAGAGCAGGGACACCTCCCACAAGATCAGGCTGCTCAAGGCCCATCCATCCTGGCCTGGAACGCCAGGAATGATGCAAAGGATGTAACATGACTGAGGACACGTGAAATGACCAATCTCTGTACCTCCCCATGCATTTGGCCACAGCCTGTCACACAGAGTGAAGCACCCAGCCCTTACAGGCCATCGCCTCACCTAACGGGCAGCAAACCCTGTCTGCACGCAGCCTGATCTGTGCCAGAGCGCGCTCCAGAGCTCCAGCAGAGCAGCAAAGCAGCTACAGGTTGAATCAGGAACAGGAGATTTCACTGCTGGTTTGCTTCACCCAAAGCTAAGCAACCACCTCGCTCGACGATAACATTAAACACATCTGATGAGCATCGACCGCATCCACTGCCAGCACCACCAAGAGACCAGGCGCTGTGCAGGTAACGAAGCAGCAGCAGGGTACGATGGGTTATGGGTGAGAAAGGTACCCAAGGGACAGATTTGGGGCTGCCCTGAGGTATCCTCAGGGGGATGCTCGCAGCCGGCTCCCTCCCTCTCTCCAGGAAAGTCAATGTGCTCCCGTGGGGAAAGGATGGCTCCTCGCTAAAGCCGAGCCAAAGGCTGCTGGCAGCAGCCCAGAGCCCAGCAGCCTCGCCGGTGCCTCTGCTTGACATCACTGGAAACCAGCATCAGCACCGGGGCGTGCTGCTGGCACCACACCTCGCCCACTGCTCTGAGCATGGGGGTCTCACAGCAGCAGCTGCCCACCCCCCAGAGTGTCTGCTTGGCAGGGACACCCCCCAGACGGCTCTGCAAGGTCCCCTCAGGACAGAGACGCCCCCTTTCCCAGAGCTGCCTCAAGGAGGAACCCCCTTTCAAACATCTCAGGGGTCCCCACCCAAATCACAGGACACCCTGCAGCAGACACCCCCAAATCCCACTCCTCCCCAAGACAGGGAGCTCCCCAGAGCCCCTCCATGACAGAGACACCCCCTCAGAGCAACTCCCAGGTCCCCAAAGCCCCCTCTGAGGAGATGGATGCCACCCAACACCAGACACCATGACAGAGACCCCCCTCCCAATTCCCTCAGGGTGCCCCTGTGACAGAGAAGCACCCAGGAGCCACCCCACGATCCCCCCAGCATCCCACCATTCCAGAGACACCTGCAAGAGCTCCCCCCCCATTCCCTCAGTCCCCTGCATTACAGCCCCCCAGGAGCCCCTCCCCAAGTCCCTCCGGGTCTCCCCATGACAAGGACCCTCGCAGGGGACCCCCTACCCCAATTCCCACCAGGGTAGCCGCCCCCACAAATCCCACAGGGATCCCTACAAGGTTCCCCCCGCCAATTTCTTCTTCTTTCCCCCATAACAGCCCCCCCATTTCCTGAGCGCCCCC
>WAAB01018641.1:0-66191 GCA_013389865.1 Piaya cayana | reverse complement strand
GCCCCTATCTCCCTTACCACCCCTGGGTGTGTTCTCCCTCATTTTCTGTGTGGTGATGTACTGGTGGTCCTCACCAGCACACCCTTTCTAAATCACTAGTTCCCCACACCCAGGCTCACTCCTGTCTAGCTTGGTCTCAATCCCCTCCCTCTTCACATCTAGTTTAAAGCTTGATTTATGACCTTAGCTAGGTTTTTAGCAAGGACTTTTAGTTCATCAGAGAACACACAATAAAAGAGACAACCTGTTCACCCAAGACCAAAAGAAGCCAGTTGTTTCTGTGGGGTAAAACTCAGGAAAACCTAATCTGTGAGTATGGTGATTTCAGAAAGGATGAATGCCTAAGAAGAAAATTGCATTCTGATCTATGTCTGACCGATATAAATTACAGACCACATAATAAAATTGCTTTGCATTTAATTTTGATCATGAAAACTTACAGCTGAAGAGACAGCAAAGTGCAGTAGTTAGCTACTCTTCCATCCCATCCCTTCCAAATCACTGCTCTTCAGAGAGTAGACAAGGTGCAGAATGTGTCCAGGTGCTAAATTTACTAAGGCAGCAATGCCAGGAGACATTACCAGCTGGTTACAATTACCAAGTTTCAAAACCTGAGTTAAAGGAAGTAAGATGGTAGATGGAACTGAGCAGGGGGCAACAATAAACTAATATGGTTTTGAAAGGAGACAGAAAACTAAGTAGATATGGGAGTATTTAAGTACTGGATATAATCTGGGGCATATTAAGTGGAAGAAATAAATCAAGCAATAGCTTTGAACAAATGGTATAGATCTATGTTTTCCTTTATAATTTGTGAAATGACAGCAATTTTTGACAGAGTTTTTAAGAATCAGCTGGACACATATTGGAGATGAAGAGGTAAATCTGCAAACCCACACCACTGAAAATCTGGAAAGCCTGACAGAAGTGCTCTTACAACAGCATAAGGCCTGAGTTTAAGCAGTTTCAGGCCCATGCAGTGCATTCAGAAGATTAATAAAGCATTAGGTATGACAGTTCCAGTTAAATCTTAACTAGAAGCAAACAATATTTTTTTCATAGAAAATGCATCAGTGAAAAATTACAAATATGTTAAAAATAATTAAAAAGAGAGAGGATAATAGTGTATGTATAAAGATCATATTTTAAATACGAAAGACATTTTAAATAGGGTATGGAATAGCATTCACGTATATAAAGAATCAGAAAAAAAAGAAAAATGCAATTAATGCTAAAAAGAGAACACATCTTTTAAGTACAATATAACACTGTGATGGATTATGGCTCTAGTCATGGAGTCTGCCCTTCTTGTTTATGCCTCCAGCCATGCAAAGCAACTCACAGGAAAAAGACCTTAAACAATAAAATTGAAGCCCTGAGCCTACTAAACATAAGCAGCAAGATATGTATTGATGTCATGGGACTCTGGAAAGCTGGAAAAAAGTGATTTTTTTCCAATGGAATAATTTTGTACCAGAAAGTATCAAAACCTTTTTAAATCATTGGTTAAATTTAGTTCTTGGTTAAATTTTTGGTCAAAGCATGTAGAAAGATCAGCTAATAACCCAACAGTCTGGGCATGCATATGAATTGTGAAGAGGAATTAACATCAGTTTCTCTGAAATGGAGAACAACTTCAGATAAATAACTATTTGACTAGAAAAAGATAGACTCATCATATAATCCACTGAACTAGGCAGTAATCTGGAATGGAACAGAGGCAGAAACTTGATCCCATATCCCATACAACCCATAGATCTCCAACAATCACTCTGACCACTAAATTATTGATTTTGCTGAATTAACCTGTACATATTGAATTAACCTTACACATACATTCATTTGTTGCCTTGAGCTCCTGCCATCACACTCGCAAACAGGATATTTTTTAAAGTTTCCATTTTTATTCAGAGAAAAAAATCTAGTTAATTTGCTTCCCATCTCCATAAAAAGTTGTAAACAAAAGTACTAACACTACAGAAAATTCCAGGAGTTTTGTGCATGGATTTTTATTCTCAAGCATTCTAGAAGAGGTCACCAAGAAGATCATGAGGCCCCTTATGGCTGATGACAAGACTAATTTGTTGACAGAAGATTTAACATTACTTAAGAATTATATGAATTCTTTTTATCAAAGGGAAGAATGGCTGATAGATACCAGAAACAGATTTATTTCCCCAAGGAGGAAGAAGAAATACTAAAGGAAATCAATATCAGATCAGAACAGGTGATTGAAAAATTTGAATGTCCTGGTTGCACTTTTTTCTCTGTCAAAAAGGCTATGAATGTCATCTTAGCATTCTTACAATTTGAAAAATAGATAATCAAGACTAAAGAAATTCAGAAAGACTCAAACTAATTGATTTACATCAGAAGAATTTCCAGATAAACAATATTTCAAAACAGTTTGTTAAGACAAACTGAATGGGAGATTACATTTCTCACTTTTTTGTCCACTTCATCCAGTCTTAAAGAAAACAAGACAGGATGTGAAGGTAGGGGAGTTTCACAACTAAAGAGATCTTGGGCTAGCTTTGTGATCTATCAAGAACCAGAAATTATCAGCTGAGGAAGAAGCAGGCACAGTCCTTGCAGGCAAGTAAGATGGAGGTTGTAGGAGTCTTCTCCTCAGATCTGATTCGTGTTTTTTGCTTTTCATTTGGAAATCAAGCTCTTATGTCATTCTTGGTTTTTTTCTGCTTGAGTTACTTCCCCTTCCTTCTGACAATCTCCCTCAAATCAATCACAGGCGTTGTGTACACAGAGCAGAGAGAAGGCAGATATTGTTGCAGAAAACACAAGAGAAAAATAAGCTCCTTCTTAAATAAACTTCTGAAGCAAGAACTAAGAATAAGGGTTGTAGTCCTCCAAAAACTGGAGCATGATTAATAGTGTCTGGTTACAGTTCTGCCAAAAACAGAGCCAAACTTTCCAAAATGACCACTCTTTAACATGCCTCTTCTTATGAGCATTCAGTATAACTTGATCACAATTTTCGAGTACTTCCATGATGTGATGAATTCTCAGAGCTCAATAATACTGAAACCTGAGAGACAGCTATCAGGAACCAAGGCCTTTAAAGACAAATACCAGGTTCTAACATTTCTGGGGGGCACATGGGCTGTTCTTATGGCATACTCTAGGAAACATCCACAACTTTAATACAGAGGCACTTCAACACTGGGACTGTCTTTAGGCTGCAGACAACCCTCTTGTGATGGTGTTGCCTGGACTTAGAGATCAGCTGGAGCATGACTTCGCTCTCTTCCTTGTAGCCTGTTCACCCATGTTTCCTAACCATTGAAACAGAGGAGGGAAAGGCATCAGAGCCTTGTCCAAACAGGGAGATGGAGGCTGGTCAGGGGGCACATCTGGAACAGGATGGCCCTTGGAGGTCCCAGCGTACAGCCAGACTGTGTCAAAGAGGAAATACCAGAACACATCAATCAGACAAAGTGCAGTTTTGTTTTCCATCTCATGCTGCTTTTTAGATTTATAACTTTACAAACAATCCTAGTAAAACTAGGAACTATTTCCACACTAAGCTGCTCCTCAGCATGAGTAAGAAAACAGGAATCAAGCTAAGTTACCTAATACCAGCTGCTGTTTCTTCAAGCATTTGGGGAAAACTGAAGAAGAAATATGTAAGCTTCAAATGCAACTATAATAATCTTTGGTATCATTACAATGAGTTGCTGTAGAAAGATGGATAGTAGTAAGGTGAACTTCTTCAGGAGTTCCAAAATATTTAGCAATACTGAGCACTGAGTGCAAGAAAATGAATAAGGAGTAATAATTATAGAATATCACAGAAATAGTAATTCACTAAGACATTAATATACAGTCTATAAAGGCGCAATTTATAATTTGAAATTTTTGCAGGGACACAGTGGAAGAGTCAAGGGAGGCTTCAATAAAGTGACAATGAGATTGCAAAAGACTATAGACTTGTTTAATTTGAGCTCTGAAGAGTTTAAATGCAAAGAGCAGCACCAAGCCTACTAATCAGAGATACTTCTGAGTCAAAGGCCAGATGTGTAAAGCAATTGCACTTTCCAGGCTGCAGGGGAGATGACTTCAGGGCAGTCACTCTTCTACCACAACACAAATGGTCTTTCTTAGCAGGAGAAATTATTCAAAGCAGCAAAGGAGGCCTCACGACCCTGTTCCTAAGTCTACCTGTCACATGTATACATCAAATATGTATTGCTACTTAAGAAGAAACCCTCCTTTGACTCCATCTGTTCCTATAAATTTGAGATTGAATGTTTCTCTGTACTTTTCATGCAGGAGCTAAATGACAGTCACAAAGGAAAATCCTGGCTAAAAGCTGCCTTTCACATCACTGCTGTGAGATATTCCTTAGCTCATGATTCATCTCTTCTTAGTCACAAGCTGATGTCCTACTGAATCTAAGGTGATTCTAAACCACATGAATAATTTTAGTCTACAGCTGTTTTAGCTGTAGAGGTTTTTGAGGCTGGTCACAAGAAAATGACTGGCACTCACTCTTCCTTATCTACTTCTGACATTTTTCAAACTCAGTAGTGGTTAATATGGAACTACTCAAGCTTGCTTAAAAAAAAACCCAAAACCAAAAAAAAGTCGAACATTTAAGAGCACCTGAAAATTTGAGAGTAGTCTAAGCAAGAGTTTCAGAATACAGAGGATATTGCAATTACTGCCAGGACTGCTACAATTTCCTATTAAATGTCAAGTTACCTCAGGACAATGAGGCACCTTACGCCATGAAATCCTTCCACTATGTGCAAAGGAAGTGCAAGCCCATGCAACGAAAAGGAAAGACTCTCTTCTTCTCATATGTAGAAGTCTCTAGTAACTTGACAAGATTTTTTCTGTAAAGACTCATGCATTGACTGGAAGTACATAATCCTTGCAGAGGATCCAGGGGTGGCAAGTGAATAATGCTTCTCTTTTAATCCATAGAAAACTAAGAATAGCCTGGGTCTTGGATGTCATGATAAACACAGGTGAACTTCCTGATTTCTGTTGGGAGGAATCCTTATCCCCTATGCTAATAAACACCAAAAGGAGGCAAGAGTGCCAAGACAGGAAAATGGCTTGAAATCTATTCTATGTTGCTTCATTTGTTTTAAGAGCAATACTTATAGTTAGCAATAAAGTTACTCCATTGTAACAGGATTGTGTACTTCGTTCCCTGCTTCTTATATTCACCTGCAACATTAATGGCTGAGAACCACCTCTGACAAGCAAGTCTGCTATAAATTCAGTGCTAATGCAAAACATCATTTTGACAGGAACTGGCAACGGAAGTGCTCGAATCAATAGCAGTGATACATTTTATAGCCATAAAGCCATTAATAGCACTTCAATCTGTATTTCCGTTCATTGTCAACTGCATTTACCTTGTGTCCTGTTGGAGCTCAGCTTAAAGTTTCAAATTTGAAAAAAATCATTGCTAAAGAGTCACTAGGAATCTATGCAATGCTGTTTCATGTGAGTGGATCATGCCTCGCTCTAGTAACATCTTAGATTATTTTTCATTATAGTCTGTTCTTACTATACCAAACATTTCAATGCTGTCAACATTCCTATCACAAAATGACCTTAATGCTATAATCCCAACATCTCATCTCATGTGACATCTCCTCATTTGGCTTTCACAGACAGGAGCAGTAGCATCCTACAGATAACTAGCAACCAGCACTGATGAAACTGATTATGGGGAGGGAGCTCTGAGACAGATGTGAACAGCAGGAGGAGACTCATGTCCATCCCTTGCTTAGATATGTGACTGCAGCTGCAGTGGGCATTACTGTGTGTTTTGGTTCCCACTTTTAAACTCCAGCAGATATCTAAGATTTTTTCCTAAAACAAAAAAAAAGGAAAATGGCTTAATTGTGAGGACAGTTACCTATTTAGTAAGCCAATGAGTACCATAACTCATATTGGGGTTTGTTTCTAGAGGTTTTTTTTTAATCTGACCTTTACTCTGTCTAAATTTTAAAAAACTGCTTTCTTTTACTGCCAAGCANTCTGACCTTTACTCTGTCTAAATAAAAAAAAAAATGCTTTCTTTTACTGCCAAGCCAAGTTGGCCCCATACCTCTGGGGGAACTGCAAACACAGACTGCAGACATCCTGACAGCCTTTCCCTGCAGGACACCTTTAGGGGTCCAGACGTAGGAGGGTTTTTCCCAAAGACCTGTGAAGGACCTGTTTGAGGTTCACAATTCTGCCACCTGCTGAAACTGGAAAACGAGCACCCTCAGGAGTAATGGGATTTCCCCTGAAGGAAGATACATCAGAGGTGATACATTGCCCAGTCACATGACCAGAGTGATGAGTGGGGCTATGGATAAAATACAAGTAGTTCTCTCTGCTTTCTGGCACCCCCACAAAAGACATGGGCTTGCTTTGTTTGTTAATTCCTTTTGGTAGCACTCATTTCTACAAAGTGCCCTTCAGCTGTTAGCACCACATACAGCTACATTTTGCAGTAGCGGAGCTTTCTAGTATTCAATATGCCATACATATCTTTGGGAAAAGATGTATGTAAAGAACATACCTGTGTTTACCAGATATGGGGCTCATAACAGATTTCAGAAGGTGTAGCATTGAATTAATTCCTTCCTGTGCACTGCCATACTCAGATTAAGGAGCCAAATAGGCTCCTTATAACAGAAAAGCTGTCAGGCTTTTAAGGCAATTGTTTTCCTTCCTCTTCCTCTCACTCCCTTTCTGTACTATGAGAATCAAGCTGCTACCCTGCTTTGTCAGTCTTTTTGAGAGAAAAAAGTCGTAGGGGCAATGGGGGAGGAGTTATATTTTCGTTGTAATTGACCCACTATGAAAGAAGTGCAGCGCTAGAGCAAGCTAGGGAAGAAGCTGGGTTTGTTATCCCCTCTTCCACCCTTTGCTGTTGCCAACTGAAATGAAAACAAGAGAAAGGGGAAAGTTAACGCTGAAAAAGTGTTTGTACACACTTAGTTTTGAAAAGCATCCACTCCTTTCCTCTTCAGCAACAAGCTCCATGGTTAAACCTTCCTGGCTAGGTATAAATAAGGTACCCTGTGGAAAGACAGGGTGCAGTTCTGATGCAAGCTACACTGCTGCCCCACATAAGGCACCAGGAGTTAAGTGTTTTGTATGAAGGCTAGTTCTTGTGACATGGAAGCACACCCCTGCTATTCAAATTTGTGACATCAAACATTCATTCCTCAGGCCTTCTGCCATGGATGAATCCAAGACCCTCTCTTTCCTACATGGAAATAAAACAGTGGGTTAGAACAAGGGGTGCAATAAGTTGTGTAAAGACTGTTTTGCCTTTACCACATTTTTTAGGAGATGGAGCACGCACTGCTTACTCATCTGATGTCTTACTGGCAGTAATTTTCACAGCACAGAAAAGTGTAAAGCACTGAGAAGGGCTATTTTATTTAACCTTTCTTCATTTTAATGCTCTTACTTTCCTTATTGGTGGTGGGTTTTTATTTTGTATGTGCTCAGACCTGAAGAGCATCACTGCTGAATACATAATTCCCTCTACACGGTAAGAAACATCAGTAGAATCACTCTTACTATCAGTTCCCAGGACTTCACAAGAGGAGTTTGTTAACAGGGGCACCTTATCCTACACACTATGGTAGCATTGGAGCATCTGCAAGTCCTGAATCCTGCCAGCATATTTAGTGGGGAGTGGGAGCATGCTGACAGCACCGTCAAGGTGACTCATTTTTCTGGGTGGCACAAGCAGCATGCACTATAACTTACTTTGTGTTTGTTCCTGCCCTGATCTGCAGGCGGTTGCCTCTGCTCACCAGGAGCTCATTCAGTGCAGTGGTCTGTCTGCTTTAAATAACATGTATGCTAGTGATAGGGAAAACACTACAGCCAGCGGGAGCAGCAGGCAGCTGCGATGAGGAGCCCCGACACCTTCTGGAGGTAAGAAAGATACAAAAAAATATTTCATAAGTCTGAGTATCTTCTGAATTTGGTTCAGTCCCTGTGGAAGGGGAAGCTGTGTGTTGTTTGCCTGTCAAAGCAAATGTTTATGCCCCAATTGCAATGCATAAATTACTTTATGGGTCCAAAACCCTCAGGGGTGCATCTTAGAGTCATATCATGTTTCTCTGGGATTCTTAGATTTACAATAGCTGAAAAGATGTGTAAAATCCAAAATAGCAAGAAACTCCCTCATGAATCTGAATGTGCAGATGCTGTACAGCAAAAATTATCTCTGCTAATGTTACCATGAACTTATACCCAGAATTTTCCCCTGCAGGTTTATCTTTTTTTTATTATTATTATTTCTTTCCTACTGACTTCCACATATTTTTTAGGATTACACATACTTTTAATTAATTCAGGTCAGTTTTGATAACTCTCCTCACAAAGATGTGGACTGCCACACTTTCTGGAAAACTGAAGCATATCAGTGAGTTTTTAATCTAAAGGCCCTGAAAGAGAAAACTTAAAACCAAAACTGAAGTGCTTTGTGAGGCTTATACAAAGGAATTGTCTGTTCTAAATTTTGGTATTCCTTTAAAAATATTTAAAACATAAATCAATATGTATGCAGAATTACACTTTGAATAAACTACTCCAAAAATGCTAATTCAGTCAGCAAAGCATAAGCGGCAAAGCTGAACTTCTACCATTATGATGGAGAGACCCATTTCTTGTAGGTTGCGTTCTGGTTGATCAGATTCAGTGACATAAACATAAGTGAGGGGGATTTCAAAATGACATTTTAATCACGTTTCTTCAGTAGCTGCTGCTTGAGCCTGCCAGTCATGTTGCAAAGTCTTCTCCCTAATGGGTCCGCCCAGCCTTGCTCCCTGTTGCACAGGGAACACCATGAATTGTGGGCCACAGGAGCCAGGTCCATCAGTGGAGGACTCTCCCAAAGGTCTGTTTTTGGAGCATGGAACCCATTTCATACCACCTCTCTCCTTCAGGTTTGCCTTGCCCTGGGCCTGAGTAACACTCCTGTGGCACTGGCTTCAATAAGAAACTTTTTATTGTGTCTAATCATGTGCAAATGTGTTAAAATTGGTAGTTTTTAGCAAACAGTTATGGAACATATTACCGTAAGGCATTTGTTCATGGCGTGACAATGATTGGCCCCATGCCACTTAAATGTTTTATTTAATAATGTGGGAATTTCAGTGTGTTTTCCTTTCATTATTTTTAACTTGAAAACAGAAACAGAAAGCCCCTTCTTTAAAGTTAAAACTTTACCGCCTAGAGTCTGTCAAAAGCAATATAAGCATCTGGATTTTAAAAAGGGAGCTTTCGCAGGATGTTAATTTAATATACTGGCATATTTCATGCATACTTTTTATATTTTGTATGCTTGAAGCTATCTCCACATTGACCACCCAGGAACAACAGACTTTTCAAAATTCAAAACTCACGCAAAAAAAGATGATATTCATGTAACATTGTGCATTTCAGGTAATACCTGTTCATCTTGGAAACCGAATGCTATCGTAACACTTCAGCTGTTTGCTGCAATGCAATTATGTGATCTGTTAGGGAAAAAATAAAAGGATTTACATTACAAACAATCTAACGTTTAGCTCCCAGCTGGTATAACTTCCAAAACATTCCATTTTTAATCAGGTGTGCTATGAACAGAATAATTTTCAGTTTTACATTAGCAAGAAATTTGCAAGGTAACATCTTGAGACCGCCCTTTGCATTGCGTGACATGGGAGACAGTAATAACCAAGTATGGGTTGCTATTATAAACTGGGAACTTGATTAGAACAAGGAAAAACATACATATATCTTCATTTAGGTTACTGAAAAACTTCTGCTGACATCTTTTGCAGCAGCCTCTCAGCTGGAAGAAAGAGCTCTCCATAGCCTAATGTAAATGCTATAAGTGCTGATTCCTGGCTTATGCATTTCAGGAAAAAAACAACTTTCTGTATTCAACAACATGAAGCAGTTCTATTTGTGTGAGCGATTTGCTGAAACATTTCCATAAATCAACTTCAGAAGCAAAAAGATGAAAAAAGTATTTTGTTTTCAGCTGAAATCTTTTATTTCAGAACTTGAACCATTTTTTTTTGTGAGTTTGGTTTTGGGTTTTTTTTACAGTTTGCCTGTCTACAACTGTTCTGTGGGCTTTTTCTTGAAGCTCTCAATTTCATACTGTAAGTATGGCAAACACATCTCACCATTCTTCGATTGATTGACCCACAAGAGAATATCAAAGAGTAAAAGCAAGAATACGTTGACAAGAAATGCTTCTAAGAATGGTCTGCCCTGAGTTTTAAGGTGAATTTGTGTAATAAATACACAAGATAGCCCCAACAACACAATTATAAGACCAGAACAGAAGGAAAACAAAACAGAAGGAAAAAAAGGATATTTAACAGATATAGAGAGACTTACAGTTAAATCTCCATCCCTTCTACCAGACAAGCAGAAGGTATGCCAGCTCCACTACAACAGTTTCTGAGTGAAATAAAGCAATTTTCAAGGTTCTTTCAGTTTCAGCCATGAAGCATTAGCTGGAAAGCTAGAGGAACTGGGAGTATTTTGGAAGACTGAGGAATCGGGAAGCAGAAAGGTTACTTGATTTTTACATTTATGTTTTAAACCCAATTTGAACTCAAGCACTGAGATCCATCCCACTTGAAATAACATAGTTGAAATAATCGCTCTTACTCTACACTACGGGTGCTGATAGCCACAAAATAAACTACTGAATGACTGTGGTGGGCCGATTAACAGGAGGAGAACCATTCACTGCTTGTGCCAGTGACTCTCTGACCTTTTGTGGAGCACCTGAATAGCCTTGGATATTTCCTGCACAACCAGCCAGTAACAGAGGACAGATAGAATAATTTTAAATTAATTAAAATCACTACCAGTACATTCACGTATTTGAACAAATTGGAGAAAAAACTCCCTGCATTTATCTCAACTTTTTAAAGGGTTGATTGTGGTACCCTAAGGAAAATATTTTAACATATATATTGTTTTAAAAAAACAATTATGTTATAAAATAAATATTGGCAGCAAAATGCTAAAGCAGAGGCATCCAGACGCTAAGTAAAGGCTGCATTAACAAGCTGCCAGGAGGCCAACAGCTGCATCTAATTTTTGTAAAAGGGAGCAGATTGTTCCAGCTGCCCCCCATAGGAAGGTGAGGCCAAGGGTGTATCCCAGCAGGCATGACTGCTGCCTCCCCAGTCATCCCACACACAAGATGGAGCACCTTCATACTGTGTCCTGCAGCCTACCAAGCCCTTCTCACATGGAGTGGTATATTGCCATTTTCCTCCTCCCATCCCATTAGTGAGTCTGTGATAGGAATGAGCACTTAGCCACTTTCTAATCCACCAGTACTCCATAGATACAAAATAATAGTATGCAAAATAATTATTGACTAACACAAGCCCTGTTTATGCACTCAGAGAAGAACAAGAAGAATGGCTTCCCTAGATTAGGTCTGTTAGATATCAGTTTCAAAAGTCCGCACAACTGAAGCTGTGCCAGAGGGCAAAAGTTTAGGCAACTGGAACTGCAGAGCACATCTTTCAGAGGACTTATTTTTCACACAAGTCTACAAAATATTATTTATGATTCCATGACTGCTACCAGTTGCTGATGATGTCACACTTGGCTTTTTACGTCTTTTCTGCCACCAGAATTTCAGCCCCAAGAAACCCTACACTGCAGTGAAAAGCAGGAAGATGTCAAAAAGCATATGCTGTGTCTTACCACACCCCAAACATGCTTAGGACACAGACATTATGTAATGCCTGATAGAGCACTTTCACATTAGGACATCAAAAGCTTTTCCTTTGTCAGTAGTGCTAAATGAATTGGAAGATTGCTGTGCGACGGCTTCTCAGTCAGAAGAGCTGTCAGCAGCTTTGCAATGGCCATCTGGGGAAAACAAGTGCTTGGCCCAAAGCAAGATGATGTAACAGGCAAGAAGCACTGGAAGGGACATGGTGGATTATATTAAAAACCTATCTTATTTGTTAGCTAGCTGTGGATGACAGCATTGGAGCACAAAATAAAATGCTTTCATGATGCTCTGTAAATCCCTTGGGTACACCACACTTGTGTATCTTGATCTCATCTATTGGCCAGGAAAGAAACAGAAGTCAGTCACAGTTCATTCAAAATTCAAATTGTTATTTATACACAACTCAAATAATACATGCTTTATAGTGCAGAATCCTGTCAATTGTATTTTGCATATTTTTGGCATGCACCTTTTCAACTAGTTTTCCTCATATGTGTGTTTGGTAAGAGTTCATAAATGCTTTCCTTGTTGTGCACTGGAAAAAGCTGTAAGTCAATGTGCAATATGTGTTATTTTTTGTTCTATGCAGAAAAAGAGAAAACCCATCACAGCAAAAGATAAAGGAGGCAAAACCTTCATTATTTAAAGAACATTCCAGAATGGGGAAGCAATACAGAGAATATTTACAACATTTGTTCTTAGCCTGCACTCTGGGACCTGATAGCATGCACCAAAGAATTGCACTAACAGACTTTCATCCTAGAACTTTCCAAAACACGTGCCATTTTAGTAATAAAATTGTGTAATGTAGCCAGAAGGGAGAAGTACAGAAATCCAGTATGGGATATATTTAAGAAAAAAATTGTTTGCCATTGAAGTATGCATTAGCAATCAAGCTTGGATTTCAGGATATCACCTCTGTCAACCAAGACTTCAGCAGAGACCCAGGTTTAATTTACAGCTTTCTCAATGGAAAAGTGAAGAGTATAGCATGTTCTGGAAATCAGATTTTGATGATTAAAGACATTATTTATTACATATGTGCTTGCTTCTGGTCAACTACTGAACTTAATTTTGTTTATTTGCACATTTCACTGTTATTAATGGGAAAAGCTTCTGAAAAAGAATAGATTTGAATAGCTGTGTTTGCTTGGTCTTTTTGCTACTACCATGATTTTCAAACACCTTCCTTTAAGAAATGGCAAAATCCAGGTAATAATTAGGAACCATAAATTCATGAAAACTCATGGATGCATGAATTGTCTAAAAATAAAATAAAATTGCAAAAAGTTGCAAAAGAATAAGCTCTGGACCACAGCTTTGGGTAGATACCTGATTTTAAGAGAATACGTATAAGAACCAGAACAGGCACTTCTGTGCAAATTCCTGAAATCCAAAGGGTTTGAAGTTTTGTTTGTAATGGAAACAGAAAATAAAGGTTAGTTACAATACCACAGGACAGAGTTATTGCTGAAACAGCCAAGGTCTCAGAGGCAAACTAAGAGGTACGATCTCCACTGCTCGCAGAGCATGCAAACAGCAACAAGAAGAAATATGTTTCTATCCCAACATCAAATTACCTGCCATAAAAGAGGAGAAAGAATCAAACAAAATAAAAAATGAACACCACATGCTGCTTCTCAAGCAGTATTAAAAAGACTGAAACTATAATTGCAAAAATTGTGCATTCTTTAGATAATCTGTTAAACCATTGAAAGGAGCATCCATCTGAAGGTATGCATAGATATAATTTCAGCTGTGTTCTATATCCTGAAATTAATCAGAACAGTACAGAAGCCTTGCCTTTTAACGTGAAAATTTCAATGGATTTACAGGTTCGCATCTGGATATTCAAAGGGTAAGTGATATCTACAAAAAGCATGGAAGGATCTCCATTTGTATGAGGGCTGCCGTATAGTGATAATGGGAAGAAGTGAGAGGTCAAAAATTTTGCTTTCTCAGCTTAGTATTTCACAACTTTTATATAGCTCCTTAAAGGAAACAGTACAAAAGAGGCAGCTGAGAAGGCAGAAAGCTTTTTAAAAGTATGTATTTTGCCATTGCTTATGCTTTCTTAGAACATTCCCATAGGTCTCAGCAGTAAATAATTCCTTTCTCTCTGTAAAGCAGGAATTTTTCCTGTATTTTCAGAGAAGGCAGGTGAATTTAATGCTCTGGTCTGGGATGCATGTTAGTGGGGTTCTACTACCAGTTTGCAGCTATTATTTTATAACTGTCTTTTCTTACTTCAAGGGCCCATTCTTTTTCCTTTGCTCATAACTTGACCATTTATGGTGCTTTGTTCACCCATTGAACAGCTGTCAGTTTGCCTGCATTCCTTCTCTCCTGTCATCAGGATGGTTTGAGGTTTTCTTCTTAATCACACCTAACTGGCTGTTTAAAATGCATAATCCTCTTTAGAAGGTTTAGAGAACAGAGGCTTTCAGGCAATGCATGGTCTTGTGTTATCAGTTATCTTTGGCATAAATGGCTTGTGGCTTTCTACCTGATCTGCCCTCCCTCTATTAGAGAATTTAGTAAGAATGCACAAGCAGCTTCCAAAAGTCTATAAAGCATTGCCTTTCCTCCAGGAAACAACAGGAGCTGAAGGGGGAGGTATAGCTTTGGACTGAAGCTTTGGAGTAAGTGATGTAATTTAACAACAAACTGGATTAATTAACAGGCATTTTAGCTTAATGAACAGCAACCTAACAACCTCAAAATACACATAGTTTAAATAATTTACATTTATCAAAAGTAGAAATAGAATTAATATTTACAAGATACTACTCATCTACCATCAGTGTTTTTTATTACCCAGAGGCTGAAAGATATGATACTACAATCTACTGAAGCCTTTAATCAATCAGGAGGAACAGAAAAGGTGAGGAGAAAAGACCGAAAGAATTACAGAAGAATTAAGATTCCTAACCTGCTAAACATCCAATAGCCACTGTTGGAACAGGGATATCTTCTGTAATAACCACATTTGTTATGCATTGCTAGTAAAATCCTGACAGGTTTATCAAGTCATTATAGAGAAAACCCACCACCACTGCATGCTCACATACCAAAAGCCCACAATCTAAAATTATATGTTTGGGCATTCATTGGATAAGAATATTTTAGGAGGGAAGATGGATGAAAAAAATGGGGAAAGATAAAAAGAAAGAATCTCCTAATAACATGAGAAGAGGAAGGCATATCTGCAATTCTTGACAACTACATTATTTCTAGCATCATTATCTCATCCTTACCCTGTAAAGCCCCTGAAAATGCCTTGGAAAAACTATTCCCCAGAATCCACCGATCTCATGAAACTATGAGTTTTAATTGCCTAAACCAACATCCCCCTCTGCAATTTCTCCCTTTACAAAACTTGCTAATGGACTTTAAGTGTCCAGGACAGAAAAGGGCTGTGGTAAGGCACACAGCAGCTTTAAAAACAGATTAAGTTAAAAATACATGAAAATACTGCAAGGTTTCGAACTGTCTTCCAAGGAACTGGATGTTCCAATAGATCAGAAACAATATGGGTGGAAAGTGATGTTGTACTTTTGGAGGAAAGGTTGTGATGACGCTTAAGAGCGAAATTTGGTTTACCCAAGAATAAGTGCGAATAATTACCTTATGATGGAGATTTGACCACAGGCCTCCACAATCACACTGGAGATGTGTGAAATTTATCATAGGCTTCCCTGTTATTTACCTCACTAGAAGAAGCACAGTGCTAAAAAGAGAAAACAAACAAGCAAACAAACCCACCAGTTCATGAGGCTGTCAAACAAACTGAAGCAGGAGTTGAAGGCAGCAAGACCTTGTTCAGCAACTTGGCACATTCAGCATGGTAGACACAGCAGCCCTGGTTCGCAGCTCTGGCTTTTTGTGGCTAAATCAGTGAAGACCTGAGAACATTAGCTCCCACCCTGTGATGCAGATTTATTTAATTTACAGCAGAATAGCAGGGAACACAGGCAAAACAAGTTAGGGTTCATGCAGACTTCGTTAGAAAAGTGTGGATGGACATCATTTCCAGGTCACAGAATTTAACCTAGATACATACATAATTAACTACCTTGATAAATTTAGCCAGTCTTCCTTAATGTTCTGCTCACCAGCAACAACCCCCAATTCAGCTACAAGTTAGAAATTGCACGGGTATGTTCTAAAAATGAAGTTCTTATGGAGAATTTGAACAAACTGATCTGAAACAGTCACCCATGCCTCCCCCAGGGAGATTCCAAGCAATGAAAGAAGAAGGAAACTTTCTTTTTCATGCTGACTTTATTACAATTGAAAAAAAAAGGTATAGTACAGTAAAAAATATGGACAAGGTATCGTCTTTAATCTTTGCATTACAAAAGATTAGAAATATCAAAAAACCCACAAATGACCATGTTTGCTTAAAGACCTGAGAAGTGAAGCAAAGGATATCAGAAACTTGAAAATTTACAGAGAGCGATTTGAGCAACGGAAGCACCAGAGGCAGGCACCATCAAATCGGATTGAAGACAAAATGGGGCTGAATCCACACTGCAGTCTCAGGACACTGGGAGAGGTCTTTCTATTAGATTACAGGCTTTAACAAAAAAGCAGCAGCTGCAAGTTGAGATATCAGACTTGTCACTCAAAACCTTCCAACTTTACTATGTTTCAAAAAAATACACAAATTTTCACTGAAGCGTGCCTTTTTTTTCTAGAATTATAATTAATTGTTAATACAATGCTGTTCACTCATTTGTCTACCCTGTCTGAACCAGAAAAGCTAGAGAGCTCTTGAAAAAAGTCTACCTTTAAAGCAATTTCCTGAAGAAATCTGGAAACATGGAAAGGTAAGTAAAATGCTTCTACATTTTTTAAAAAACAAAATACTTGCTGCATGCTAGGACAGAGATTTTTTTACTGGATTGACTGGGGAAAAATGATCCAAGAAGAGAGTTTAGGTATTAAGCCTTGATAGATGGTCACAATTACTCTAATAAAGCAGCTGTTGTTGGCACTAGTAAAGTTTACATATCAATTTATGACAGTGTGATGTTATGGTATAGTATTGCTTAGCAGCAAATAGTTTTATTTGGAGTGATTAGGTGTTCAGTTTCTTACAGAGGACATGGTGTTAGGAACCATTCAAAGTTTGTCTGCAAATTTCGGCTCTGAAAAGTCTTTGAGTATTACGCATACTTTTTGCAACCCAAAATCCAGAGAAAGAAATTATGAAAGAAATGCTAGCAATAAAAAATAATGTCATGCAGCCTAGACTATATAAGATAAGGTTAAGTTATCAAAATCCAAATGATCTAAATGTCAGTGCTGCTACCTGTTTACCAGACAGGAATCGTCCTCAGCCAGAGCTGCAGCACTGGTGCAGATCCACTTGAAGAGCCTTTCTGGGGAGTCTGAAGAAAGCAGGTCAGTGACAAGCAAATAAACATAAGGTTACCCCCTCCTTTTCTATGCACAGGCTTCCTCCATTTTGATGTGCTGTGGAAATACTCATATGCCCTTCCAGGACTCTGTGCTGACAGATCAAAGCTCTGTGCTTGCAGGGACTGGGTGAATACCATGCAGTCTGTTCTAGTGCAGTGGTTCCTGACCACCACTCCAGGTTAGATCCTAGCCAAAAGGCCCTTGGCACAAAAGCAACAGCATTTCAGTACAACAGTTTCTATTGTACAGGGAGGTTGCACATTTTTCTTGGAGAACTCTAAATCATGTATATAACTTTGTTCCCCAAGATAGGGTTTTTTTTAATTGTCTCATTAATAAACTTATATATCAATTGCTTGGATGCCAATGATGATAGAAGAGATGTAAATATGAACTGTCAAAGTTTTAATATCCTAGTGACTGTAAGATACTTTAAGGGTTATACACACAAATTTTGATGGAACTTCACTGGCTTCTGGAGCAAAGGCCCTTCCCTTAGCTAAGCAAGGTATGAATTAATAGGATTAACATGTTACTACTCTAGTAATATTTGTCCTTGTATACCACTCGTGGGTAGAATACGGTGTGTAATATACTCCAGTTTTCTGCTTCTGATTTCCAGGTCACAGTTTAATTAGTCCATGCATAATATATTTGAAGGATCTCTATTTGTGATGTGATTGCTTTTTTGTCGGGAGTTTAATCCAAGACTTGTTTCCCATATCTTTCTCCAGGCAGGGGAAGACCATGCTGGTGCTAACAAAAGCACACCAGCCTTTAGCAATCCTTTGCTAGCAATGGGGCAAGATGAGGACCAGGAGTATCACAGCCTTTCACATTAATCTAACATCTCCCCAAAGCACTCTCTTAAGAGTCTCAGCCAGTATGCATTGTGTGCCTACGCATACATACTGATCCCTAGTGATTTTAGCTACTTATTTTCCAGCATGTAAACCCAAAATTGTTTCCAACACAAATGTCCATCTTTGGACCACAGCTGAAGAGTGGCTTATTACTTTCCTGTGAAAGTTAGACCTTGTGTGTTACACAGAAATTTGTAAGCACTGACACTGAAGCTTTAAAATGTTTCACAGAGAATGTTTTCAAGAAGTCATTCTTTAAGGTCCTCTGAAGGTGTTATAGTATATTCACAAATTTAAAGTCTAAGAGTCAGACAGAGCATGTTCATCAGACATATGGAGATAGTCTTCTGATAATACTACAATTTGCCTATGCAACATACTGGCAGCGCAATAGGGGAAGAAAGAAAAAAACCAGTTAATTGATGTCATTCAGACATATCTTAGGTTCATTTCTTTAGATTGATTTAAGTTAGTGCCCATTATTTTTCTACATTTCTGTGGTCACTGGTGGTGTTTTCTTCTCAGACAATATTGTCCTTTACAAAACCTGTACCTACAAAAGATCTGCAGAAAAAAACCTAAGCTGTCTAGATTTCTGAAGATATCTTGTCCCTCCTTGCTACAACAAGTTGCATCTGAGCATACATTTTAATTCATGTAGCTGCAATTATAAACTACATGCTTACATCACTCTTTCAGATACTTCTATGCAGTCTTTGTTCCAAATAAGTGCCAACTGTTTCCAATAGCAAAATACTTTAGTCAGTTGCTGTCAATTAACCTTCAGCAACCACACACTGCATTACAAAAGGATTATGAATGTAGATCAGATCACAGTCCATCACAGGGAGCGAATTAGGTGTATACATAATCAAAGTCCATTACACCATATACTGTGTGTAAATTACCACAGCAGGGCAGCATCAGTATTTTCACTATGTCTGAAAAACCCTTGGTGCATACTAATACTTGTTGGAGTTTCATCTAATGAAGGGACCTAGCAGTAGCTAGTAGTCTGACTATGACCTATGGTATAAGAAATTAACAGAATTTTGTTCTCCTGCCTTTCATCTGCATGTCAGGACTCATTACACATTTCTTGTGCCCAAAGAGAAATATTATACCCCACAAACAAGCCAACCAACCTCCAGTTTATTAAAGCTAATTATTTACATTAACATAAAAAATATGAACCTGAGATCACACAAGGAGTTATTTCATCACATTGTATTATATAATATGCAGGAATAACTCCTAGGTTTCTCCTGAATTCCCATTTTTGGTATTCAGATGTTACATTTTCTTCTGTTCTTGGGTATGGTAGATCAACAAATAGGACTGAACTTGTGGTCTGTTTTTATTCCAGCGCCATGATGAACCACCACCAGCAGCAGCGGTGTCACAGCTGACAATTAAGAACATAACAACTTACTGTTCAGAACTGGCAAGTGATGCACTCAGCAATCTGACACTCTTTCATTTCTAAAAAGCTGTCTCGGCTCTTAAGCTTTGTGATCCCTGTTAACACCAATACAGATTGGGAAGCTGAACTCAGATGTAATGATTGCAAGCTCTTAGAAATCATAGCCCTCTTATTAGACACAAAAGTGAATGGACTGCAGAAACAAGTGACAGCAAAAACATTATTAACTGTTCCCAGTAGTCACTGATTCAAGATACAGATTCACCCCAATGTTTTTTCTCTGTCTCTCTGGTCCTTTGTGATAAAACAACATGACTGAGAAAAATCATCCTTTCTCTCCAGCTGCAGATTTCTACGCCTACCATTTTTTTCTTGCTTTGTTTTGCTCCTGGTATTCCCTAGTTTCCCCAAATATTTGTAGTGTTGTCTGGTCTAAAGAAAACTGAAAATCAAATGTGATTCCCTAAGGAGTCATGTTAAAGTAACACAGATTTCCTATATTAGTGAACTTGCTGTTTAAAGGCTAACTCAGCCTCACAGAAGCCAGGAACACAGGCCACAGAAACGAGTGGAGCCTAGATCTGTCCTACATTCAAGACACCTTTGCTGTGTTTTGAGGCAATACCAGCTGCTAAGATGAGAATTGCTCTTTCAAAGAACCATGACCTGAGGATATGTCATAGAGGAACCTCTCTCCAGGATTCCTGTTATGATTTGGGCACCTTAGAGTGGTCACATGTCTGTGTTCTCTCAGGTACTGTAATCTCTTCATTTTCAAAAGCAAAACCAAACTGCATCTTTGGACTTGATGGTCTGCCACGCACATGTGGTTTCCACAGACATAACTTGTGTGTAAATATGGAAGTGTACAGAGACAAATGAATGACATTGTCACAACAACCACACTGACCTAACCCCAGATGAACACAAGCCAGCAGTAGGAAAAAGCCAGCAAGAGGAAAAGAACACTGTCTTTCTTAGGAAAACTCTGTTCTTAAGGAACATTTTCATTTTATCAAGACATTTTTGTTTCTGAAGGAAGAAGCAAAAACATATGAATGTCATTTGTATGGTTAAGTAGTGATAATATAGAGTTCTGTATTTAATCTTCCTCCCTGTCTTTTTGGTACAGTGAAAATGAGAAATTACAACTTGGGCAAAACATCCACAAGCTTCATCAAGTTATAACACTGGTTACTTAACAGTAGAGTTCTAAGTTGTATCCTTTTATGCTGTCTCTTCCTAGATGTTTGTAATGTGTTTTTTTAGCAGGAATGGAAGAAATACAGTTAAAGACATGCAACAACAATTCAGAGTGAATTTGGTACCACTCAGTATAGGGGTGGAGGGGGGTTGAAGGGGAAGTATTTTCCACCTTTCTGTTGGTTTGTAGCTTTGTTCTTTCCCCAGTGCAAAAGCATACAAAACCCAGTTCTGAAAACCTCTGCTTCCAGTTCTCGATCTCATTCTTTACTTATGCAGTTCCTGTTCCTTCTGCTTCCTCCACACTACAGCCAATCCAACTTCTTACTGCTTCATTCCTCCCAAGCCCATTTCACCCTTGGGCTCTCCCTCCCTGTCCTGGTCCTTCTCATGAGTGGCTGAGTGGAGGCTGGCACCCAAAAGCGTCCTGACATACTACATCCCGGTTTCACAGTGCTTTCTCACGATAGTGCCAAACACACCTGTGGCAGTCAATGTGCTACAGAGGACCATAACTGGAAGCAGAACTGTGGGTTTAGGGGATCCAATGTACGTTATAGAGGCTACTGTTTAACAGAGGTAGCTCCCATGCTCTAATGTCTCTGTAATCAATCACAAAACCCGCCAAGAACCAGTATCATGATGTCCTTGCTTCTGCTGCTGAACTCAAAGACAAAATTAGCACATGCTTTGAGTGTGCCAGTTCAAGGATGGGAATCCAGTGCCTATTTAATTAAACCTCCATTTGCTGTCTACCAAAGATGGTTTTCCAGACCTGGGCTCCAGATTTACACCACTGTAACCGAAGAAAGAGCTATCTACTCACTTAGCCACTTGGTTAGAAGCTATCCAGAGTAGACCTACAAAAATAGATGACTAATGCTGAAGAATGTGATGCATGTAAAACCAATTTAAATGTCAGGAAATGTTATATATGCAATGTACACACAGTGAGGCTTCAGCCTGCAAAGAAACTGGGAAGAAAATAACATTTGTCCCGAAGTCCCAGCATGTGATGCACTTTCCATTGTCTTCACATGCAAGTACGTTGTTGTTTACATTCCAAAGGTATGGATAACAACAGAGCATATCATATACAGGAGCCTGTTAAATAATCTTGCTAAAAGTTCTGAAGAGAGATCTCACAGATCATGCAATGCTCTAGCTTATCATTCAGCCATAACGAAATATATTATAACTTTATTCCAGCATTAAAGCCACTAACTTACTTTGGGCATAACCCTTTCTGTAAGTGGTACCCATGAAATTATTTTACTATTACCTTGCTCAGAGCATTCATCTCTCTATTACCCATAATTATTTCAATGTGCTCCCTTTTGCCCTTTTATTTCCACTAAGACAGCTATATTTACAAAGCCACTTCTTGTTCTAGACACATTTTCATCGCTAAAAGCAGTAGACCTCCATCAAGTTATGTTGTTAATCTTGCTCATAATGACAGAACTTGTAATATCCTGGAATGAAATCCATTTTATAACTTGTTTTAAAGCTCCAGGGTTAGTTGCAACAGTGACAGCTCATGAGATCTGATTAATATGTCTTTTACAAAACATGTTGAGCATTTGTTCTGATAAGGTTTTCTGGTAGTTTTATCATACTCCACTACTTGTTTGGGGATTTTTTTTTGCTTGTTAGTTTGTTGTTTTTTTCTAATAACTACGATATTCCACACAGTGGTGTAAAAAATGCTAGTTTTCACACTGATGCCTGAAGGTAATTCTTCACTGCACCTTCTCTTTTTGCTATTTGCTATTTTTTAACTAGTTAGAGACTTAAAGAGTCATTATGAAGATTTCAGTTTTAATTCTGCTTAAATCTAGTTTACAAGAAGAGATGTCTTTTATAGATTTCTTGACATTTTAATGACGTGGACTTTTTAAAGTATTTTTTCTTTATTAGTTGTACTGGAAATGAAATCAACATCAGCACAGCTTCCAAGGGAGAAACCAAGAAACCCCCACAACTAAATGGGGATTGGAGATAAGGAATTCTGTAAGCTTGAAATAAATATGCTTGTTTCAGTGACAGGCAGCTTTAGGAACCAATTATACATAACTTAAGTACATTAAAATTGCTGCTATGGCTTACATTTATGGGGTGTGATTCAAATAAAAGATCAGCCTAGATTTTTACTGGATGGGTTCTAGGCAGCAGATCTGAATCATTTTGAACTTCAGTGGAATTACACGAGGGCTGACATTTGTGGCTTTGGTTCATCTCCACAAGGTTTCTCAAAACCAGAATATCAAATGCAATTTCCTCACTAATTGGAATTGCTCTGCTCTACCTCTGAAATTTGTGGAGGCAGTAAGTGACTAAGGTTCAACAAGTGGTTTACTGAAGTTCATAGAAATGTCTGAAAATTAGAAAACATCATCTCAAACGTAAAAGAAAAAAGTTTGTGGTTACACAGGCAAGGAGGCCTGTGGTTCATATAGAGCTGGGTATATGCAAGCATTACAAACAGGTAAAAGCTCATTTTATGTATCACGCACTTTCTTTTTACTGAAATCCTTCTGTGAGATATTTTTTTTGTTTACCATAATCCTGATTAACAAGACACAGACACTAATATCTTTACTGGAGCTTTTCATATCTGTTGTATTAGTGCACTGATGCAAACGATCCTTTTGACTATGTTTCCTAGGACTATTCCCTTAATCAGTATAATAATAAAATTGATTTCACTGGGATAGTATTAGATATTGAACATTTACAGATGTTAGATTATGTTCCTGGCAGCTTCTTATGGATTTCTCCCATGCACCTCTGGTTTTCTGCCCTCCATGGAGCTTTTGTCTGTAGACCCATGTGCTCTATAAGAGTTTCACCCAGATGACTTCACCCTATTTGTTACAACCCTTGAGTCCTTTGGGATGTGAGTGAGGCCAAAAGGCAATCAAAGGTTGTTCCAACATCTAGTACTTGAAATTATGCCTTGTTATGTTGAAGAATCAATTAGCTGTCAGATATGTAATTAAAACAACCTATGTTGTGTCTCATTTTATTTATTTATTAAGACAAAGATTATCCTAATCTCCTAAACACTTGGGCATAAAATTTGTCCTGGAGCTATTTGGGATATGATTATCAAAATGTTACCTGTCCTTTGACTCATTGACTTTAATGGGAGCTGAGAGGCTGAACCTTTATGTACTGCTTAGAGATTTGGGATCATAGGAAATACATGTCTTAATTCCAAGAAGGCATGGTATTATATGTATTTTGATTGCTCTATCAGCACTTATTCATCAGGACGGTGCTGAAACACAGGAACAAAGAAGATAATTCCTTAGAGGACTGATGGAAAATTTCTTGTTCAGACAGAACAAGAGCAGTTCATGGAAACAGTCACTGTTGTTAAACTGTTCAGCACATTTGACCAATGGCCGTCAAGATGGAAACTGATACAGGACTGTAATATCTGAAGTCTCACTGAAGGCCAAATCATACTCCCTGAATACAATTTTTTTAAAATACTTTGTTTCCAGTGACTTCAGGATCCAGCAGATGTAAGACCTAGTCAAGAAGTGGGTATCAAGAAACTGGGAATTCCTTCAGAAGAATATGGAAAGAAGGCAACACCATTAATTACAATTTAAAAGAAAAATAAGAAGAAAAATAGTAGTGAAAAGATAAATCTGCTGTACTCTTCTGTCTTTATTTTAATTATTAAAAAAGTGGGAGGAGGGAGTAGATGAGCCATCTATTACATAAGTCTCTCTTGCCTGCCTGTTACTTCTAATGCTTCCTGGCTACAGGCTTTACAAGCCCCAGCTGACTGATAAGGTCTGGAAACAAATAATGCAGCTACAGATAGTAGTTAAAAATGGCTGACTGGTCTTGTTTGGCCACTTGTTTGTAGTAGATATCTGTTTTTAAACTTCTTCACTACTTTGCTTGTAAAAACACATATTCAAGAGCAAAGAAGTCTGCCAGGGTGAATGACAGGGTCTGACTTGTCAGAGGTCTCTGTGTTCCTGTATATTTTCCAAAACTTATTTTAACCTGTATCTATTCCAGTATTGAGTTATCTGCAACTGGCTGTTAATAAAAACCTACTGTAAAAAGCATCTCCTGAGGAAGCAAATGTAAATGAAAGGCAGGGATCTGGGAGTGAGCTACAACTCAAGAAATATGGCAAAGTGAGGTGTGAACACCACATCCCTTCAGTGGGAAGGAACCAGTCTCCCCAGACCCCTGTCTCCCTCCCATGTTTCTTCAGAGGCAAACAAATACAACCTGACCCTTACACTCAGGAGGTTGTAAGGTTGCCATCTAGCCTTCAAGGATTAATTCAGACTAATTTAACTCCTGCTGTGCTCAGAGGGGATCATGGTTGTTCCTGATATGCCATCTTAATGCCATGAAATGGTGTTTACCTCAGCTGTACTTTACAGCTCCTCAGTGATTCCAGTGAGCAGGATGGAAGTCCCCATTGTTGTGACAGATTACTGCCTTCTCACCAGAGAATATCCAGCAGTCACTTGCGATTGTCTCACTCAGTGGCAGAGGAAAAAATGGCATTTTTGGAGGCTGTTCATGTCTCTTACAGGAGTCCTCAATCTGACAGTCATGTGAAGAGAGCTGTAAATACCTGATAAAATAATCCAGCAGTTTTTTGATAACTCAAGTCTTGTTAGTATTATGATAGACTTTGCTATCACTCTGTGTTTACTGCAAGTGGCCTGCGGAACAGTGCTCAGGCAGGTCACATTTTTCCATTTTGGGATTTAAGCACCCTGTCTAGCAAAATATTTTGTGACAGGCTCTTTGGCATGTAAAATTTAGAAGTTCATGGTAAATCCATGGAGAATCACATCTAGGTTAAACACAGCACTCTGGTGAGTTTTAACAGGAAGGACTAAGAAAAATACGTGTCACCAGCAGCAGGTTATCAATGCCAGAACTTTCCATCTGAAGCCCATAGCTTTCTAGTGTGGCCAGGGCACATGGTCACAGGAGTCTCTTGGGATCCCTGTTTTGAGAAGCAAGGCAGAAGGTTTATGGATCTTCGAGCAAACACAGAAAACCAAGAGAAATAGAAGTTATTAGTCGGAACTAGTGGTGCACTAGTTTGCTAGGTACTGCACTGATAATCTCATGCAACTGAGGGCAGAGATGTAGGCTGTGAAGCTGTTAATTTATTTTAAGGTACTGGGAAAACACAGTGATATACAAGTGCACCAAAATCCCAGGCATAACTCAGATTCTTGTTGAGGTTTTATTTAGTGATAAACATAGTTAACTTAAAATTGGAAGACTCTGCTTTCTACTGTTGTTGGAGGTAGACATGGGAATAGGACAAAACTCTCCCTCCCAAACTGAATTGATCTGTTATAAATAAGAAAAAAAAATTAATCTTATATTTCCTCTCTTACTTTTGAACAGTGGAAGATGCTTTTGCCACCCCCTTTTGTTTTGCCCCTTTTTGTGTTTTTTGCACATTTTGCTCATTTACACTTTGATTGGCTGAGGGTCAGAGAAGGGTTAAATCTGTGTGAAACCCCTCAGCTTCCCCTCCGCCCCTCCCCTTCACCAGCTCTTTTCCAGAAGGTGTTTCATTTCTATGTATTTCTAGTCATACTAAAATCACGCAGATCTTTAACTCCATTAAAAAGAAATATTCAGTGAGAAATCAAGCTCAGTTTTAACACTGGGGATTAGGTAAATTAATTAATTCAACTTGGAATGCATTGGCCATCATATTTCTTCCTCTTTTTATCTCATGCTTATATGATGTCAAGAAAAATTTACAGGTCATATAGGCAGACTCTAATGATGTGTTCCTCTGCTTCTAGTCTCTGCTAGTAGGAAATCTCTCACAAGGTATTACTCTGTTCAGCACACACAAGACTCTCTTGTGTTACCATTGGTAAATCACTAAGCTTTTTCCAACTTTGTACTATTTGATTTCTAAACACAAATGTCTTTGGAAACTTTGCAAGTCCCTCCATCTATCCTCAGAGTAATCCTCAGATTTAGAGTGAAACAAGATATCAGGAAACAAACTCTCATTTGCCTTTCACAGCTAAGATTGTAACTTTTAATTAGGGAAATTATAAATATGAGATTTGAGCAGACTATAAAACTGTAATTACCTTTAAAAATTACTGCTAACAAGCAAATTAGGCACAGCATGGAATAGCAGCAGATCAATAACAACAATAAAACTAAAAAGATTTTGCTGATCTTGTATTGTCTGTGGACACACACTGTAAAAGAGGTCCCTGCAGGCTTCACAACAATAACCTACAAAAGAATGAGACACAAAGGGTATCGAGCTCTAAGATGCTTCTATTTCCCTAGGTGGTGTGTGCTTGTCCCATCAAACCACCTATTAGTCACAAACTCATACAACCAGGAACTCTCAAGCCTCTTGAGGTCTCCTGTCATCTTGAAAGGGGTAATACCAATGAAAAGCACTAGTTCCTCTTGAAACATGTTCAGTTTATTGGTTTTCAATGGCTCAAGCAATTTACAACGGGGATGCTGCCAACACATATAAATAGGTTTGCACATCCGCTCTTCAGCAAAGATCTGGAGTCTCACTGCAAATTAGTTAACTAAGAGAATTAAAACAATAAGTGGGCAGAAGATCTTCAAATCACAAGATTTTGCCAGAGAACAATGCAAAAAGTATTATCTCTACCTGTTTTATAGATCATCTAGTTCCAACCCCCCTGCCATGGGCAGGGACACCTCCCACCGGACCAGGCTGCCCAAGACCCCATCCAACCTGGCCTTGAACACCTCAAGGGATGGGGCAGCCAAAACTTCCCTGGGCAACCTGTGCCAGTGCCTCATCACCCTCATCGTGAAGAAATCCTTCCTTATTTCTAGTCTAAATCTGCCCCTCTCCAGTTTATACTCCTTGCCCCTAGTCCTGTCACTACAAGCCTTTGTAAACAGTCTCCAGCTTTCCTGTAGCCCCCTTCAGGTACTAGAATGTTTCTATAAGGTCTCTTGTCCAGGCTGAACAACCCCAACTCTCTCAGACTGTCCTCCCATATTAGCAAGGTTTACATTTAAAAAGTGAAAAATGTTGCTTTGAGATATCTGACAGTAAGATTTGTTTTTTCTTTTACTCAATTTTTTATTTCACTCACTCTGCACTGTAACACAAATAATGCAAATAAATAAACTCACTGAAAATACCTGTTTAGGCATCCAATGCAAGTGAAAAATTTTCAAAAGCTTTGTTTATATTTGCATACATATATATTTTATGCTATTCGCTAACCATAATTCTAGGTTTATTTTAAAACAAGTTAAGTACATCTAACACAAAATATTTGCTTATCAGGCAAACAATATACGATGTGTTAGTTATATGGTTTACCATCAGAAACTGTACATACAGCACCATCATTTTAGGGCTAAAGATGTGTTGCATGGCAGTGCCTTACAGGCTTCCTATTATATAGCCATTGTGGGGGTGTGAAGGTTGATAAATAATAAATAAATAATAATGATAAATAATGTCTGTTATGTAATTCTAGTTATTCATTTAGAGCTATCCTGCTTATTACTATGCCATTAATTAGTCAGACTATGTTTTAAGTGGCTGTTGCCTTTTCTTGTACAATTTAAAGCAACAAAAAATCAATGTGTCTTCAAGACAATGCCCAATCAGCATTTTAAAAACTCCTTTTAATTACCTTAATTGAGTTGCATGACATGTTCAAGTACACCAGAAATACTAGATTATTTCAACTCCCCAGCTACATGCAAACAAAGATGATTCACTGTAAATAACTTATAGACAATTCATCACTCCAATATTTGAACCCATGCACTACATGGGAATCCTGCAGAACAAAAATGTAGTGTATGTCATATATTTAAGGATAGTTGTAACATATTTAAAGATATAATTTTTCTGGTAACACACAAGAAACTTTAATTCTGCCATTTTTACATTATGAGCACTTGACTTTGCACAAGTTGGAGCATGCACGTATTTGCATGTTTGCTGTATTTTAGAACTGCTGCAGAAACAGAATAGTACAGTAGCTGCAGTCAGCAGAGAGACTTCAGTTTTTAGAGGACACACCCCCTGCAAAAAAGTGCCCACCTGCATATAGCAAAAAATATCTTCAGTTGACTGATCCTCTCTTTTATTATGGATAAGGCTTGTACCCTGGTGCAGAATGGGTGCGTACCAAATGGGGCTGCTCTGGATGGGACTAATGCTGCCTCTTGTGCTTCTGGTCATTGTGGTGGTGGAGCTGCATCCCCAGCAATAAGTGTTGCAGGCCCATCTAATGAAGCCGCCAAACTTGGGACATGGAACTGGGGTGGACTCTTCAAGTGTCCACAGCCTCTGGAGACTGGAAGAGAGCCCTTAAAGCCTGGTCAGGCACCCCAGAGCCTGTTAAAATTCATGGTGAAGGAAGAGGTGGATAAACTAGAAAAGCACAAATGTTCTGTGGATATGAAAAATGCTGACAAGGTCTCTGTCGGTGGGGCAAATAATAATTGTGAACAAGAGGCTGGTATTGCTGCCACTGCATTATTCAAGGTATGCTTCATTTCATTTTTAATATAAATATCTGTGTTACGCTGTGTGCCTGTGGTTTCATATTCCCAAGAGTGAGACAGAGGAAGAAATACCTGTAAAGGTGACTACAAGGCTTAAATTTTAAGTCCCTAAAGCCTGGGAGCTTTAGGCACTGGCTTGAGCCATATGTTTTATTTATTTTAGGAAGGGTCCCCTAGACATATTATTGAACCAGCCTTGGTTACTGTTATTGATATCTGACATAAGGTTACACTTAATCACTAACATTTAGTACCACTACTGTGAGGAATCTGAAAAATCTAGTCTGGCCAGCCAATCTACCATTATGGGAAATCCTTTTCAGACCCCAACAGGCAACTGCATAAATAAAGCACACAGCAAAATATCAAACCAATGAATAGGCTGTGATATAAACAAGCCAAACAAGCTAGTAAAACCCACACATTACTAGCATTTAAAATAGGAGAACAAAAATCTGTGCAATCAGAATGAGGCATACAAAGCAGGACAGCAAATACACTTTCTTACAAGGGATCAGGTTATAGAAGGGCAGGCAGAACAGCTGAATCAGAACTCTGACTCCTACTCAGCAGCCACACACTGGAAACAATAAGTGTTACCTTTTTAAAAACAGCAAAGCGACAAGTGTATATTTGTAGCATAGGACTTGGAAATGCATGAGAGAACAGACTGCCCCCTCTTCTTGCCTATACAACTTTGGTGATGGAAGTTTTTGACTATTTTTGTGTTGGACTCATGCATGTCTCCTTCAGAAAGCAGTGACTTTGTCTTTACAAAATTAACCTGAATGTACATTTCAAAAGCTGGCAAATGCTTCCATGGATTTGTAACCACCAACCTAAACTTTCCATTGTAGTGAGGGAGGTTTTAGGGAAAGCCCTCATCCTTTATAGCCAGCTGAATATTATGTTTTATTTCTTCTTCCCTTCAGGAGACAATCAAACTTTATAAAGAGGAGCTGAACTGAACATGTAAGTGAGCAGCTCAGCAAGTGCTACGACTCTCCACCACTTGTGAGAATTAAACTTATTTAGGTTATACTGGATCCACATTTGGAAACTTTAAGAAGCCAAGGAATTTTACACTGCTGGAGAACAACTGATCCTCATCATAGGTCAGAATTTGAAAGAGAGTAATCTGACATAATTAAGTCAGTAAGAGTCAGAAATCAAGTCCACACTCATTACACCAATAAAATACTTAGCCCAGTAAGCTTAGCTCAGTCTCGTATATACTCACTCCCACCATGCTGGCTCAAAAGTAGCCCTTTCCCAATATCTATATTAAATATTGTTTATTCCTCTTCTACCTTAGCTGTTGCTGAATCTGCACTCTGGCTAAGACTCAAAAGGCATTACAACCACTTTAGTCTTTCTGAGAATATATGAGAAGTAGAAATCAGGCAGAACATGCACACTACAGTTAAAAAAAAAAGAAAATAAAAGAAAAATTAACAGACTGGTAACAAATGCTTTAATAACAGCGTTGCATATAGTAACATCCTGTTTTCCCACAAGCTGAATCTGTAATTACTATGCATTTGAATGGGAGAGTCATATCTTGGATATTTGGCTGTAGTAACATTTTTTTGAAATAATTTTACCCTTTATTTTTCTTTTTAAAGTAGAAACAAGAATTCACACAATGTCTAAAAAAAATCACACTAAGAAATTAGTGGGAAAATATGTCAATGGAAAGTTATTGTGTGCCACTGACCATGATTTTAAAAAATAAAGCCATCTACAAGACTTGTGATATTGCTAGTGTACTCTACTGTTCCTGCAAAAGGAAGCTAGCTAACTTTCTTTAAGAGTACGCTTCACAAGAATATTTTTTTTTGTTCTCAGACAGAAATATGCTTTCAGGAAATAAAAGCTGAGTTACTTGACCTCTTGTGATGGATCAGATGTCTGAATCACTACACCACACTCATTTCAATTGAAACCAAGTCTTTAGAAGAAGGGGAAAGGATCAGTTTAAATATGCTGCTCCTTTTTCACTATCTCCTTACTTTATTTCCAGCAGGAGGCAGTGGTGAAGCTGTACAGCACTGCAGAGAGGTAACGAAAGTGGTCTATTAGTACTTCTGCCATCAAGTTTTATGCTCTTCTTCACTCTTCATCTCTAATCTAATTTCCCAAATACCCATCTGATTTGCAAACGGTAGTCAGGAGTCTAAATAAGCTGCAAAAGTACTTCTGAACACTCCATTTTCATCCTGACATCATGTAAAATTCCTAGATTGAGTTCAAGACCAGTACGTGGAAAGATAAGGTGAATAAAGGTTGACAAAATGGGCAGTTGAGGAGTCAGTTATGGAGAAGTTAAGTTCATGAGAAAAGATATTGTACAGATAGGATATAAAAAGAGAAATATGTGGGTTGGATGCCAAATATTGAGAAAATAATAACCTCTTGTGGCATTTACTTGTTTTCTTTGGTATAATTTTTCTATTTTGACACTAGGATAAAATAGGTGAGGCAGTACTTTATCTACACTTGTCAGGATCAACTCTTGTGGCTTATGGTAGATTACAACCACCTTCCTCGATGTGACCTCTTTGACAATCGCAGTTGGAAGTCATAAGATACTACAATCACAGAAGGAAGTTTAGAGCATCACAGAGATGACTAAGTTTGATTGAAATTAGTTTGCATAAGTGTCTGCAGTATGGACTTTAGACATCAGTAACAGGAATTAGGTTTTGTGTTCACACAACTTGGCTGCCTGCCAACGTATGAATATCCTTGAAGAGTCACAAACAAGGTCAGGTAAATGGTTTTCTACATGTATTGTGGAACTTGTGTATTGCAGCTGTTAATGTGTCCCAGCCCAATATTGGACTCAGTAAGATGTCACCAGCTTTTGACTTGGTTGATGCTGAGAAATTCTTCTGCCTTGCTAGGTTTTTTTCCTCCTCTGTAACTGTGTCTTCTTTATCTCTTTTTTCTCCTTTAGTCATCATCTTTGGCAGGAGCTTTAACATTGGTTTTCTCAGCTCTCTGTGGAGAGCCTGGTTAAAGCTATCCTTGAATCTCCTTTTCTCTTTTACACCTTACCACTGTCTGATCTTATNTCTTCTGCCTTGCTAGGTTTTTTTCCTCCTCTGTAACTGTGTCTTCTTTATCTCTTTTTTCTCCTTTAGTCATCATCTTTGGCAGGAGCTTTAANTAAAAAAAAAAAAAAAAGCGCATAATCTCTCCTGGCTGTTGGCACAGACATCTACCTTTCTGCTTCAGAGCTGCCAGCTAAACTTTGGTGCTCTGACATTTTATCTGTTGTGGCAAGACATCGTCTTAATATGACTAAAATAAACAACACCCTTTCTATTTTTTCATTCAGTTCTCACATCTTAACTTTGAGCAGGGTATTTTTTTCCAAGATAACTCTTCTTTACATTCAAGTCTCGTGTCTGTTTTCTATAGCACATAGATAGGATGCGGGCTTCCCCATCTGCCTGTAAAATGAAACTTGGCTTATCAACCTTATCCATGGAGAAAGCAAATGCAAGTTTTACCAACAAATATCTAACCAGATGAGTGGTGCTGCTGTGATCAGTTTCTTAGCTCATTGCTTTGCCAATGACTGCTTTCTCTGCGCTTTCACTCTCTCAGCAGTGGCAGACATAAGCCATTTCTCTTTGCTTACAGAGCTCCTCACCATCACCCATGTCCACTCATTATCAAATGATTGACTTCTACCTTGGGTCTTCAGTCTGCTCCCAGCACGTCCCTTTTCTGATTAGGCACAGAAATACATATCTTCTTGCTTTCTATCATGCTGCACATAGGGTTACCAATGAATACCTCTGAAATTATTTATATCCTTAACCTCTTTCCCTTCCATCTTTAAAGCCCATCCTTGACAGCAATTACTTTGGGGATACACTCTACCACTGCATGGAGTGTTGTTCCTTGTTTCCCAGTGCTCTCTCCTCTGTCTGCATCCACTTGTTTTCTCTTTTCTGGTACTTGGGTATTGGAAATTCTTGACTGCAGAGACTCATCTTTTGCTCTTTATAGGTACAGAAAGTAGTCAAACAGGCTAATGGCCCATGACTGGTCATGATGGTAGTAAGAAGAAACAACAGTAACAATAACAGAAACAACAATAAGAACTAAGAAGGCTGTAGGTATTTAACACTAATCACACCTCATTGCCATTTTCTGGACCATGACATAAAAACCCACTAATAATAACAAGGAAAGGGGTAACGGCATACAAAGCCAAGTGAAATAAAAATCTTGTCATAAGATGATATTTTAGACTTTGTTTTTAAACTGATTCTGGTCACTAAAAAAAACCACAAAACCAACAAATGCACCCCCTCCCCCAAACAAACAAACCAAACCCCTCCCAATCCAAACAAAAAAGCAAGATCTAAAAGCTGAGAGGAAAATAAAAAGTCATAGGAAATGCGAGGGAGACATGCAGATGAAACACAGTATGTCAGACAGAAATAATACAAAGCCAGGAAATTGTTGTCCCCTAGTAACGACTTTGGCCTACAGTCATGCATAGCACTGCTTACTTCTAAAATTACAAAAAAACTTGGATAGTTAATTGTAATGCATGCCATAGTGTTAGTTCTTATATTTATACTTAGTTACTTTTATATTAGTTCCACCTAAAGAGCTTAAGGAAAGATCTTTCTGCAAATACTTCTTTAAAGTGGATGCTGTCTCAGTGCAAAACTAGATCATTTTTATTGCCTTTTACCTCCTCATCTCTGACATCAATAGAAAATAACTATCTGAGTAACCACTCAAATACATCTGTAAATAAAATCTATGCCGGAAAACAATATTGCACTCTGGACCAACATCCCCTTAAGAAAGGAAGTTTGGTGACATGGATGGCTCTCTGGCCATCCTCTCTGCACCCACACAAAAGGGTTGGAGACAGATAAGAACCTGTCTCTGAAGGTCTGACCTGCATGAGGCTTCTTTAACTTTGCTTGCACTTCTATCTGTGATGCTTAAGTTGCAGCTCATCTTGTCCCTTGTATTCGTCTCTAGGAGCAGATGCTCAGAGATTTTTTCATGGCAGTGTCTTGTGNCACTTGGGAGAAGAGGCCAGCTCCCTCCTCTCCACAACCTCCCTTCAGGTAGTTGTAGAGAGCAATGAGGTCTCCCCTCAGCCTCCTCTTCATGCATGGATTTTGAATGCATGGATTTTGATATTTTTTCTTCTGTGTAGTTTTCTGTATACACTGATTTTACGAAGAAAACCTAGGAAAATGTGAAAATAATAAATAAAAAAAAAATCAGGTTCTCTAATACTGATAATGTATTGACTTTATCTTTAAAACTGGAACATTTCACAGCAGCATTAATAGGACAAACAAAAGCAAACCCAAACAACTCAAAGGACATTAGTTGTTGATGTACAAACACACTTTTATGAAATAGCAGGAATTTTGGATGACATAAAAGCAGCAGTAAGGAGAAACAGCTGTGAGACGGGAACAAGAAGGCTTGAAACTTTCTGCCAACAAATGATGAAGTACAGTTTTTACAAGGCTACTTTCTTTACTCTCAGTTCAAATTTTAAAAAAGCATTTTGCTACTGTCAGTAATGTTTCTGTACTGACTAAAGCTGAAAACACACTGGCTGTATGAAGTTTAGTTTTTTATTCAACACAGCCTGTATGAAATACATGCAAAAAAATCCAGTGTGTTGTGTAGTTTCTTTTTAAGAAATATAAGAGGTTGACCTTGCAACCTTTCTGCACATGAGTAGTCACTTCAGGTCAGCAATTACTATCCAGGTAATTCAAAGCTCTGCATGTGCATTGTTTATCAACAGGAAAATTTAACACAAAGACAAGTCCAGTAAATAAGGATTAACAGGATCTTGTCCTATTTTTATCTGTCATATTTAAATTGATTTAAAACTCATTACCTTCAAAAGCCTTAAGTAAAATACAGCCCACATACTTATGACTCAGTCTCTAGAAAGCATAGAAAATAAACCTAAGATAAGATTAGGAAGTTTAGTCCATGCTTATAAGCTTTGGGTTCAGCATCCCTATGCTTTACAACTGCAAAATCCTTTTCAGTTTCTGTTGCTCCAGAACACACTTTAAAACAAAATACTGACATAGCTGTATGTGTGCAAGTACATGGGTGTATTATATATTGAAAAATTAATATTACTATACTGGGTGGAGAAATTGATATAATTTCATTAAAATCGCAAGCTATGGGTTAGAATTTAGTTATATCACTAGGTAAAACAGAAAAGGTTGAGAAAGGCATATTTTAAATATAGATTTTCTTGGCCAAAGAAACGATGACAATCCATCTTAGAGCATCTCTATATTAAGGAAAATGTATTTCTTTCTTTAGTTCTTATTATGCCAACAGTTTTTGAGCAGAAGTTGAAATCAATGCTTTTCTCTGCCTAAAAAAGAAATCAATGGCTTTTGTATTACATACTACAGAGGGGTCCAAGACACACACAAAGCGCTGCATCTAAAGGAGCCATAAGAGTAGTCCAGAGCAATTCCATTATTTTATTTCCATGAATTAATTATTTTGATCCTTCCTTTGTCACAGTTCCCAGTAGTCCAGATCTCTCTAGAAAACCATTCCTCTTTTGCAATGAAGTGACACACAAAAAGAAACCTTTTCCTGGTCTAATTATGTGCATTTGTAGGCTTTTAGTGCAAGCACCATGAATCTCGGGTGCTTTGGCTGGAGCACTAGAAAAAGTAACTTTGTACTAGTGAAAAAAAATCCCTCCACAAGCCAAAGGCTGAAGCAGCACGTGTTACGGAGCCAAACTGGCAAATGTGCAAGTGGAGATGCATCGTGCACAGGGCTGTCAACTCAGTAATGAGAAGAACATTCCAATGATAAATTAAATCATATTGAAACTGTATTGTAAATGTATTTTTAAAAGCATGAAAGAAAGATAAAACAATCACTATTGGTGGAAGATGTTAAGCAGCACTAATAATGACGTGTATTTCTCACACACACAAAAAAAGATTGATTCTATTATTAACACTGAATTTTCTTATACTTACTCTTTAAATCAACACTGGCAGCTGAACACGAGCAACATCAGGATAAGTTTTGTCCCCACTGGTAAACAAAACCAAGACAGATCAAACCAAATTTCTCATATTGGAAATGAGTGCTGCTCAGCAAAAAGCATCAATCAGTCATAGAAAGTGTTTATTCTGCCATTATACAAGGATCTTCATTACTGTATGTGCTCTGTTCTCAAGAGAGAAGAGATAAAGGTTTGATTCTCTAATTAAAGCAATAGTTTTAATGTAGTAAAAAATATTTAATTTTAGAGAAAAAACCCAAACTGAAACAAACAAAGCCTAAACCAGGAGAAAAGTACCAAACGACATGGATAGGAGCAGTAGTATTACTGAAAGATCCTTATTCTTCTATTTCTTATTTCATTTAAAAATACAAAATTATATTTTTTTCCAGTTTATGAAATGGGAAATGATATTATAATCCACAGCAAAATATTATTGAAAATTCCCTTTCAAAATGACAGTGAATCCTGCACTGGTCCAAATGTTGACAGTATAAGCTGATCCAGTGAAATGTGTGCCCTGTCAGAATAAGCATAGGGGTATTTTAAACTTCATCGAAAATAATATTGAATTATATTAGAAGTTTGATAGTAATATCAGTTTAAGGCAAAGTTTAAGTATCTAAATAAAATGTGGGTTTTATATTATAATTCAGCACTTTTGAGATATGCAGATAATGATATTAAATCCTGTGGAAAAGAGGGGTGGAAGGAGAAAAAATATTCCTGCTGCTTATTTTAGAAACATAAGCATTTTCTTTCCCTTAAGTGAGCCTACAACCATTCTGGCACCTATTCTGCACCACTAAATAACAAATGGATGCTCATGCTTGGAAAGCTGGGTGCGGGAAGCAATTTGAAATTTATTTTCATAGTGGAAATTAGGTTTTGCCAAAATAGTTTCAGTTTATGAAAGAAGAGAACAGCTGTATTTTGTTTATAATAAATCTTTCACAAATCAGTAAAAGCAAATAGACAGCACAACTGTAACCCATAAAAGTGGAGAATATTAAACAACAGACAGTGAAGTTGTTAAACTTTCCCACAGATTTTGTTGGTGAAAAGGCTCTGTAGAATACATACATGAAATGTGCATGAAAAGCAAACCTGAAGGCAAAGGTCATTGGAATCAGGCAGAATTACTTATTAGAGGAATATCCTGTTAGGAGGGTTATGTTAGGGTGGCTATTCTAGGTACAGGTGTCTCCAGCAGTTTCCTACTCCCATTACTGAATGTTAGTGCAGAATAATTACTTGCTTGCCAAAAATGACAGGATGTTGACCCTACAGACTTATTGAATCCGTACTGCTTGCCTTCGGGCCATGTCGGGGGTTATTCAATTTTGCCTGAGGAGGACAATCTATTATGTGAGATGAGTCAAGAAAGCATCTTCCCTGATTGCCCACCAAAACTATTATTGCAGTGTGGAGGGGGCATGAGCAGCAAGTGGACAGACAAGGCAATGCTGATCCCGATTACCGGGGGACCAGACACAATTTGCATTATGAGCAGCAGTGGAACTCAGCACAATCAGCTGGGGACAGTGCTGCTGGCCATGAGAGCACAGCACAGCTCATTGTTTGTGCTCAGCCTGGCAAACTTTGTCCTCGCAAGGAGAAAACTGGTTGACTTTTATATACAACTGGATAAATACTTTTACACTGACAAACCACCACAAGTTATCCCCAAAGGGAAACCCAAATGCTTAAGGAATAATACATTTTTACACCTTTGATGCTGCCTCTTGTTGCAGCATAATCGTTAGATGTTGACACTGTTCAGCTATTTAATGAGTCAGAGTTAAGTCACAGCTTTGTTTAAAATATAAGCAGATAAACAAAATCAGCAAAATTTTTCCATGGAATTAAAAAACAAACAAAACCCCCATGAACAGACAAAAAATCTCCAGAGGATTCATTTTTGCTGAAAGCTAAATATGTAAATGTCAACCTTTGCAACAAACTTGCCCCAGTATCAAAAGGAGAATTTCCAGTAGCTTTTAACCACTTCAAATCAGGCCCGCATAGTCAAATGAAGGTTCCTATTCTTAATAGCTTGTTACAGGTTCCTCAGCTTTGAAAGGAACAGTGCTGTACTACACACCTGAACACAGTTGTTTAATTTATGGAAGTAATTGGACATGTAAAATAAATCAATGTTTTCCAGATCTCAAAGGATATGCTTTTCCCAACATTGCCCGATGCAAGAGAAATTGATCTGAAACCTGACTCAGAACAAGATGAAATCACTGGAAGTGCTATGCAGCTCATTTATGTGTGTTGGGTATTTTCATTTGAACCTTATTAGACACTTTTGAGAAAACAAAAACTTAGTTCAGGTATTCATTGTGAAAACATAGATATCACAATGGAAAAATCCAACTGTTTCCCCAGTTCTATTACTAGAAGGGTTGAGAATTGTCCTCCTGACTTTGCAGCCCATTTTCCAATATTTTGGGAAGGGTGGAAGTGTAAAACTGATAGGAAGCTGTTATGTCAACAAAATAGAAGGGGACATAAACATAAATCAATTTATTCTGCCACAGTGACTGGCCTGTCACTAGTCTGTCGGAACAGTTTGATGTGTAAAGTGCGTATTTATCTGCAAGTTACTAAACTGATTCCTCATGAAACCAGAGCCTGGATGACAATGGGAGTAAACAAAAGAAGATCAAAAAATTTTGCCAATCTTGTTTGTATCAAATAAGAGCAACCCATATTTAAGGGCTTGGTTTAAGACCGCAAAGCGTATACAGACTGATAAAGTCAGTCCTTTCCTCATAAAAGCTCAGTCACATAATTAACTGCTCTCCTTAAAAAAAAAAAATCAAATTGTTCATAGTAACTGTTTCCATTCACATATTCCTTTCATGATGCAAAACAGTAATCATCAGAGTAAGAATGAGGTACATAAACACCGATATTGAGTGTCATTTGAGCTACTTGTAACACCACTTTTTTCCTGTTCTTACAGAAGAGCTCAAATCTGTCATCTGTCCTCGATCACCTGTACTAGCCTCACATGAATCTATTCAGTTGGGCTACCCAGGATGATACAAGCTAGCTCTGTTCAGGCATTTGATTCATATCATACAGAGATATTACAGCAATCACCAAAAAGCAGTCAAATTTTGCTCTGAAGTAAGTTTTCTTAATTTTCTCCCTGGCTTTTCTGGAGTAAGGATTTCTGTAACTCCAGACGGCTTCAAAACACTGGGACAACTTCTGCCTGAAGTGAACCAAGTGGCCTCTGGCCAAAATCCTCCTTGTCACATTTTCCATGTCTCCCGGAGTGCAGTATATCCCACACATGGCATAAAAAGTTCTTGAGCAACATATTGTTATAATGAGATAATGATAATAATAACATTTTGTATTCTCTATTGGTGTTTATTCAGTTGAAGCTTAAATCCCAAATTAGATGTATGAAAGAACTGTATTAAAGAAGACTCCATTTTAATATTTACTAACTTCTTAGTGTCTGACTTGGAAACCATCACAACCTTTTTTCAACCGCAAGGGTTTCTGAAGGCTTTATGCTCTTTGAGCAGGATTGGGGAAAGCTATGGATGGATTTCCTTTGTTTTGCTTTCAGGCATGCTAATGAAAGAAATTCCTCTGTCGAGTCTCATATGGACATCCAAAGTCTTCCTCAGCCATGCTGGTCTTTGAGAGACCTTGTCCACATCAGGAAGAAACATACAGGTAAGGGCAAAGGATAGACTTGATTTGACTCTTCTTCAAATCATGTGCAGAAAGGAAAGCAGCAGTCAGCTGGCTCTTGAATTTTGCAAATAATTTCTAACGGCGGTGGAACGGTGACAGCTGAGAATCTTCCTTGTCAGCAGGGGGTAGCAGCACAAAAAGGCAACTTTCCTGCCATCCTGATCTTTTATGTTCTGCCTTTTTTGGTCTGCTGGGAGGGTAGGACATATTATGTGAGGAAAGGCATGTTGCTAAAATGGCTCTGTGTTTTGCCAACGTAAAGTTTACCTTCCTAGTATGTTCAGCACAGTCTGCTAGTGTTAAATATTAAACCACAACTAATTTGTGTAGTCTCTACACAGATGCCATCTACCCATACTTTCTACAGAGGCCACACCAAGTCACATCTCAAGATCATGTCAGCATACCATTGGTCTTTATAGATACTGGAAGATTATTCTCCAGATGAAATGTATTTTTAATGATTCATTCTCTGTCACAAGCCTGCCCCAGTCCAGAGAAAGATCATAATGCTTCTGCTAAATCTGGTTTTAGTTATATTAGAAAATATGACTCCTGGCCTTCCAAACTTCTTTGAAGGAAAGACATTAAAATGCAGCTTTTCTTGCAAAAGTGCTGCCTTCACTGCAGATGCAAGTATTTTTCAGGTGATAGTCACAGTCCACTACCCAAGATAGATCTGCACAGCCTGCTGAAAAGAAAAACTGCAGGATAATCATGTACCTTCCAAAGGACTGTTTACCAGCAATATACAGCTGTTTATGGCCAAAAAGACAAAGCTTTAATGAAACAGGAAGATATGTTCCTGCTTGTCAAATTCCTGGCATGGATATTTTTAGTAGGTGCACCAGATAGATATCTATTCTTTTCCTGGCATTTTTTTTCTTTCTTTCCTATTAGATGAACAGCCTTAATAATATCCCCAGCACTGGGTTTCTAAAAATTAGTATTTTGTAGTATTTCCATTATAAGAGTCAGATTAACCAGAAATGACAGGACAGAGAACAGTGACACATTGCTTAACTCCACACTTTACTGCCAATTCTCTCATGAAATCATCAACAATTTTTCATGACTAAAGGAGGGAAGATTTGACTGAGGAGGCGACGATGCCGGGTGCCATCCTGCAAGACAGATAGATACGCAGCCCTCGACATGAAAATGGCTCTTTTAGCATTTTACCTAAAAAAAAGTTACTCTTATGAGGAAATCGGCCCTTTATTCTCAAAAGCAACTGCCCTCCTTCTTCTGGAACTGCCTGGAACTCAATCAGCACCTCATCTGGAAGAATTGACTTGAGACATTGATTCTTGAGGTGTTGGATTAAGGCAGTAGGAGCGAGGCAGATTGATCCCATTTGTGGATCTGTCTTTCAGCTTTTGCACTATAGAAGGCATTTTTACATTTTTCAAATCCATTTCTGCCTAGCTTTTAAGAGAGAAAATGCTTTTCCCTGAGGTTATTTTAGGTCTGCAGATATAAATGCGTATCTGTGGCCATTTTAAGCAGCGGATCAATTAAAATGTAGGAGAACTTGGTAATTCAGTGAAATCACTAATTGCATCCGATGTTTCAGTTTTAATTGTTGTTTGAAGTTACATAAGGATTCTGTTCAAACATATTTTAGAAACAAGTTCTTTTAGACCATCAACATATTCTACTATGTAAATTACTGTTAAGACAATCTTTTATGTAAGGTTGCTTATCCAATGCAGTGCAACAAGTCAAAAAATGCTGTTGAATTTTGCTATAGAAGTAATTAGCATGTCTTAGTCCTTGGAGAATGATGAAAGTCTAAAATAAAGGATTTTCTCCCATGGTACAAGTTTAACAGAGACCTTTTTTGTACCAGTCCACAAGAGCAAGTTACCAGAAACTCAATGGGCTCTGTAAATGAAAAATGCCCGGGAGAAATGATGAGCAGCAGAGGACCAACAAAATATTCTTCTTCATTTCTTCTCTTCTAGGGAGAATTTGGCTAAAGTACAAGAGAAATTTGCTTCCCAGCAATCCCCGAGTGCTAAAGCAATACTTGGGAGCCATTGTCAGCCATACATTCAAGTAAAGCATAAACATTTTAAACCTGCCTCTGTAATGAATAAGGTCCTTTGGCACTGCATATATTACTTCTGGTCATGGACCATAATTCTGAGCTCAGCAGTGTTCACATATATATCCCCATTTGGGACAGCAGCAGTAAAAACTTAAAGGTCTCTGGTTTCCATATGATATTTCCTGGCATAGATGGATTTTGCTCTACATTGAAGGATTAGGATTAGAGTATAGACATAATAAAACTTCATGGCTTCTTTCCCAACCTGGTCTCTTCTTGTTGGAATCACATGGGGACATAAATTGATCATAAAGATAGTAAATCTGTTATTATTTCAGTAATATTTATTATTTGTACATGGGATACATTTTAAGAAAAATAAATTCTAAAGATGTATCAGCAAAATGTTATTAATAAATTAGTCAGCCACATAAAGTTTCCAAGACACAAGAAACGCTCAAGCAAATAAGCTTTTGATTGGCTTGTAGTATTTCATACAACATATCAAAACCTGTGATGTAAGGTGAAGGCACTCCTAAAACAGCGCCGTCAGGGTTTGTATACATAAAATGTAGGAGCACATGCAGCTAGGAAAGAAGGTGAAAAGAACTCCAATGAGAACTAAATCTGGGTAAGTGAATAACTGAAGGAAAGAATATAGCTTTTAATGTCAGGAAGAGTATTACCTCCTGGGTTTAGACATAGCTTGGGTGAAAGGACTTAGAGAGAAGCTTGTCAAAGCTGGGTGAATAGACCTGACTGACAGTCTACCATAGTGACTGAAACAGGAGGCATTGGCAAGAAGAAACAGCACCATAAATCTCTGAACCAGAGGCAATCACAAAATGTGTGAGAGGAAATGGCAAAGAAACTGGCCAAGGTACCAGCCTGACTAGAAGAAAATAGATCCAAGGTAATGATGTAGAGGCAGTAGTTTCTTTAAATAAAGTTGTCACTCAAAAGACAGAAATAAAGGCAAGAATAAGGTCCTCTGAGTGTGAAGATGAAGTTCTGGCCTGACTGCAACCACAAATATTATAATAGAAAAATCAGTTCAGCAGCTGTGATTTGAAAGAGAATAACCAGCTTCAGTGCAACAGGGAGCAAACCTTTTGAGCTCTTTTCCTCTCCTTAATTGGTTTCTTTGACAGTGTTTTCCCTCTGCCCACAGTAATTCACTGATGTTTTCTCCCAGAAGTTTTCACTGGGTTCTTGCAGTACCAATGAAACACATAAAGTAAGAATGTTGAGCCAAACCATATCTCAGAACTAGCTGTCCCACCTTGGTTCCCCTAGGAAGTGTTAATTTCAAGGACATGGCACAACAAACTTTTGCTCAGATAATCACAACTCCATGGATTTCTGGAAGACGTGATTGATTTTCTTGGTTAGAGATGTGGGGGAAAATAAAATCATCATTTTGTGTTGTTTACAAGACAAAAGCTTCAGCCTTGCTTCTGTAGATTCCCTGACATTGCATTTGAAGGTGTAAAATAAACCAGTGACACAGCAGACTGTACATACTGACTGCCATGGTTGGACTTCCCATGTTGTGATCAAGTCTGAAACAAGTGGCATGAGTCTCAGTGACCTCCAGTTGTTGGACAGCCATACGTGAACTTAAAAGAACAAATCCTAGTCTTTGGATGAAGAGAAAGCTTAGATAAATCTTCCTAGGGAGTGTGAACTGTGCACTGGAAAGGATGCTCAGAGTGGTAAGCAGGAATAAGAAGGGAGAAAAAGTATTTTAAAATGTGCTTTAAACTAGGACCTAGCAGGGTAGTTGCCCATAGCCTAAACACTGATGGTGGGAAAATAGTGGGGAAGGTGGGTCAGGCCTGTTATCTGTGTCATTCGTTAATGCTGCAATATATGAAGACTCCTACTTTCCCAAATAAATGTGCATGAATTAGCGCAGGGGTGCAATGTCCAGTCTTGCAAATGCTATGTCCTCCCCAGTGCCTGACACCTGCCAAAGTAATGAAGAGTTCACCTCCCTTTTCTGCCACCAGCAGGTCTCAAGGGTCACGTTGCATGCTGGGCTGCAGTCCTGCTGCAGCCCCTGCGTCAGCCCCAGCCAGACCCTGAGAGCCTTGAAGCAGAGCAAAGCTTTTTCTGGTTTTGCCTCTGCTGGAGCAGCAGCAACAGCCAAGGTCAGCTCCTAATTCACACACTTCCCCCAGGGTCTAATTTACTTTCCACCTCAAAATTTATTTGTAACAATCCTTCAATTTTTCACTGCCATGAAGACATTACATTTGCCATGTCTTGCTATGAGTTTTGAAAGGAACTGAATTATTTTAAGGAGTTATTTTCTGCGTTGTTTCTCTCACCTTTGTCAAGAAGCTTAAGAATTCTCACCTCACTGTCAGAAAGATGCTTCCTTTCAGGCTGATCATTGCTCAAAGAACCTTTTTAAAGGAAAAAAAAATTAAATTCTGTCTTGTGACCTAGCAGCTATTTGCCTTTTTAATATTCAAGCACCAGCACCACTTCATGAGTTGTTTATGTGTAATGTTCATTTAAATGTATGTGTGAGAAAGCTGGCATATAAAACATTAGGCTAACATTTGGCATCTGGAACACTGTTGCAGAAATTAATAGCTCCAGCTTGCAGGTAACATTCATATTGACCACTAACCTATTGAACTGTTATATTTAGAAAGATCATTTAAAGGAAAATCTCAGGCTATTGAATTTGAAGCTGTTCCAGCTACTCTACGAGGCTTTTTTTCCCCCTTCCTTTTCTCTCCCCTGCAGAGGAATTCTCCAAGGCAAATGGAGTAAAATATTTTGCTGGAGGGGATACTTTACTTTCAAGATTTATTCCTTTGCACCACAAATATATCAAGAAAAAAAAAATCAAAGACCACAGAAAAAATGCTGAAAGAACTGGAAAGTTTGTTTTCAATCTCGGTATGAGAGTTTGACAGTCAAGCAGGGATTGTTTGTTTTATCATGTGAGCAGGGTTAATTTTTATGTTAGGCAGCTATGATCAAACTGAAATAACTCATATTATTTTATTTTAATATTAATTGTTTCCCCTTTGATGCCTGTCAAGGGAAGAACTGTCCTTCCTGCTTATCTCAGACGTCTGCTACAGAGGAATTGTCTGTTAATTATCTTGACAGATACAACCTGCAAGCTTGTTTTGATGAGCTGGGATCTGTACGATGTAGAATATATCAAAGCATTATGTGTACAAGCGTACTTAACATGCTAGCAGCATGCATTTATAGATGCTTTGTCTCTACTTTCCTCCTACCAACAGTTTGCATGTTGAGCTAACACTTGCTTTCATATTTGCCACATGGCCAGACTACCATGCACACACCTTATTACCATCTGCCCTTCTCTGAGGACAGAAATATGCATTAGGCTTTTTCATACTCTGTAAAATCAAAACCTTAGGGAATATTTTTGCTGGTCATTTCTCTTCAGGCATTCTCCTCCTCTTTATTCTCTTCTTAAAGCACTGTGCATGACTTTTCTGCTCTAATCAAATGTTGATACTGAAAACAAACAAATACAAGTTATTGTTAAAGAGATTCTTGCTAGGAGGTAAAAGAAAGATGTGCTCCTATGAGATTTGATTACATATTTTGTGGACTGTAGGTAGTATAGCTTTACATTTATTGAAATTGTCTTCTCCCCTGAGTTCTAAGAAAATGTGCCTAAAGCTATTATCGTATCTATCGACTCTGTGGGATTTAACGGACGTGGCTTCTGCTCCCAAGTGGTTGCAAAATGACCTCTATGAAGCAAAGTTCAAGCAGAGTGAAAGCTCTGAGACTGAGATTAGAGACCTGTCAGTTGCCTGGTAGGATAAAAGTGTAAAATTATATGTGACGCTCAGTTCAGTCACATCAAACAGCTCAGAAATGTTTACTGAATGAGCTACACAGTTGCTAATTACACTTTCCCCTTAAGTATTCACATTATCATGGGCAACAAATATCTAGAGAATCTGGAAAGGGAAAGCTTCTAATAAGTATGCAACAATTACAGCAGGCATGGGTTTGCACCTTAATTTTCTTACTGTGATTTTTTTTTTATAGCAAAGAGGCAAAATTTGGCCTGTCATTGCATACAGTGTCTCTGTATCTCTGCTTCAGGTCTTCTCAGAAAAACATACGATAAATTTTAAATCAAAATATAATAATGTGAGCATATCTACTGACACTAAAATAAATACAGCCTTCCTCACAACATGTTACAAAACATTGCCTTAACCTAGTGACCTTTAGTGACCAAGCTGTTCAGTTTGACCAGAGACATGATGTCTAATGATTACAGCAGCAATTAAAAACCTGATGAATCAAAGTATTTTGAAATTGCTCCTCCACTTTTTTTTCTGGAGGAAATGCATTAACATTGTATACCATGGATTTTTTTTCATTATTGCAGCTTATGTTAAAAATTGGCTTTCTCTTGGCATTCACTAATTCAAAATTTCATAACATATGATGATGAAAGGTCCTCCTTTCACAAGCAAAGACATTGTCCTACACTTTAACTACTGCCTACCAAAAGCTTTGCCCAAAGACACAATCCAGAGAGCAAAAGCAAGATGCAGAGGGCTCAGGGGCTTCTGAGCTAAGCTTTGTGGGGCAGCTGTGGGACATTGACTTCAAGCACCTCAGGTAAGAAGGGGAGACAAGGCCAGGGGAGGCTCTGCTGCTGGTGTCCACATGGTAGAAGACATGCCCCACTCCACTCACTGCCAAGTCATTGGAAGCCCATTGAGGTACAAAAGTCATTAACAAACCTGCAGAGAGAGAAACCTGGGATGATCCATTTCCATAGGCACTCAGGCAATAAAGCAGTCAAGCATGTGGCCATAGAGAAAAAGAGGTAACTGCTCAATCTGCTGCCATTTGCATGCTGTAGGTGGACAATTTGTGGTTCCTGATTTCTTTTTTCCTTTCTTTCTTTGAAAATGCATTTTACACAATGGGATTTTTTTGAGTCATGCTGTACTCTAGTCAGGAAAGGAAGAATTAATTTGTTTGATGGAAAAATAACGCACATATAATAATTATACACAATAAAACTCACAATTATACTAAACTGCTGAGCCAGTCTGCAAGAAAATACAGTATTTCACTCTGAATATTTCTACTATCTGAAAAAGTACAGTTTAGTTATGTTTTACATTAGCAAATTTAGACAACAAATAATTTCTTAGAAAGATATTTCCTGCAACAGTTACCACTGAACAAATGTAACTTTATTGTTGTCTCTGAATTTAATGTACATCTTTGATTTTTTTATTTTTGTAATTTTTCTCAAATAAAAAATAGATTTTTCTTGATCTTTCTTAATTCCAGATTCTGTAAGATCATAAAAAAACTAATTAACAAAAGCAGAACATTAATCTTCTACAATATATTCAATAACCTGCTAGTGAAAAAAAATATTATTTTTTCTCTCCACTTTTATATGATCTCTAAAACATGTGCTTAACTAGAATCGATCTCTCTTACTTGAAATCTTTACAGAGTGACTTAGAGAAACATGGCCTCAAAAACAGTTGTTTGAATTTACATTAGCAGAAGATCTAACCAATAATATATAGTTGCTGTTACATGGTGTCATTTACACTTAACTCTACTGTCTCAGGCATTTTAATAACGATAAAGCGTTCATTGTTTCCAGCTGATTTTTACAGACTGCTTGATTAAACCCCAAAAAGCACATAAACCATTTTACCTGGCATGATGATTGGTATGCAGCACAGGTTAGCTGAAGTTTGGAAGGGGGTGGGTTGTGCTCAGTATGGATTTTCTAAAGTGGCGAAAGTCTGGTGCTGAGTTCTGGGGTCCAGTTCTCAGTTAGAGGTCACAAGGGTCACATCCCACAGTATTTTTCCTATTAGTTGAATTAGCTACACTACGAACAATGAAGAATTAAACCAAGACGGCAGCACTGGGGGCATTGGTGTGATATTCTGCTCTTAAACCTTCATGTTTCAAGGCTCTGTAAATATCCTTGAGGGTAACCAGAAAAACCTGTGTCTGAAATAGCCTCATTACTCAGCACTTTCCCTAATCTCTTTTGAAATGCCTATTTTATTTTTGTTCAGTTAACAAACTTTATTCAGTCTATGTTCAAAATTTATCTAGTATTGAAAGAGTATGAGCAATAGTAATGAAGAGCATCTTCTGAGGCACCTGCTAATTGCGGGGAAATGGCAAGCTGGGGAGGTGCCAAGGGAGTGTAGCAGTGATGAATCTCTGAGAAGGCACTGACAGTAAATCCTTGTTCAGTTCACATCTTCTCTGAATGGCAGCGTACCCAACAACATGACCTGAGGTAGATATAGTCAGGAACTGGATCCCCCAAAAGCAGGTCTAGCTTTCATTTCTGCCAGCCTTTCCTAACAGACTTTGACAATTCTTGCTCTCTGCAATGACGGTAATGAAAAAGATATTTTCAATTCAAAAAAATAAGTGGAAGGTAAATTTAAATGACGGAAAGCATTTTCACATGTGTTAAACATTCATTTAATTTGTTTTGCATACAAATTATTTTCAAAAAATGAAGATGTGAAGTCCATGCCCTGGGCTTGACTTCCTCTGGGCTAGGAATGGGATAAATTATGTCTTTGCATTGTAAAAGGTGATCTTTCATCCCTACCAGTACTATCAGCATCTGCAGGTCTATATCCACAGGGAACAATTAATTTTTTCCCAAACAAGTTTGCTCATTAGAGTACCTGACTACCACTTTATTTATTTCCAATAGAAGGTGCCCTCTTTTTGTAGCAGATGTTGAAACTGAAAAAGCTCTTTAAAGATATGGTATTACGATTGCAGAATGTCACATGTAGCTATCCTCTGGTTTGTGCTGGAACCAGTATGAAGCACAGGCAGTCCCTCTGGTACCCAGTGGGAAGTTATATCTGGCTAATTGATGGTGTGGGAAGGACAGGTTGAATTGTAAACAAACATTTCCTTTATATCAAACAAGAATGATATATTAAAGTAAAACATCACATAATTAAAACATAACCAGGTAAAAGCCCATTCCCTCCATGGAAGCTTAGTTTTAACTTTTCCTTCCCGTTAGCACTGTGTCCCCTCACCTGTAATGCACCTTTGGCCCAGAAAGGAGCTTGATGTGCAATGAAAACAGCAATTTGCAATGACATCTTCAGCCTACTCCATCTTTATTTTTCCCTTCAAAAAATCATGTTTGATCTTCTTTACTCATTCTAAATAAACACACTTATCAAAATATTATTTTTCTTTGAAATTCACCTTTAATAATTCCCATCCTTTCATTCTTCCCATACTCAGTACACATCTGGATGGCTGAGTGGAATTCTTGTACCATCAGAAGAGAGGGCATAGTAACCTCAAGGCTTCCCTTATCATGGTCAGGTTGAGACAGTCCTCCAGGCAATTTAAAAGCAGCTTTCCCCTGCCACAATAAACCACTTTCTAGCACTCTTGTCCAATTCAAATTGACCTGCAGGGCATGTTTCAGTAGCAGCTTAATTCACTTTCTCCTTTCCCTCAAGCTGAAAATGGTAGGGCATTAGTTGTCGTATAACGTGACGTCTATGTCTTGTCCGTCCTATTATCTAGGCTAAGTAAATCATAACACAGCAATATAGTTGTGTGTTGATTTAAATGAAGAAATATGGTTCGATGCTAAAATAATTCCTTTAATTTATATAGAGCAAAGCCCCGCGCAACATGTTACATCAATGACATCCCAGATCAAGATATGCAATCCTAAAAAATTGTTTGATTAACTTCTGTCTTGTAAAACATCTTCTTGTGGCAAGTACTTAAGCCTGTAAGAGCTGCCAAGTTCAAGACAGTGTGGCTCATGCTATAAGTCTTTCTGCAGTCCTTTGGGCCACTCTGTAACAAGAGCTACCATTTTGCTGTCACTGTCGCTTCACATATCCAGTCTCTAAAGCTCTGTTTGTTGTTTCATTTTGTTCTATGTCTCCCTCAGGAACTTCTTCATTTTAATATAAATAGAGCGCTTCATCATGCAGTGCCAAAGACTCATGGAAGGTACAACTCTCAATATTACTGAGGATGATGCATACAGATGAATTTGACAGCAGGTCACAAACAAAGGGCCTTAATGAAAATGGGCAAAATTCCTAATCCAAAGGTACGGAAGCGAAGAGTTAAAGGGGTAATGAACACCTTATTCTAAAAACTGGTTTGATTGTTATTCACAAACATCAGTGGAAGCAGATAATTATGACTATTTTCCCTAAGTCATAAATACATCGTACAGTACGCATAATTTTTATAGTTCATTTTTAGTGGGATTTTTCTTAATTTTCCTTTTTTTCTTAATTTTTAAAATTCTCATAATATGTCTAAGTAAAAAAAATATATCTGTTGTAGCAAGCTATGATTTAGAAAAATGTTTATTTTGGAAATTTTAATAGTTGGGGTTTAATGTCGTTTAAAACTTTGCATACACTTCAGTTTTGCCTTTTTGTGCCAAATCGTTTATATAATATGGTCAAAGATGTGACAATAAGATATGACATAGTAATATTAAGATAAGACAGGACAGGATAGGATAGGACAGCATAGGATAGATTAATAACATTAAGGATGAACCTTGATGTGTTACGTGTTGAGAAATAAAAAACCCACACAGTTTCTAACACTTTCATAGAAACAGCAAATAACAATGAACTGACAGTAATACTGACAATAGCATTAATAATAATAATAATAATAATAATAATAATAATAATAATAATAATAATAATAAATGTGTCTTGCTTGTCACTGTATGATGTGATAGCTGTGATATCTCACGTTCTAGTCACCTAGTACTGAGTATGAGGATAACTTTTTATAACTTTGGCAGAAAGCATCTTCTATAAAAGTGACACTCGAGATGTTTCAGAAGAGATTAATGAAATCAGGGGTTATTTTAGTTCTGCAAATTTTCACCTTTCACATGTTGGTGTATAAGCCAAACACCACTGACAGCTTGGATCTCATCCCATTCTGTATGAAGTAACAAAAGAGGATTAAATAAAATCTGAGTTTTACCTAGAAATATTTCCTAACCTATTGATTTAAACCATCTTATCCACAACCATTTGGCTTTAGCCTCTTACTTCACCAATATAATGATTTCTATCACATTCATATGGAAATGTTTTGGGGATCATATCAGCTCATGCTTGCATATTTAATGTAGTCGTGCCAGTAATTTACTGTATGACTGTTCTTAGCATTTCTGTTTCCTTTTGTGCCCTCCGCAGTGAAAATGCAGGTTATCTCACGTATTTATTACACTTTCTCTAACACTACATGTTCACAAACATCCCAGCCATTTGGAAATTGCTAATATCCAGTTACAAATTCACAAGTGGCAAATAAGTGACCGTGAAATTCAGTAGTTCCAAAGTAGAACATTCATACATTGTAAATTCCTGTACATTTCTTAAGTTGCATGATGGGGAGCAGCAGGTGACATTATCCAATTTTATGTGCACTTTACCTTTCTCTAACACCCCTCTTGCTCCCTTCCCTCCTACTATTGCTGCTGGAGTTTCATTTGTCCACGTTAATGCTTAAACCCAATGTGCTGAAAAAAATAATTTCAGAGGATTCAATACAACCATAGCTGATGCAGACTTTTATCTGGGTTTGTATGGTTATGTATAGGTTCATGTATGTAGATGAAAGTGAACACAGAGGAAAGATGGAGATCAGGTTACAGTATCTAATGGATGTACAGCACATGCCCTTTCTGTCATCTACCCTCTCTCCCCATTTCCACAGAGCACAAACACCTCAAAAGTATTAGCATATCTAAATTTGTGACACTTCTGTGAGGTTTCCTTTTTTTAGAAACCAAAAATTCATCCTGGAGCCAGCCAGTCAGCTCAGTGTCTCCCAGTTTGCTGCTCAGCAGAAGAGCTCTGGGCTAGCAGGTTTTGCTCTTGCAGCCTTTCCTTCTAAATGAAAAAGTTTAGCAAGACTTTAAAACCAAACAACATTAGGGCAACTCAGTTCACCAACTCCACCTCCTATGCCTCCCACCCAGCCCCCCCCCCGGGTGAGAGCCTGAGGAGCCCAACATGGATCCCCTCCTTTCTACAGACCTCCCCTAAGACCAAGGCTGCAGCATTTTGATCTCTCCCTTTCTTTTGGCCAAGAAAATTACTCACAGAAATCTCAGACTTCAAGCACAGCACATGTGTGTGTGTGAACACACACCCAGGCACTCCCTCTCAGGGGACAGGTCTCAAGCAGGCTATTTCTTTTCCTGCAGAACTTGACAGGCAGTAAACATCCTATGGAAAGCTGTGGACCTGGACAAGCTGAAATGAAATTTATTTTTATGCACCATGAAAGTGTTCCTAGATGTATATAAGGACTTTTACTGTAGAAGTAACTCAGTGGTATACTAGCCCTACTTTCTAATGTAGCTGCAAAGTCTAGCTTTTTCTAAAAATAAATTACTTAAATGTTACATGAGAGATATCATGAGTGTAAATAAGGGAAGTCTCACAAAACATACATGCAGAAAGGAAGAATGTGGCTACTATTTAAAGCCTTTCCACACATTTTTCACACAGTGATCTGCTCCCAAGTTACATTTGGAAAGCTGTATTGTATACTAAAAACATCTCAAACAACTATAATGGAAAATACTTGTTTGATATCTATAAGGTACCCTTTCACCAGTCCAATAAAGCATAGAGCTATATAATTATTTTTTTCAAAACTATAATATTCTGTTTCATACGTAGCCCACTGTGTGTTAAGCTACACCACTGATGAAGTAAGATGCTACTTGGAGAATAAAGGGAGACAGAGTCTACCTCATAGTTATAAGATATAGTCTTTTGGTGGGACATAAACAAAGGCTGGTATTTAATTATCTTATACCATAATTGATACTTTCTGATGAGGCAGACCAGCAGACATACGTATATTTACTCAGAACGCAGAGACTAGTGGAAATCCTTAAATAACAGTAGTAAAATTCTGCTGTCACATTGCAAATAAATTGGTGGTAGAAGTCACTTTCAGGAGTCTGAGAAAAGTCCTTTCTTATGATGTTTTTGGTGTATCTATAGTATGTGGTACTTCTGTGAGGAAATAGTTGTGTAACTCATATCTTCACTCTGTTTGTGCTTAGGAGTTTCTGCCTCACCTGTGTCAAATCATCATAATCTTACAGCTGCTAATTGCAGCAGAGTGGCGCCTTGAGTTATTTTTGTGGTCAGCATGAGATGGCATGTGACATTATATGTTATAGTAACCTTCAATGAGGCCTTTCTATCATAAATATTTCAGTGCAGAAAGAGGAGGGGGGTGGATTTTTCAAGATCCCTTTAATCTGTAAGTACATTTTTCTTGATCATTATGCAAAATTAAGCTGATTTGATTATTTGTCAGCTTTACTACTTTAATACTAATGCATGGTGGTGTAACACATTAACTGGCTAATGCTTTTAAGGCGGGTCATCAAAATAAGTGCATATTAGTTCTGTTCCAACTATGCTGAGCTTTTGCCCAAGAAAATGAGCAAATAAAAGCAAGAATTTAACACGATGAGTCATACCAATCATAACAAAAACTTACGTCTTAGGTGATATCCCACAGCCCATGTTTAGTAACCCTCTGACTGACATTGACAAGAATTTTGCTGCAGAAGAGTCATGTAGGGGTCTGGATTTTGGGTTGCTCTGTCTTTAAAACACTGACAGATCTCAGTGTTCTGAGAACCACACACAAATAATTTCTTTAAAAGAGCATTTTCTAATTGCTACTGGTTTCTTAACAGCCTACGAATAGGCATATGCTCTTTCAGCCGAGAACATCTATCAGGTTTCCTGGAAACCATCCCACTAGGGCATGACTATAGCTCCAATATAAGCAGTGAAGCACTTAAAAGGGGGCTAATTAGCTATTTGCTGTACTTGACAGATAAAAGATGTATGCAAGCACAGAGAAAAGACTGCAAATACAGATATCCCTGATTATGTTATTGTACAACATTTTAATTAATTTCTTAGACCATCTTTGTGTAATGTAAAAAGGTTTAAAAAGATGTGATAGTAACCAGGCTGTGGTATTTCTTTAGCTAATCACCATCACTGCAGGGTGCTGGAAATTTTAAAGCACGTTTTATGTGCTCAGTTCATTGAAGAATTACTTTTACTTCTACTGGCCTTAATTTTTCCTTTATTTGTAGAGCAGCAATGAGAAAGGTGTGATTTGATTCAACTAGTGTGCTGCCTAGAAGCCCCAGCAGATGCCGTTTTGGCATGTAAATCATCTACAGAGGAGACAGACTGGCTGGTAACTGCAAATAGGGGCAGATAATAAAACCTTTGGGCTTCATCTGCAGCACTACAACTCATTCACTGGGTGAGGAAGAAAACTGGGTTCTCTGAGACTCATTTTAGCTACTCATAAAATTGAGGAATCATATTTACCTGTCACTTTGGAGTATTGTGTGGCTTTATAGCACATACCATACAAATTCTCTGAAAGCCTCAGATGAACTTTCCTCACAATATATTTTCCTTTCTAATTTTAGCGAAAACCAAATGCAAATAAATACATTACCCAAACCTTCTGAAACAAAAACATTTTGGACCAGGCTTTAGATTCCAGCAGGACTTTGGGTTCCTTCCTGGTTCACTAATAGAGTTTCACAAGCTCACAACAATATGCACTCACCTTGGCTATAAATACTTTGGTGTATCTCCATCACTATTGGAAGAAGGAAGTATTTGGCCCATGCCATCTAAAAATAATGAGGTATGTGGGTAAGCAGATAGGTACTAACAGAGTAAATAGCATTATAGAAACCAGCAGCATTTTAAGGCTTTTTAATAGCAAGGGGCCAGGTACATTAAAGTAGCAGACAATTTGTTTGATAAGTAATTGATATTTGACAGGTCAGTGACAGCCTTGTTGTCAGGAGATCACTGCTCCAGTCTCAGTATGTGACTTTAAAAACTTCACTGGGGGAAAAATTACAGTCAGGCAAGCGGCAGCAAGGCATAGCCTAAGGCACTATCTGCCAATAACTAAGTCCTAGGGAAAACTGATTTGTGGCTTCTGATCACATGAACCTATAGCCTTCACTATTGACTAATTGTGGTTCATCTGGATGTAGATCTATTGTGGCTAACAAGAAAGCACTAGAGGTCTTCATTTAGCCATTGAGCTGAGTCTCTGGAGACATGTGTGCAGCTGTCTTTACCATCTTACCAATCAACACATCAAAAGCTGCAGAATATATTTCCACTTTCAGAAATGCAAACTGCAAGTGAGATAAAGTTGCCAAACTCGACTTGAAAAAGGGTGAATGATTATGACTGTACTCCAAATATAAAAGATAAATCATTTATGACCATACAGAACTTTGCTATCTATATAAATTTAGAACAGAAACAATGGAGTCAATTTATCAGCTGGACAGCCCCATAATTTTAATGTAACTGTAAAGGATTAAAACTATTTTAGCTGTCCTTTTTTCCTACAAAATATAAAACTGGGGAGAAAACAGGTGAATGCACATGCTCTTGCACAAAATCATCATTGAATGATGCCATTCTAATTTTTTTTATTTCAATGAAGATGTTATACTTAAAAATAATCTGCTTGGTTTCATGAAAATCAGCTGTCAATTACTATGCAAAGCATCCTGTCTCATCCAAACTTTGTGTCAAATTTGAAAAAGAAAAACTATCAAACACCGTTATGGAAGTATCTAAAGCTAAAGCCACAGAAGAGACAGGGTCAGCAATTTTGACTTAAAGCACTTTCTTGGCTTCTGCACAAGTTAGTTACTCATTCAGCTAAAGGCAATACCGGCAAGACACAGAAAACCACCACTGAAGGAGCTGAGCTCGTTCTTGCTCCATCAATGCTATCAGAGTTTAAAAGTCCACCACAGATTTAGGACTCAGTTATAGTTTGACTTTCACTTCAGCTTTAGGTCACATTGGACTTAATAGGCAAACAACTTGCTTTGGTACAAGAGGCACAGACACCTTTCAGGATTTCAGTACCTCTACATGTTAGCTTGGCTGCAGAAAGGAGATGGCAAATATTTTTGCCATTTAGCATTCTTTCCATTTAAACTGGGGTTTGCAGTCTGACAGAGAAGAGAAAATCAAACATGTAAAATTAAAAGCAGTGTAAAGAATACCTTAGAACATCAAATCTGAAGATAACTTGGTGCAACCTTTGTTATATTAACAGACAACTATTTCTGCATTGCCTATCTTAATCAAGATCAAAGAGGGAACTAAATGTAGCTGAGCAGTTTGAGGCTAGGAATTATTAGAAACTTAGAGGATGAGATGATTTAAATTTAAAGCCTGTTCTTCAGGGAAGGTTATCCTATACAGGTAAAGCAGAATACATTTGAAAAGGTGTTTTCTCATGGTTTAACAGAATAAGTTTCTACATTGTCAAGGTGTACCTATTGCTGCTTATTTTTAATACTGCCAATTTTTCTCTAGCACACAGATATGCATTTTTAAAATAAAGTTAAATATGTGTACACACACACACTACATTTCTTTTTGTCAGACTTCCACTGTGTAGCTTTTGCCCAACAGAGATGATAAATGACAAACGTTCTTACATATGGGGCAAGCAATTCAGACTATTCCCAAAGCTGCCACATCCTTCATGTTATAAGACCCTCTTTTCAAGTTTCTTATGATTTTTCAGAATTAAATCCCAAGGATAACATTTTCCACATTGACATAGTCACACTGGAAAATACCTCAAGATCTTTCTTCTTTTCTTCGAAATACAGGAATGCCTACATACTCAAAGCAGGAATCACTTGTTACCACTTTCTCAAAAATGCCTTTGGTTGGCCAAACTGTAAAACTTTGTGAGAAAACATAAAAAAATAAAGAAAATTACACTTCAGTACAGGCTCAGTAAAAATAGCTTCTACTTTTAAGAGCTTTTTCAAAGTGAAAACTCTGACTATTTCACCTTACTGAACTCATTCTGACCCCCACAAAATACAGGATGAGTGCAACCCAGGGCAAGGACGACTTGGAAGTGTTTCTCAGATTTTCTCTCAAAGGGCTGCTCCTCTCCAGGGCTGTTGCCAAATCCTGTAGGTGAAAGTACGGCACCACCAGCATTTCCCATGCTCCTTTGTTATTGCTCCTTGCTACTATCCCCACAGCAGGTTGGGAGAAGCCACAGGAGCTGGAAACCAACATGATGGAAAAATAGGAGGATGGAAATGTAGGGATTGCAAATAGGAGCCCAGTGGGCATGCAGGTGGAAAGAAGAGAGGAAAAACTGTGATACTTTATAGAGAATGGGGTAGGGGGAAGATAGATGGGATGTAATGAGAAATTTAGAGCTAAATGCTTTTTTATTAGGAAACCCTAGTTTACCAAGCCTGTAAGTTTCCTGTTGAAAATGACCGTTTTCCTATTACATTTCATTCAGGAAAGGGTTCTCGCCTCCAGAGTGGAAATTCTGGAAGGAGAAAAAGGCTGAGGCGAAAGAAAGGAAGGGGAAGAGAAAACTTATCCCAAAATAGCTGATTGCTTCAAATGTTTGCCTAAGCACGGTGAGATTCATCTCAAAGGCCTAATTCATACCTGGACTTGAATCTCAGCCTTCTACTTTCCACAGAAATATTCTAATAGCCAGTGCATTGATTGCTTCAAGGAGACACTTTTTCAAATGCTTCTACACAACAAACTACTCTTCAATTAGAACATGCCAACATGCAAAATCCTTCACTTATTCCAGTTCTCCGTTCCTCTCCTCCCTGCACCCTCCCTCACCCCAGTCCCAGCCTGCCTTAGAATTCAGCTTTTAATGAAAAAAAAATGCCTTGTTTTCTCAAAATTCATCTCTTCAATGGGCAAGACTGATCCAAGCTTTGAAGGCAACAGCTGTAGTGCCCTTGTTTCATCCATGACAAAAGTTACAAAATCTGCAGAAAAGAAAGCTGGCCAACACAGAACATGACAAGAGGTGATCTCACCTCATTGTCTGGCAGCTTTGCATCACACTCAAGAATCAGCTGCTTCTTAAAGGCACATCTCTTAAAGAAAATCTTTCACAGGACACTAACTAGGCATTTCTTTCTACCTAGGCACCTGAACATAAGCTAAGGCTGCTGATCTCCTAAATAATTTAGATCACCCCTGCACACGTTTTGTATATTTTAAGTAAAAAGCATTTATTTTGAAGCAAACAAAAAGAATAAAAGTAGTTCCAGATGAGGAGGCACAGGACTTCTTTAACCCTAAAATGTCAAGACTTAATATAAGTTTTTTTTCCCTAAGAAGCAGGAGTTGGTGATGGAACTGTTTGTTTACAAAGTACCCACAAAACAAAGATACAAGTTATTGTGTTTTCTCATCTTAATAAATCAAGTTTCTTGGTACTGGTTGTGCAGATTGGACAGCTGCTTTATGAACAAATTGCCTTTCTTCCCATTTGGAATTTGAACTCTCTGACTTCTGGAGGAAACACCCCGAGTCGCTCTTACATTCTGTGGTAATTTAAAAGCAACTGAAGGAACTACTTGTCACATCATAACATTTATGATATGCCTCATTTCTGAAAATGCCTAAGTATAGAAGCCGACTGGAGACAGAGTCTGTGCAAAGTGGATTATTTGGGTTTTTTACATCTGCAACAATTTGTGAATTGGTTGAGTAAAATGACCTTTTCTACTCCTAAGAGTTACACATTTTTAAATTACTAGAGCAGTAATTTCCATAATAAAGACATAAATACATGCATATAATATAAACTAAATTAACTATTTTTTCAATCTATTTGCAGAACTCTGAAACTCCAGAGACATAAAAAGCACATAAAGAACATGAGTAAATTGAAAAGTAAATCCCTGCTAATTTCACATGCTAGCAAGGAGATTGCACAGTTTTCTTAAAACCTTAGATTTCATCAAGGAAGAGGTTTCAGAAATGGAAGATGTGGCAGCAACCTGACACACACCAGTCCCAGCCCTGAAGAGGAGAAGTATGAAGGCAACTGGTGAGCTTTTGAAAATGGAACACATGCCTTTAGCTCCAGATTGCCTCCACCTTTTCCTGAGAGTCTTTAGGATCCTGAAGGCATCTGTAAATCATCTCTGCCGGAGATATAGCAGCCACACATCTCCTCGGTGGATACAGTTTATGCCTAGCTGATGAATTCAGCTGTGGTAAGACATGGTAGCCTGGCAACCAATCCCAGTCATCATTTTGCAGGAAACTAAGTCAGCAAGGCCTGAAGTGCTTCAGGACATCCCCTTTTACATGCTAAGGAGGACAGGATCAGGACTTGGTATCAGTCTCCACTTGCACCCAGGGCACAAGAGGTTTCACATGTAGATGCATGTTCAAAATAACTCCCCCTTTCTCTTTTCTTTTACTGTCCCAAGACCACAGCTAAACAACTCTCCACATAGGTATTACTTTTTTTAAAAAAAATTTTTACATTAATAATAAGGTAACTCCAGCACTTGCAACACAGCAGACTAACAATAACATGAGAATGATTACTTCAGCATGCGTCGTGACTGATAAAACCTGAAGGTATTACCTCATGTATTGTTTCTAGAAAACTGATAACCCCCAACAAAAGCCTATTAAGTGGGATTGCCCTGACACTCTGTGGTAGGGCAGGTCCCTCACACCTGTGTGGTCAGAAATGGAGTTCACCCGTCTCCATCTGCAGAACACACTGCCACTATTTCTTGGCCAACCTCATGAAATTCAGAGCCGCAAGAAGAAAAGATTGGTCTGAAGCATAAAACCTGTTTAGTCAATCACTACCAATAATGCTGTTTAGAAAACACCAGATGATTTAACAAGGTCGATAATAAGCGTTGAAACCAAAGAGACTAATTTGAGGACTGGTACAAGTGTCCTCAAAATCACACTCAGCACGTGTTTATCACTTACATTATTTAATCTGCTTGTCTCCTTTTTGCTTAACTCTGTTTACCAAAAAACATTTCTTTCCCCTACAGGTACAGTTTTCCAATTATTTTCAGCCTTACAGATTAAGCACTATATAATAACAAAAAAGGCACCACCTTGTTTGGTGAAGGAGATCTGTCTTACACTTTGCTAACATTACAGCCAGATTTCACGGTCATGGGAAAACAAAACACCCCAAATGGAGCAGTTATTAATTCAATAAATCCAGCTGCTCTCAGTGCTCTGGGCAAAAGGCAAAGTTAAAAGCAGCTGCTCATTGACGACATGTGCGACCTGACCAGGGGAAGGTAGCTGTTTTAGCACATCATCCACCACTTTGAAGGCTGACTGCACTCAATTTCTTAGACAATCTACACACCATTTTCAGTTCTGTACTTCCATAATTTATCACNGGGGAGGGAGGGAGGAGGAATGAAAGCAATTTACAGTATCAAGATGAAAGAAGCTGGACAGCTTGAGAAGACCTACTATGTAAATCATATCCACAGCTTAAAGGAATGTCACCATAATATTCTGGAATTAATTTTTCCTGCATTCCTGTATAGGTCACACAAAGGTAAATGTAGTTTCCTCCTCCCCCTACCACTATATCTGGAGTTGTTTATCAATATATTAAAGAGGAAATTGATTCTACCTCCCGTTTTCCATGTGGACAATAAGAACCTTATGTATAAAAACTTTTGATAAAAATAACAGCAATCAGTAAAGAATTAGCATGCAATCTGTCTATATGTCTTCTCTTCAACTTTTCTAGCAGATCCTTCAAAAGTTACTCTTCATGATACTCAAGATAAGGAAATTAAAATGATCTTTCCCATCAACAGGCTAGATCACACACAGTGTATCCCAGATATATCTCACCAATCCTAGATAACTTCAAAAATGCAAGCCTTAACTGCAGCCATTATAACATCTCTTATAAATTAAATGTGTTTTGATATTATTATTTTTTACTTGATTTCAAACACAGCTATATTTTCAGACAGTTTTCTAAATTATAATTTTTAAATATGTCTCATTAAGCAAAAGTGTGTTCTCCAATGGGAAAACAGTGATATTCCTTCATAAGACCATGTGTAGATACAATTTTGCTTTTTTATTGATGGTTAGGTAACAACTTTTGCCCACAAGTTTATTTTTTATTGTGTTCAGCAGGTGCACTCTACATCCCAAGGAGAGCCAAAAGCGTGTGCAAATCTCTTTATAGAGTTCCCCCCTTCTCTCAGTTATCACTGACATGTTTATCTAAGAAACTTCTGACTATAACTACATTTATTGTGCACTTCTCAGCACTTGAACTGCAATGTTACGCTCAGTCTCTCTTTCCCTCAGGATTTACTTTTTAAGGTATAAGCATGTGAACAGTTTCAAACAGCTGCTATGGAAAAAATCATCATGAATGTTTCCTTCTTCCTCCTCAATTGTGGATTTAAATCTCAAAATACACTAAGACTGTGTTGCAAGAAGCAGTCGCAGTTACAGGATTAACTCCAGACACCTCCTGTTCCAGCAGGCTCAAAGTTGGGGCTTATACCAGTGGAAAGGTGATACAAGAGATATTCATCTCTTGCTTTTCATGCTGGTGGGTCCTGACATTTTGGGTCAAGCAAACTTTTAATGAATGGGAAAACTATTTGAAGTTATATTTAAGTTTGTCTGTCCTTCCAAGGTATACATTTTAGAGTTAAGGCAGCCAGTTTTAAAGACATAGGGTTTCTGAAAAGAACAGAAAATAAGACTGCAATTCAGCAGAATATGTAGTACTTTTGTCATATGTTCTTCACACAGTAAAGGTAACGTGTTCATATAAAAAGGTAATAGGAAATAATATATTAGCTCTTGAATGCATAATCCCTATATCTCAAACCATGCTTCACTTTGGATTTTTAGATAACCTTCTGTATGCACAAGTCTTATCCCCACTATATGTCTAAACATTGTATTTCTAATACCATCCTTCACACAGGCACATGTGTAGACTCCATTGCTCCAATGTACTTTGGACACAGGCTATTCAGTGTAACATTACCAGTACCTCATCACTCATGTAGCAAAGCAGATAAAATTGGGCCTGCAGTACTATGACTACTTTCTGAAATCTCCCACCTCATGTTTGACTTACACTACCACAGAAAGTGATTTAAAATTGCAATTTTATTTTTCCTCATCTAGTGCTAACATGTCCCTTTTAAATCTTCAGCCCATTTTCCCAGAGCAAATGCTCTCTGTGAGGGCCTAGTAATCTTGTCAGTATTTAAGTCTTTGCCATTGGGCTACATATAACAATACTATTGCATTTTGGGGGTTAGTCATCACACCTCATTTCACAGAGTCTCCACTGGGACACACCATGAATGAATTGCCAGATTTAAAGCTCACAATGTCACAAACAAGCATTTGCCATCTTGCCTGGCTAAAGGATGTTGGCCAGAGTATGCAGATTGAACAGGGAGTATTTCTCAGTTCTCATCTAAACATAAAATGCTGTTTGGGTGGCATTTCTGACTTTCTAGAAACCACAGACAGTCCAACGTGCCTTTTTGGTCTTTACTATCAGGCAAGTATAAAGGGTTTTAAAAGAATTTCTGTTGAAAAGCGTTTGATAACAACTTACAATACTGAAAAATAGTATGGTATCTACCTGATCATCACGCTAAATAGTAAAGATCCTTCCATTCAGTGAGCACTCCTGTACTAGCAACCGACTGTGTCAATGCCATTATTCATACAGAAGTGGAGCGATTACTATGAAGAAGGATGAAACTGTGCCTCAGTATTCAGCTTCAAATGTTTATTAGTGGTAGTATTTCACTAATAAAAACACTATGATTTAACCAAGGTTTTGGAAATGGACGTGTTTTCTTGCTGCGCATAATAAATCACTAATTAAAAAACTATTAATATCTTCTCCCTTGCTTTTACACAGAGAAACACAGAAAATAAATTCTCAACTGATCATTCACCATAGGGATAGGTTACAATCTTAGCTTGAACCAGCAGTGGGCTGAGAAATTGTTTTAGTCATTTTCTTTACAAGAGAAGGTTGCACTTCATGGTTCAGTAGCTGTACTAGGTCCAGGTAGACTGACTGCGTGAATTAATGCACAATGAGAAGGGAGGAGCTGGCAGAACTGCTGTCACCAGGAGTTTGAAGAGCAGCAGGTCAAGAGTGATTCACATGTTAGACTTACAGCACCTGCACTAAATTTGCACCCTGTTTGTTGAATATGTATGTATGAACAAGCTGTATGAATTACATCTATCAACACTTTGGATAGTCCTCTCTGAAGAAGGGAGAATCTGGCTGTGCAAGTAAAATAAATCTGATCAACACCAAATCCAACATGGCTCAGGGGCTTGAAATTTGCTCTCTGTTAGCAACGTTTACATCTGCAGGGTTTCCAAACCATGCAAAAAGTCTGACTTTGCCCTGGAATTTCAGCCAGACAACAATCGCTTGCTCAAGCACGTAGCAATACATTGTCATTTTCTTCAAGACACATGACACCTCTTGTATTGCACTGCATCACCTTATCTGCCCATGTGATAAGGGGGCTGTAAATCTGGCCAAGTCAGATTTTAAAACATGACAGAATTTGTAAAATGGAGAAAAGCAATGAAGGGAGAGGAGAGAGAGAGAGGAGAATGAGTGCAGCAGTCACTGGAGTAGGATGTAAAGTTTTATGGCCCTGGACTCAGAACTTGTGTCAAAGAGCTGAAGCCAAAAAAACAGTTATTAACACATTCCAGCTAATTTCACATGAAAGGAAATTAATTTATTTCTCCTTGTTTCAAAGATTTGTAGTGATAGGACTAGGGGCAATGGGTATAAACTGGAAAGGGGCAGATTTAGACTAGACATAAGGAAGAACTTCTTCACTATGACAGTGGTGAGGCACTGGCACTGATTGCCCAGGGAAGCTGTGTGTGCCCCATCCCTGGAGGCATTCAAGGTCTGGCTGGAAGGGGCCCTGAGCAGCCTGGTCTGGTGGAAGGTGTCCCTGCCCATTGCAGGGGGTTGGAACTAGGTGATCCTTAAGGTCCCTCGAAACCGAACTATTCTATGGTTCTATGGTTCAATGAAATAAGCGAAGTCTGTAAAGGAAGGAAGGAAGGAGTTTGGGGCTGTTAGCTAGCTCCTCAGGCCACCAGATTGCTGAGACAACGTGAGCTTCCTTTGTAGTACTGCAGTATCTAGGAGAGAGTGAAGGCCACTGCCCCCAGCTCCTGGGCAAGTCTATGCAGAGGGGACAAGAGACATCCCATAAGCTCTCCTGGGAGTCTAGTTCACTGCCACCCCAGCATTTTTAACTTCTCTAACTGCAAAGCAGAAAGCCAGAAAACACATACACAGTCTAACTCTCATACCATGCTCTTCTCTAGGAGTTCTCCTGCAATAGTGGTCAGAAAAGTGGGAAATACATTCTCTTTTTAGTTTGTTTTCCCAACTGGTAAACGTAACCACTCATTTTCAGTGTTCTTAGGCTTGGGTTTTTTTCCTTTGTCACTATCCTGTGTATTTTGGATATTCCCTGTCTTAATCTGGAAACAGTAGCAGAAAAGTCTGTTGCTTAGAAACTTCTTGAGTTCTTAGTAAGAAAAACATGGCAAAGAAAGGTGCATATTTTGTATTACAATTATTACCAAATAATCATCATGAATGTTGCATTCTTGCTGTCTTATGACAGCTGTCAAGCAGTCAAAACTTAAAGAAGGGAAAACAACAAGGAACAGAAAAAAAAATCGACAGTATTTTTTTGCACTTTAAATACTAGCTGTTAGAGAAAAACTCCAGTTGCAATAGGTTTTGTAATACAGGAGTTTCCCATTCAAGTTCAGAAAACAGACCTCCCGCTCAGAAAATTTTATGAAATTCATAATCAATGCTCAGTGTCTAAAATATGGAATCTAGTTGTAGGCCAGATGCATCTCTGTCACAAGAACTTGTATTTTTATTTCTAGTTCTAATTATTATTGTTATTACAAATACAGCCAAAGATCTGAAAGTCAGCTTTGTTTTTGTTCTTCTGTTGTATCAGCCATCGTTGCACAAGGAAGAGGAAGCTCTGACACTCACGCAATCTCACTTTCAAGGGATGAGAAAAGGAAAACATGCTTGCACTTGAAGGCATATGTGGTACTAGCATGAAAAATCTACCTTTTCAACAGCTGACTGAAGGCCATGTGGGATCCTGAGCAGATATAGCTTGGTGTATATTTGTACATTATAATTACTGGTACATAATTCCAACTCGCTCATGACAGCTGTGGGCAGCGTCACAGTAAATGACAAGGCTTGACTCCTCTATTACCATCAGTTTAAATTTGGTGTTTTGTCTGTGTGAGCTTCCAAAAAAATAAATTTTCCAAGTATTGAAATTATGTTTAATCTGATATATTGAATGTCCCTGAAGACTTACTCTGCAACAGCTTTCTTTAGAATGTTAGAATAACTCCTTCACCCCCCACCAACACACACCCCATTTTTCTTTTTCTTTTAAATTACAGTTTTCTTTAAAAAATAAAATAGAGCATAAGACAGAAAGCTTATATTTCAGGGAATGGCATGAGGGACTAGGAAGGCTGCATAATTGGGTGTGATGTGTCAGTTTCTCTAGTGACTGTAGGGACCATTCTGTCATCGCTTCCACAGTGCATAGGCCAGAGGACTGCACAAATCCCTGTGTCTCCTGTGACTTAACCAAGCACCGGAGTCTCTTCTAAGACAAAGTTAGTCAGAAGGTGTGCAGGTGTTTTATACATTAGCAAAGGAAGCAATAAGTTGGAGATGTAAGAGGAAGGCAAATGATGAGATAGTGTGACATGAAAAGAAGAGAAACTTGCCAAAACTAGTATATTCATACAGAGTTTGCTAAGAATATTATACTCCTAAAAAGAAAACAATTTTTTTAAAAAAAATATAAGCCAGCTATCTAAAGCTACCCTAGATAAAAGTTCTTGCTAATCCACTTACTGTTGTCTGTATCTGCTTCTGAAGTTATAGACTACTCATACAGAATATATCGACTCTGCTTCACCCAAAAAGCATGAGGTCTGACACAAAAAGCATGAGGTCTGACACAAAAAACCACAAAACTGTGCCTGCAACACCTTTTCTTTAACAAATTAAGAAAA
>WAAB01018639.1:18208-78133 GCA_013389865.1 Piaya cayana | reverse complement strand
AGCCCTGGGGGACCCCACTTGTAACTGGCCTCCAGCTGGAGTTAACTCCATTTACCACCACTCTCTGGGCCTGGCCATCCATCCAGTTTTCCACCCAGGAGAGTGTGCGCCTGTCCAGGCCAGAGGCTGACAGTTTCCGTAGCAGAATGCTGTGAGAAACTGTGTCAAAGGCTTTGCTGAAGTCCAGGAAGACCACATCCACAGCCTTTCCCTCCATACCCAAGGTAGGCTTGGATATAAGCCTTTCTTGAGAATAAGTTTTGGCTATACTGCAAAGAAATATTCTTATTCATGGGCAAGTACCTGTAGTTTGTAAACTGGATTCTGGCTAACTAGAATGAAAATTTTCTCCTTGTCATTCCAGAAATTCTAATAACCAATACACTAATGAGCAATTTCATACCTGCTTTGCTGTTGTTTGTAAATGTGGATCTATCTAAACTAGAAAAAATGGTTCATTTTTTACAGTGTAGCTGAACAAGGCATATATTGTTGAGGATGCTCCTGGTCATTGTCAGACATTAACCAATTTATAAGACACCTACTTTTTAAACCTGAACGTGGCTTTAATATTAGTGCACACTGATTGGTTTTGTTTCATTTTCTTAAATGGCTGCACATTATTTGCTGTTTTCATTTATTTACTTCATGTCTTCACTCTTAAATTACTTTATCCTCTGGGTAAATTTGAGATCTTAAGATATTGTAGGTCAACATGCAATAGCATTCAGTATAATTCTACATACTAGTATTTCACATATCACTCATGCTGTATGTGCACCTGAATCTATTATGTTTGATTATGAATTGCTGGTTAAGAGAAAATTATATCACAGGCATTTACTGAGTGTAATTACTCAGAAGGAACCATCAACCTGAATCAATTACCCATGGTGTAAGCATATTTCCCCAAGGATTTTTTTGAAATTGTGTGAGTAAATGCCATTAGTGTCAATGGTAGAAGAAGACATCTGGGCTACGTGGAGACACTTCCTCCAAAATTTTACTTTTCACGTTCAGCTGTAATGAAGCATAACTTTTAGTTTGTGCTTCAGTCATTTAAATTTAAATGGAGTTCAAACAGGGTTATTTAAGTGATTACATGTTAATCTACTGAGCTATCAAAATACATACGTCACAGCATATTAGGAAAACAGACCTGAGATTATGAGTGTTCCTATTGAAGCAGTCAGTACCAGAGTACATGTTTGAGGTCAAAACAGCCTGGGTTAAATATTGGTAACACACAGAACAACTCCTACCCTGAGAAGTCTACGCAATAATTTCAAAGGTATCTGAATTAAAAGGGAATTAGTCGATGAAGGATTTTTCAAGACATAGTCTAACTCATGCAGAAAAGCCATTGCTGGCAGACTTGGAGTATAAATATGCTATAGGCATACCTGCATGGATGAACAGGCAATTGCACCCCTGTGCTCCTTGGTGACTTCATTACCCAGATCTGGGCAGGGATTATTGGAGTGTGCTGTGTACCAGGCTGATGGGACTATTCGATTTCTGCTCGTCTGAACAGTGTGGGTGTAAATTAGCTCTAATCCAGAAACAAATTGGCTGGGCAATGCATCGTGTGTTGATATTATACAGGTGGTAGACAGGAAGGGTCTTGAATCTGTCATTCTGAGAAGGAAGGTATCTCCATTTTTCTGGAAGTGCAAAAAGACTGTATTCCTTTAAAATGACTAATTTGAAAACTACTTAGTTTAAACTTCTTCAGTAGTCAGTGAAGAGAGAAGTGTATCTCCCAAAGTTGATCTGTGACACATACAGTAGACAACGTAAGACTGGAGCTGATTATTCTTTGTTAATGCCTCTATCTATACTGTAGAGAGAACTTGAACTGATCTTTCCACTCTCATAGTTAGCTGGCATAAAATCCAGCTGTGGTCTCCTTCCATTTCTGCACATATAAATCCCTAAGTGCCAGTCCAACAGTCACAGGTTATCTGTGGTCTAGTGTTGCGTCTGCCTGCTCTCTGAGTGTCAGGTAAACAAAGGCATCTCATAGGGCATCAAACACCACTTGTGGGGGCAACTGCAGGCAGGAGGCCAAGAACAAGCAAAGTGTGAGTGTGAACATTACCAAGGAAGAGCTAATGACTCATGACATCAGCTCTTTCTAGGGATATATTGAAGTTACTGCTTGGACCCAGGTCTCTCAAAATAGTACCTGCTATTACACAAACACAAAGTAGCATTGTATTTCATTTAAAACTGCTCCCTACATGTTCTCTGCACAAAATGTAGAGCAAGGGGAAATTAGATCTGAGATTACAGACTCTAATTTTCTTGTGTGACTCAGCCCTGATGTGTTGTAAAGTGATGAGTGTTGAGTCTGCTCCATTCAGTCCTGAAGTCTGCCCTGCTCTGCCCCAAGCCTCCTCTGGTGCAGGCCAAGATTGGGCCTGTCCTGTTTACTTGAAAATGCTTAGCAAATCCATACTCTTTTTACCGATTTCTGTTTTCATGACAACACACTGAGATCATTCTGTGCATAACCTAAAAAGAAGAAAAGCCAACTATATAACTCTGCCATAATTACTGCACCTTGGCTAGATGTAAAGAGGTTTTTTAAATAAAAAAGAACATTAGCTATATGCAACTGTCTTTTGAGATAGTTTTAATGCGCTGTATAATTAGTTAGTTTAATTAATTAGATCACCACAGTTGGCATTCTTTTGAATCCTTCCTTACTTTTTGAGTGTTAACTCTCATTCATCCATTTCTACTTTTTTCCTTATTCTATGGTTTATTGTTATTTATTCATATATTTTATTATTATTTTAAACCTTCATTGTCATTTTCTGCCTGTTTTAAAGGCAGAATATAGGCAATCCTTCATACTGCTCAGTCATTATCATAGTCCCTCACATAATTTTTCCCAGGTCAATGTAACTCCTAAAGCAATTGCCTTCAGATTTCAGAGGTTAGCATAGACAAAAGCTGCCTAACAGGCAGGTGGAATACAATTCTGGTTTGAAGATCAGAGATCTTAACCGTGACGATGCAAGCTATGCCACTTATCTTCCAGGAATCAATCCCCACACTATTCTACTTTCTGTTGCAAGTGTAACTAAGGCCGAAAATACAGGCATTACATTCCTGTGTGACACACAGTTTGCTACATACGATGAGAGCCCTGCTGGGTGTTGCTGGAGAATGGGAAGTGGGTGAATAGATTCACAGATGTTCAGCTTACCGGGAAACTTATGCAGAATTATTGTATCTAGTAGTTCTCATATATATTTCTATGAAACTAGAGCACATCTTTTCAAATGGAGGAATTTTGCAGAATCTGGTCAGAGGCTACCTCTGTTCATGTGTCCTAATTGTATCCCAGCTCCTCAGCCTGCACCCTGCTTTCCTTAGGAAGCAAATCTGAAAGGACAAGATGGGATCTGCAGCTTACTCCAACAGCCTGTGTACAATCCAGGAGTGTTGTATTTGTTCTTTTCTTCATTAGCATGTTTCTTTAAAGTTTACACTGAGCAAACGTTAATGTTCTTTATGGACATAAGTGTAAAGTAAGCACATTTCCTGAACTTGTGATCAACTTTTAAACTTATTTAGTTATCCTTTTTAAAAAGAAAGCAAGCACAGGAATTTCATACTGCTTTCTGATGTATTTAGTGGCTATTTTGTTTTGAAAAGTAAGAATACTCTTCCCAAATACTCTTATTCAGTTAAAAATAACCCAATCAGAATGTTGTCTTCCCTTCTTTCTTCTTCTGTATTTTACCTTTCCACTCAGAAGTTGTAGTTGAATGAAAACCTGGCAGACAAGAACTAGTAAGCAGAATAATGGTGATATAAAAGAGAGAGTAACACTCATTTACAATTGTAAAATGCTGCCAGCTTCTTCAATTTTTGCAAAAATAGAACACAGCAAGAACCAATTTATAAGAGAAACCTTTAAAAATGCAGGAAGAAAATTATTAAGTGTTCATGTATCAAACTCAATTCTTATTCGTCATGGTGGCAGACAGATGACAAGCCAAGCTGCCTATTGTCCTGGAAATCATGCTCAGTTATCAATATTCCTACAATCATTACCTGCAGCTGGTGATAAAATAATGGCAGAAAAATAATGGGGGAAGTTTTCAAAGTCAAGTATAAGATGTGCATGCATATAACCCATTATTTTTTAAAAGATATGTGCACACTGCAGGACCTACTGCCACAATATTGCCCTGATTTTATATGTGCACTTTTATTGATGTATATGAGCTCCTATAAAACTTTAATAGGGGATATTACAAAAGATATATCTTTGCATGAACTTGAGGAAGTGACTATTTCTCTGGCTAAAGCATGAGAGATTGTGAATGCCCTGAGCATTTTTACTCTGTGTGAAACCAAGGGATCAGAGTCTTTTGAGGGCTGCTGGATGAGGTGATCTGGATAAAGAGCTGCGGTTACCAGCACTGTTATCTTTCACCTGTCTACCACCTACTTGCCACTGAACATTCATTATTCAGCTCAGAGAGGTAAACTGAAACATATGCTTTCTCATGATTGTTATACAGGTATGTAAAGTTCAAGCTAGCTATCAGCTTTCTGTTTATATTTTCTACCATACTCTGGGTTATCAATACCAAGGTGTGATGCTGGACTTTGAGGTGACAATGTGAGTTCTTTAGAGTTTTTACCATCCAAATATTTCTTTTCTTTCTCAGAACAAGTTTTTCTTTATAAAACTACATTGAAATGTGAGGGACACTGGGATATACTCTGTATATGTCCTGCAAGGAGGAAATAAGCAAGTCTTATAGCCAGAGTTAGACTTCAAAATCCAATTAAGTTGTTCTTTTTATGCCTTTTGACTGGAAATAAATTAGTCAGGTGGAGATATAGCTTGAAGAGTTCTGGACTGCTCAGACTTACCAGTTGTTTAGATTGAGTTTCATCTTTGTTTTGTGCATAACCGAACAGGGAATCAGATCTGATGAGGGTTACAACCAGCCACTAAAGATCTCCATTTCTTTAGAAAACCGTTTTGGGACAATTCAGTAAAACAATGCTTAGTTATCATGACGAGACATTAGTTGTGCTCAGGGAGAGGCAGTGGGTAGTGGGGTTGGAAGGGCTAAAGCATCTGCACCTTGAGGAAGCAGTCCTGTTGACCACATCTGATTCATTCACCCAGGCACTTACTCTTTGTTGTGTTTGTGTACAAATCCTGATGCATCATTACCACACTGAATAAAAACTAAAATAAAAAACAAATAGTGGGCCATAGCAGCGGGCACCAAACTGACACCTTGCCTGCCCTTAAGCACTGAGATGTCTCATTCCAGTGTTGGTTGCCTACAACTAATCACTATCTTGGCTAGGCATGCTGGGTATTCCCAGCTCTGCAAGTATTCCTGTGAGATACTGCTACCAAAGAGCTCCTCATGCTTCAGGGAGCCCACATTTGCAGCACTACAACACTGTGTAAAAGTTCATTTCAGTTTGGCTGGAATTTTTACATTTTCAGCACACAGAGAAATTTTAGTTACATGTCATAACTTCCACATTTGTATTTTCTGTGACCAGGGCATAACAAAACCATGCCTATGTCTGCCACTTTCTAACTCCTTTACAAAATTTCATTGCTAGATCTATTCTATTGAGAAGGAAATGTTTTCAGTATCAACTGATACTCTACAATATACTCTAAGGGTCTTTGTTGTTTTTTTGAAATTCCCCTTGTAACTTCTGTATCAGTGCTCTAGCAGACAACAGTGATATGCAGAGACATGTAGCTGAAACAATTCCTATTTGAACACAATCATCTCCCATGACAGATTTTTTTTTTTCTCTTGAACTGGACATGTTCGGAATTAGCCACCTAGCAAGGCCATCTGGACAAGACATCAGCATTACTTATGTAATACTTACGTATTACTTATGTATACAACTGAGGTGGGTTTCAAACTATTTAGCAAGCTGTCCCCAGTATTCATGAATATGAAAAGCTAGTGTAGACATGCCAGGTCTTTTCTGTCTTCAGACCTCCTCCCATGTGAAGAATCACTGGAACAATGTTCCACAGATTTATCTACTTTTCAAGGCTCAGAACAGCTACATTTTGTAAACCAAATGCCACTTGGCTAAAGGTTCAGTTTCTTTTCTTGATGCATTCCTGTAGTGGGCAGTGCAGCTTCTTTCTACATCACTGCTGGTGAGGAGGTTGTTCAATGTTCAGTGTCATGCATTATCAATATTGCAGGGATCAGTGGTGAAGGGAAGGCAAACTCAGCTTCTCTCTCTGTTAGTTCAGGAGAACCACTCTTAATTTGCAGCATAACTGCCTCTGAGGCTACTTATGTATTTGTACAGAATTGTCATGGAATAAATGTAATAGGCACTGTTCAAATTCATTTTCATCCTCTTTTCCCTGCAGTTTTTTTCCCATGACTATCCAGTAGAAGGACCTGTTCAATTTTTTCAATCATAGCCGACCATTTTACCATTAATCCTCGGTCTTTCAATAGCATTCAGCAAAGGAACAGCTACCTGGTTCAGATCCACAGCTAAGTCTTTATCAAGCTATTCATTCTCCCTGGGCTTTTATCAAGTTATCACAGTCTGTAGCTGCATCAGCTTAAAGGCACAATAACTGATTCACTTAAAGGCAGTTCCCTACAAATGATTTATTGTACTAGTACCATTTATAAACAGAATGGCCCAGCCTGCATTTGTTTTGCTTTCTTTACAAGAACCATGTCAAGACACCCATGTTTTTGAAAAACTGAGAATATCTGATCAAAAAGTGCTCCAGCTCTGGTACCAAGGAATCACAAATGCACAAACGAGATAAATTTCACTCCTGCACCTGTCCAACATTTTAACTGAAAAGACACACACACAGCTGCTGTGGTGAGATTTGTTTAGGTCTTGACCTTAGCATATCTGCAGTTTGGACCAAAAGTGCCTTATTTTATTTTTGCTGAGATTGCAGTTGTTAGTCTCTTGGCAAATCTGAAATGTTGACAATCATATTGAAACTGCAACTTTTCATCATTTTTCATTGAACATATCCTACTAAGCAGCCTGAAGACTAACTTTCAATATTTTTCTTCATGTAATGAACAAAGCTGAACTGTAAGCTCTTCCCTGGTGGTCCCCTGCTGCTGTATTTCATCAGATGTTCGTGATTTTGACTCTGGTCTACAATAGTTGCAGCAGTCCCTTTTTGCTTCAGTATTATATTTTCCGTGCTAGCTTTTAGCCAGTCTGCTCTCTTTACTTATACTTCATACATTCAATAATGTATATATGCATAATTATCTATGCAGTATAATTACATTTTGCTTGATTATATATGCCACTTTCTTTTCTTAATCATCACAGACAGCAGACTCTAATTACCTGTTTTGTTCAGGCCTGTGATGCACAGAGCAGTACTTAGAGGCACAAAGCTTTCAGCTTCCATCATTCTCAGCAGCCTCAACATCCAATGTGCAGCTGCAAGCAAAGCCCCACACTGGCACGCTTATGCTCATTGCATCCTTTGCCTAATAGAGAGCTGCAAGTAAGAACCTATATATGTACTGTCAACATTTTATCCAGAAAAATTTCCTGCAGGCATGGCTTTGATAAGAACACAAGGTCAACATCAGTCTAGGCACTGCTTCAATGTTCTTTTAAGTTGATAAGTCACAACTTATCCTGCTGAGATTTATGACTAGGTCCAAATCATGTGAGATTTCTGGACAAATATAATTTCCCCTCAGCTTCACCCCCAACATTGTATCCACTAGTCAAGAGACAAGTTGAAGCATAGGAAAGTGCTGTAATTTGCCCAAAGGGTGGCAAAGGAAGAAAGAGAATCAGCACCTCCTAGTGCAGTTCCTCAGTCCCCAGGACATACTGATGAATAGGTGTTAGCAGGCCTATTATAGCCCCTTATGGTGAAGTCTTTAATCTAATTTTAATTACTGAATAAAGTGATTGATAAATTATTAAGTATTTAAATAACAGTTGAATTTTTACTACATCATCAGGTTAATAACCTATTGTTTATATTAATTAATATGACTAGTGAATCTAGATATGGAAAGAGAAAATGTCTGATAAAGGACTACAATGAAGCACTGGTAAAACAATGTATTCTTTTAGCACTTTCAAACCCTCATAATCTAATTATGATTTAATAACAGACCTGCAGAGTAGGGACAAGATAAAAGAAAATAAATATAAATCAGCAATAGAAACCACCTTTGCTGAGAGTGAGAAGTGTGAGACTGGTCAATGATATCTTTTGAATTAAGCATGGGGTTTATTTCTCTTCTTTCCTGTTCTGCTATCCTCTCTACATGTTGCCTTTGTGCCGGTTTGAGTGGTTTGAAGAAAAAAGAAAATGGTGTTTTCCTGCTTTATGCATTTGCTGAGAGACTTCGTATTTCCTTATTAATTTTAGCAGTACAGAAAATGAGTTCTTTTTCAGCATTTTGTAAAAAAAGTTAATATTAAACAAACTTAGGGAGTAAGGTCTTGTGAGTCTTAGTCCAACAGAATGATTCTTCAGATCTCCATAGAGCTAAAATTTGTCTTGCTTACTCCAGTTCACACAGGTTTGCAGCTCACAGTTTGCAACGTGGGTTTCCAAGCACTGCAACTCTTGATGCCTACAAATACCGTAGTTGTATAAAGGCCACTAGATAAGACTATAAGATAGTTCAAGACTGTCCCATTCAATTACTGTCATGGCGGTCCCCTGGATCTCTCTTGAAACACATTAAAAAAAGACATCGTCACATTTACTGTCTTCCATTCCTTGGTGCCAATGCAGTTTCAAAAGTAAGTTACATACTCCATTTGGCTGGGTAGAAATGATATACTTCATTTTTCTCTGAACCCTTTGGTGCAAATTTACTGTCTTGATGATTTGTCAGCATTGGTTTGAGTGACTGGTTCTAAAGCTGTTTAACAGGAGGCAAATTTCTCATAAAGACATGAATATCCCTAACATTGTATGTCATCAGTGTTGGTGAAGATAATTCATAAACTTTTCAGCTGGGGACTCATACTTCTTGTGCTTTCCTATAATATCTCAGTCTCCCATTGACCTATAGGCACACTGGTAACCTTCCTATTTCTGATGTACTTGGAAAATCTACTATTAAGATGAATGTTTTTAGCAATCTTTAATGCTTTTTTCAGTCTGAAAGCTTTTTAAGGTGCCAGTGCTTGTGCTTTTCTAAATTTAATCTATTTTGAGAGTGCTTTCATTGTTTTTACTTTCAATATTCCTGTACTTATCTGTGACAGCTATTTCATGTCCTTGCACATTCTCTTCTGAGTCTTCAGTATGGTGTCTCCATAGTCGTCTTGCCACCTGGAAGTGTTTTACCATTTTAAACTGACCCCTTACATTTCATTTTTGCATGCTTTTCCATTACTGACTATTTTCTACATGTTCAATATTACTTGCAAAGGGGTTTTTTTGAAATATCATACATACCACTTATAATCTTTGTAACAAAGAGCTTCCACCGTTGTGCCAACTCTAGATGCCTTTTTCCAGAATACATCCACAGCTGTTCGTCATTTTGAGGAACAGTCAGAGAAAAATTCCTCCAAAACAGCAGCTGTTCATGTTTTTTTCCAAGAAATTGGTCTCTGCCTCATAGCTTCCCCACAAATCTTTACACCTTTCCTGAAAATATTTACATTGTATCTGTGCTTGGACAAACACACTAAATATCACGTGACTCACATTAAAATCAAGGTTAATACCAGTGTTGGACAGAAATGATGAGAAGCTTGATGGTAAAACAATTGGAGGTGACTGCAGATTCTGCTAGGGCTGTTGCTGTTCTCTAGAAAAAGAAGATGACTTTGCAGTCTTTAAACAATGTGGGATTTTGTTGTTACCTGAAACCACCTAAGAGGCTTTGACAACTTATAAAGTAATAATGAGCAAATACTGACTATACTTTCATCTGTTTTTTTTCCTCTTGTCCTGATGAACATTGCTGATACTTTTGTAGGAGAGTACAGGGGCACAGCTACTTACTACCACAGTGTGTTCAGTCAACAGCTTTTATCAGCCTTGAGTTACTTGGAGGAGGCTTTGTTAACAGTCTAAGGAAAGGTGCTAAAGCCAGAGAAAGTATTTTTCTCTGTTTGCTAATTATGATATCCTTTAATGGGAGCAGTTATTTGACTGAGGCTCAACTGCATACATGTAGGAGGAAATAATGATTAGTGTTTGGAAGAAGTGGAAGCTTAAATAATTAATAGAGGTTGAATGCTGCAGGAATTTGTTTTATATTCAGGTGTATGTGGCTATCCACATACAGACAACGGCTGTGATTCTGATGCAGTTATCTGCACATGATAGATATATCAGTGTTTGTAACCTCTGGCAGATTAAGAAGACAGCAAGATCAAAGTGGACAGACTTCCAGCATGGACAGCAAAGCATCCCTTCAGGCTCATGAGAAACTCCAGGATGGACGTAACAACAATCTACTGGGACATGGCTGCACAAGAGGCTGCAGTAGCTAGTTAGTCACTGTCCCGCGCACACTTCCACCCTGGCAGGGTGAGGAGAGGTCGTCTCTGCGCATACCTTCATCTTTACACCTTGGATCCCAGGATATCTGACTCCTTGAAAAGCAGGATCCCCAGCCAAGGACAAAGTCACGGAGTACACCAGCTGGGACTCTACACATACAACCTGGCTTTTCTTCCAACTCTGCCACTGGATAAACAATCATCAGACACAAAATACAGTTTTATAAGTAAGTGTGACTTCCCTTTTCAAGATCCTGGAAGAAAACTTGAAACGATTCATTAGGCAGCCTCTCAAAGATTGCCACATTTCTGGCTACTTTCAAGAGACAAAGTTATATTTGGGCCAGCTTTATCTTGAAGGTTTTACGTTTATGTCTCTGTTAATTAAAATGGCGCAGTTCAGAATTTTGTGAAATTGCTGGACACAACCATTTCTGAGCACCTGCTCTTGAGTTTAAGACAGATGTATATTATGTAAATACTTGAATGTACTGTCAAATAGGCCAAACACTGAATAATTTTGTTTAAATACATGAAGCCCATTGGAAAACTTGTAGCATGAATGTATTCACATAGTTCTTTAATGACTGTGCATTCTGCTTTGTTGTAAAAGATGTGACCCTGGCCAAGTCAAAGTCTTTCTAGTGACTTTAGTGGATGCAGGAGCAGACACATTAGTAGTATGTGATAACCATGATAAAGAAAGGAACTTTTTATTTGTAACAATAGGCAGATTGAGCCAGAGTTGAAAAGCAGCTTAGTAAGGAGAGCTTAAAAATTAAAGAATTTTCTCAAATCCGTAGCTAAGTGTTATAAAACGTGAAGAAGTTACATGTTTGTCTGTTTTCATGGATCTATTCTGGATGAGAACCATCTTGAATAGAAAGAAACCTACGTTATCCAAAGTATTGCTGATATGAAAGCCTTTTTTTTTCTGGCTTAAGTAGCAGCCACAGTTCCAAAAATTTATGGTATTTTACAACTTGTACGTCCACATTTTGATAATAAATGTGTGCTTGTTCTGTCTTATTGTGCTTTTATTTTTAAGGATTTCCATCCGTAAGCAAGTTTTATTTCAACTTTTAAAAATAAATAAATAAGGCTTTTCGATGTAAAAAACACTTTATTTGTAATAACCTTTTTTACTGTATTTTTTCCATTCCATCTTTTACAAAACAAACTTCTTTGTAATTGAAACTCTTTTAAAATTTGGTTTCATATTATATGTAATTTTTGTCACAGATTTTTCATAAAATATGGATTTTTATTGCTCTGTGAAATGATACGGTGTTCCTATCAAGAACAGAGCACTCATAAGTCAATGCTTGCGAGATCCATGATGCATGAGGTAATATAGATTAGAGCTATGGAGATTTTGGACCGAGGGCTATTTATTTATTAAGAGTTTCCATGTAAAATTTCCAATTGGAACAAAATCTGGGGAAAAAAGGCAATGGCACCATTGTTCTTTTTCGAAATATGATTAAAGTTGTTTTCAGCAAGAAGAGTTATTGTGGGTGATCTTGTTCAACATCCACCACGTGGGATGCAACTTTACTGGCATCTCAGTTCAGGCAGGAAAGGCATTTTTTAAGTTAATGCCTCAACCTTAAAGCTGTGTCGCGTCTGGGTTAATACCATAGCAACCAAACCAGGTTTTCTTTTTGATGATACAAAACCAGAAGATGTGCTCCAAGACAGCACTTATCGTAGAACCATGGAATGCTTTGGATTGGAAGGAACCTTAAAGATCATCCAATTCCAACACTCCTGCCATGGGCAGGGACACATTCCACCAGATCAGGTTTCTCCCATCCAGTCTGGCCTTGTAATGGAGGAACAGTTTCATCACTTCACAAATCAATGTGATTCCAGTGAGCCATTTATTGAAGTTCATAACAGATTCTTATACCTTACACGATTAATACAGGCTATTGTTTAGCAAGCTGATTCAACAATTCTCCTTTAGCAACAAGCAATCAGTTAGTTACATGAATCTTACACTTCCCCATGAGAAACAGCTATGTGGGCATTCTAGCTTGATAGATTACAAATTTACAATTCAAGGTCTACCAAAGAAATGTTACCAGTGAGAAACAAGAGAAGCATTACAGCAGAACAATCTCTTAATGTTGTAAAAGAAACTTTGAGCCTGTATAAGCCTTTGTATTCATGGTTTATACATGCAAACTATGCATACAAACATGCAAAGCCTTATGTCTTTATTTCATTTAGCATAAGTTGTTCAGTTCTTGGAGATGCTCACAAAATGGCCTCTGGTCTGTAACCACCCATCAACCTTGAACACTTCCAGGGACAGGGCATCCACAGCTTCTCTCTGGGCAACCTGTGCCAGTGTCTCACCACCCTCATAGTGCAGAATTACCTCCTTATATCTAATTTAAAACAACCCTCTTTCAGTTTAAAGCCACTACCTTTGTCTTACCGCTATGTGCCCTTGTAAAATGTCCCTCTCCGGCTTGCATGTAGCCCCCATTTAGGTACTGGAAGGCTCTGAATACCATTTGCCCAACCTTGGGCCTGTAGACCACAGGGTAGACCTCAGGGTAGTCATAAAGCTAAAAGGAACTCCTTAGGACTAATTTATCTTATACAGCTTTATTGTCTTGCAAAAGCATCCAGTGATCTTAACTCCCAAAGTCTCATACAGCTTCTCCAAGTCATTTCAAGGGTAAAATATTTTTTCTCATTTCGGTTCCAAGGAACATGGAAGGAAGTCTAACACAGTTGGAAAAGAAGTTTGCTGCTACAACATTTTATTGAAATGGCACTTGCTCTGCAGTGTTACAGTTCTGATCACACATGCACATTCCCACAGCACCATCACAGATTAAATTCTGCCAGATTTACCTTCTGTTCAGTTTGCTGCTTCTACGTTGTGTATTAAATATTGGCACCATACTGTAAATGTTTAATTACCAACTGTGATAAAATACAAATGGCTCCTTTAGTCTGTAGCCTTGACAAAAATGATTGATGAAATATTTCCAGAGGTTTTTCCTTTAGCTTTGGGGGGTGGGAGGGTTGGCTATAGATCTTGGTAGTCAAAATGACCTCAAAGTACATAACAGAAGAAATTCTAGGCACTGATCCATCCATCCCATTCATTTAGATGTTTCCTGCTTGCAGAAATATGTGATCACAATTTCAAATTGGTTTCTCACAGTTTAAATTAAACCTAAGTATTAGTGTATTGTGACGCACTGAGGAACTGTGGTTGGCTGAATGAGACCCAAAGCATTTTTCTCTTTTCCGCTTGGGTAGCTATGCCAACAGTTCTGTTATGAAAAAAGTATCTGCCAATATAAGAGAGGCTTAGAGGTTTAAGACAGGTACATTTACAATTTTGGTGAGAGATGGAAATCAAGCAGATATTTAAAGCACATTTATTTAAAAAATCACAGGTATAGTCTTCAATTTCTACTGCTTTAGCAGCTGCCTCATGAGAAGACTTGGAACAAACAACTGTCCTGCAAAGAATCCCCATTATTTCTGTAGCTGGCCCAGATTTCATCCATTGCAAAACAGGTTTATCTACACAGGTTCTGAACAAGAAGAAATCAAAGGCAAGATCCTACCCATTTGCAGTACTGGGCTGCTGAGACTCTGTCTCCTTATACAGCTAAAGAAACAGCATAGAACAGCTGCTGGAGCCAAAGTCATCAGTCCTGCTAGGAAAAGCAGAGATTATTTTTTTTCTACACAGCAGTTATAGTTCAGTCCCCTGGTGCATGCTGCAAACAAGTCTTGTGGTAAATTTTGAATGAGGAATAACACATAATTTTATAGATCCTTCTGGCGAAATGCCAAAACCTCTATGATAGATCAGTGTGATTCGTAAACAAGAGCTTTGCAGCTTTTCTTCTGGTGAGTATACTAGTAGTTAAATAATTAATACTGTGCATATTGTGCTTAATCATCTTAGCTTCCATCAGAGTAGTTAGTTTGTTTTATCTGTATTTTAATGACTGGATCAACTACTCTCTGGCCAGCAGGGAAAAATGTTTTGATATTTTTAGCATTCATTTAGCAATGCAAATTAGCCTGCTATAATCATGTTTGTGAGAAAACACACAGTGCAATCAGGACCTTAATAATGACTGATGCTAGCTATGCTGTATACATCAATGAACTCAGCTCAGAGTCACAAAGTCCCTTTTTTAAGCAATTTTTAATTGGGAAGGAGGAATGTATCTAATTAGAGTAGTTCTTACAAAATAGCCAAACAGCCCTCATGAGTCCTCCCAGAGACTGAAAATCATAATGCAGGGCAGAAAGCTTTGTTGTTCAATGTTTAGGGTTTTAAGTCTGTTATAAACAATAAAGTCAGCAGATCAAAACCTCTGTAGTTTCCAATACTCATTAATAGAAACATGATTCAGTACAATCCTAAAGCCCTAGTCCTGCTAAAATGTATGTGTATGAATACAGAATTATGTAAAATCTGCATTAAATTATATGCAACATTTCCTTTAAGGTCATAAATTTCCCATTTATATTTGAAAGCTCAGGCTGTGGGATCTGGGAGAGTAGGGAAAGGGCTGAAGAAGTGGAGTGGAGGTGGAGTCAGCTGCAGTGACGCCAAGTGTCTGTCATCTGTGCCTTATTCTCTGGCCAGCTTAGGCCAACTAGAGCACAAGAGGCCAGTTTCACCGAGCGGCAGGTTTCTGCAACTGCACAATCGTATCAGAGACACCTGTGTAGAGTTGAAATGAAGAAATAGGCAAAGAGGATGAAAACTATCATCAGATTCAGCTTGTTGTTTCAGCACCACCTTGCGAGAAGCAAGGGTCATTCCTTGAGTTTTTATTTTCCTTCCTACCTTGAATATGTTCCCTGATGGGAGCACACGAGAAGACATGGTGCCTGTGGCTTGCTTCTTCCTGATGTAACTCAGATGGCTCCTTCCTCTCCTCTCAAAACACCCATCAACATACCTCTGCAGTATAATGCATCAGAACACCAATGCCTAAGGGCTGTAACCTTCCCAGAAGGCAGTTAGTTATTTTCTGATGAGATGTTATCTATAAATCCTGCCTTTCTCACTGATAGAGGCATTTACTCCACCAGCTTGTAGAGTGTGAACATCCACATGTAAGCACTGCAGCACAGAAATCAGTCTCCACTGAACACCATTTTGAATGGTACAGATCAATCACTGCCCTCCCAAAGTCCTACCGAACAGCACTCAGAGACACACATCCTCAAGTCCTTGTCTCACTAGCAGGCTCATCTGATGAAAGACAGTTTTCCACACACACTGTTAGGATAAGAATTCAAGAATTACAGATCTTGGAAATGCTTAGAACCTGCTGAAAATCCATGAATTCCACTGATAAGAGTGCTTCAGAGCATTTTTTTGCAGCTAGCACTCCTCCTACTGCAGTACCAGGCTTAATTTTACATTTTTCAGAAAGGCACACATTAATATGGAACAGCTAATAAAAAAGAAAGAACACTAAATAGGCTAAGAAAACCAGCAAAGAAATATGTATTTTAAAGAGATTTCTGAAGTATGTTTTTGCCATCTTATAGGCACAGCTATTTCTATAAGCAATGTGGTTTTTCTTGCAAATAAGAAGCATAATCACTCACTCTGGGCAGACAAATGCTCCTAAATGTACGTAACTGATAGTGTGTGTGTCATTATTACAGCAGAAACTTTCATTGTCTTCTCATTATCTTCAAGGCTTTGCTAAAGCTTATAGTGCTGACATTGAAACCTGCAGGTCAAAGTATGTGAACTATATTTAAAAAATAATTCTATTATATTTTATAAGTCTTGAATTTTATTCCACTTTTTTTTTTTCCTGTTCTGAAGATCCTTTTTCTGGATTCTTCATTGCTTCATATTATCCTCACTTATGTTGTCAAGAGGATGGGGACAGATGTTTTTCGGTGGTATTCAGTGGCAGGACCAGGGGCAATAGGCACAAACTGGAGCACTGGAAGTTCCACCTGAACATGAGGAAAAACTTCTTCACTGTGGGGGAGATGGAGCACTGGAACAGGCTGCTCAGAGAGGTTGTGGAATCTCCTTCTCTAGAGATATTCAAAACCTTCCTAAATGCATTCCTGGTGTAGGTGAACCTGCATTAGTGGGGAGTGCANAAGGCTTTGCTAAAGCTTATAGTGCTGACATTGAAACCTGCAGGTCAAAGTATGTGAACTATATTTAAAAAATAATTCTATTATATTTTATAAGTCTTGAATTTTATTCCACTTTTTTTTTTTCCTGTTCTGAAGATCCTTTTTCTGGATTCTTCATTGCTTCATATTATCCTCACTTATGTTGTCAAGAGGATGGGGACAGATGTTTTTCGGTGGTATTCAGTGGCAGGACCAGGGGCAATAGGCACAAACTGGAGCACTGGAAGTTCCACCTGAACATGAGGAAAAACTTCTTCACTGTGGGGGAGATGGAGCACTGGAACAGGCTGCTCAGAGAGGTTGTGGAATCTCCTTCTCTAGAGATATTCAAAACCTTCCTAAATGCATTCCTGGTGTAGGTGAACCTGCATTAGTGGGGAGTGCAGACTGGATGATCTCCAGAGGTCCCTTCCAACACTGACCATTCTGTTGTTCTGTGATTTGTCTCCTCTTTAAATATATAAACATAACCTTAGCAAGATGTAACACAAACACCCTCCTGGCATGGGTTTTCAATCTTCCCACACAAATGAAGGTCTCTGTGTCTCTAAGACATCATTCTATCCCTTGCTGGAAAGACTTCTCCATGAATTGTGCTAATTGTTTAGAATTGTCCCACCAAGAATGCAAGTTGTTCATGTGAGGCTCTTTAATTACTTTTAAAATGCATGAATTTGCTAGTATTTCATACTAGCATGTTTCATACTACTGTAGGATCTTGGGAAAGGTTTTTGTTCTTTTTTTAAAAAAATACATTAATATTAGTATATGTTCAGCATAGGTACTACATACACAACAAAGCACTGGCTTATTTTATTGTACGATTTTAGCATATTTGTACTACAGCAATGCATCTAATTCCCTCATCTTGCTCCTTTCAACCTTGAATGTTTCAATACTGATTTTCAACTTCCACACTGTTGTACTGCTCTGTTTTATTGGTAGGACCAGGATTATTGGTTTACTGAACTAGGACATATCCCTGCTTTTCTTGAAGAGCATACATATTTATAAATCAATTAATTGACTGTATTTTTCTCTTTAAAGAATAAGGAGCATTTTCTTTATTTGTATTAGCTGCTAATAACAAATTAATCATTTTCCGTTTACCACACTTTTCTCAGTTTCCATCAACAGTTTAAGTCAGTTCACAAAAGGAACGTTATGAGATTTAAAATGTATTATCTGCTCAAAATGTGCTTGCATTTTTCTTGAAGATTGTTATTCCAAAACTCTTTCCGTAGAAATAATGCAGCCATCCCTATGATCTTTTTACTCTGTGATACACTCATTATGTGGTATATACATACTAATTTACAATTGAAAGGGTGGCTATGAGAGATGCTTCTTAGTTCATCTGACTCATGCTCATCAACATTTTTTGAATATATCCCTTTTCAAGTTACAATTCAAATCATGGACAGGAAAACACACGTAGGAAAACATTGGTAGCATAACCCCTAGATGTTTCCTCTCAATGGGTGGCAGAATCCTCACTCTTTCAAGCTAAAGAGTGCACTTCAGTGTAATGGGATATAATGCAGCCACATCTGCAGGTATGTTAAAAAAATAAAATCTTTCTTGCCTTCTCTGTAGGGATTTTTACTCTGCAGATTTCCTGGCTGAAAATATAGAAATGCATTTAGAGTAGGTCATAGAGAAAAGAGTGCCTCTAGAAGATAAAAAAAACACTCTGGCTCAATATTTGTAATCTGATAATGTTTTGTTGTTAAATCCAGAGTCTTTCTGAATAAGAATGATTTTCTTGACATAACAAGGGAAGATTAGGCACAAAATAGACATTTAAACACATTTGTGTAGTTGCAGGAGTAGCTTATTATTACCTGGAAGTACCATAGTAATAGGGAAAGTGTGGTTTTGCAACAAGCTTGCACATGATGCATTTTCTTTCATGCTATCATGAGTCATCATGGACAGATACATTTCTGCCTGTTGTCATCAGAATTTTCTGAAGCATTGTCAAGTTCCCTTATGCATCTCTACACTTTTGCCAACTTTCAACACCTGTGTTGAAGCTCCCTCTCTCAAGAGTTTCAGCTTAACTCCAAACTGAGCACCTCTGCTTTCCACCAAGTCTTGTCTTCAATTAAAATCAACTTTTTATTAGATTTAGGGATGATAATTCTTTGTACTTCTATAATGAAGGTCTTCTTTAACCATAATGAATGTCATTTCTGCCACAATGATATAAAATCACGTCTTTGGCGACCCTTCCTGGATCCACAGAGCCCCACAAAATCCAGAACTGCGTGCTTAGAGCCTACTCTTTTATTTTAACTCACAGGGAGACCTCACAGGCACGTCAGGGACCTGAGCAGCTGTATCAGACATACCATACTTGCCAGTAAAATTTCCTGAGCACTAGGATGTGTCTATAAGTCATACCTCTCTTGAGGCAGTGGGGCCCTCATCTAGGCTGGATCTACAGCTGTCCTAGAGATAGCATATTCCCAGATCAGCAATATCTGTGACAGCTTAACAACAAGAAAATTTATCCAGAAAATGGAGAACTTGAATTTGAAACTTTCCACAGCCCAGAGATCTTTAAAAATATGTCCTTCCAGGAGAATAGTCATACAGCAGAAAGAAACATGTCTCTTTTTTTTTTCCCAGTCTCTGAAGGGTTCAAAATTAACATGAACATCTTCAACTAGCGGGGAAAGAAGCTATGAAAGAAAACCATACCATCATATGGACAATGTAAAGAAGAGCATAATGTGTGCAGTACAGTCAAGACAAAGTTAAAAAAACCCTATAAATATGTGCTGTTCCAGTTCCACATTTATGTTACTTGATCTCAAGATCAGTTACAGGACAAATATTTATTACTCTCTGATCCGTATTTATGTGAAAATGTTCAAACTATAACTCAGGATCCTGAGAGACTTCTCAGTTTCATCTCTTTAAAGTGAGAATGAATTCCATTTCAGTGTTAGTTTTGATGTATTTCGGGCATTTTTTCCAACTATCAAATATTAGTGTTTGTACATCTTGAGTTTTGTCTTTCGTACACTGTTTCTTGGATGACAAACACTTTTTTAGGAAAGTCCAAGCCTTTTATGAAAGCACATTTATAAACATCTATCTCCTTTTTGAAGATATGAAAGAAATGAGGTTTGCATTTGATACATTATTCAAAAGAAAATTATGTTGAACCATCCCCTTTGTTGCATGAAGAATTTGGCGTAGTATGTGAGGTAAAAGGCGAAATGGATTTTCGACATAAAATGCAATTGGCAAGAGTTCTTCATTAACATTCATGCACAATTTTATTGTGTGAAAAGTAATGTGTGCCAGAGGGTAAGATGGGGTACATAAGACTAAGAAAATGGATTCCATTTGCTGCAAAAACATATTGGGAAGCAAACACCATTCATCCAGCTTGTAAGGTCCATCAGCAGCAAAATGTAGAGGAAAGAGAGGAATGCACAGTGGGCCCAAAGTAAGGAGCACTATGTCCCTTGCTCTTTTATCAAGAAATCATGTTACCTGAAAAGGTCTCTTCAATTTAAAGGATGCAAGAGAAGCTACCTAGTGTTATTATTGATCCATTTCCATTGGAAGATCAAAGCAGCAACATAAAAGCAAGTGTCAACCAAAGTATTTTCTTTTACTTTCGAGGTAAATGGTAAAAGCTGTTAGGCAGAAACCTATCTGAAGTGTCAATGGTAATTATCATGACTGATATTAACCTTGTTAAATAGCCATCAATGTCTGCTAGAAAAGTGCGGAACAGAATCCCTCCCCACAATCTACCTAAAGGTAAGATGGCTAATAATAAAAAAGTCAAGTCTTTTGCTTACCACTAAACATGAAGGGATGCATAGACAGTCATCATTTATACTGTGAGTAGTTTCTGGTCCCTTGCCTATAACTTTATATTTTCCACAGTTTATTTGTCTATTTCAAGCACTCAGTGATTAATATTCTATCCAAGTCTGGTATATGGTTCATGTTAATCTATTTTTAAGATAATTTTATATTCCTGCATTCCCTCCTTTCTGAGAATGATGATAGAGAGCTGTATTTTTCTTTACTCACCTTTAAAGAAGCTGCCTCTACCTGCTGTCCCCACTGCACAGCTACAAACTGATGAAAAGAAATCAGACCCCGAAGTACAGGCTTTGCTGAAAAGGCACAGCCCAAACTCACACATCACCTGAGCATTATTCCAAGTTCATGCTGTCTAATGAATCAGTCAAAATCAAAACCAAATGCTCTACAGTGGCAGCCACAAGTAACTCCCAGGATCCCAGTTTACCCAATTCCTGTGACAGATTTTTTACTAAATTAAAGCTAAGTTACCACCAGCAGTATGAGCAGAAACAACACAGGTAATAGAATGCTTGATCCTTTCTGTGATGCCAAAACCCACTAGTGTGTTGCATCAAATTCAGTTATATGCTAAGAAATCTAAAGCTAAAATAGTGTATGATATCAAAACCTCCTTTGGTATGTGGTTCACTTAATGCTGCCACATTGTGTTTGTTTGTTTGTTTGACCAAGAGAGCTGATCCGATACCCGTGCAGGAGAAGTAGCAAAGGTGGTTTTGGTGAGGCAGAAGAACTACAAAGGACCTCTGGGTGCTGATTGACAGCCAGCTGAATATGAGCCAGCAATGTGCTCAGGTGGTCAAGAAGGCCAATGGCAGCTTGGCTTGTATCAGAAAAAGTGTAGAAAATAGGAGCAGGGAAGTGATTCTGCCCCTGTTCTCAGTGCTGGTAAGGTCACACCTCAAATACCTTGTTCAGTTTGGGGCTCCTCACTACAAGAAAGACATAGAGTTTCTGAGGTTTATCCAGAGAACGATAAATACAGTGAAGTGTCTGGAGAACAAGTCTGAAAGGAGGTAGTAGTGAGGTGGGTGTTCATCTCTTCTCCCAAGCAACAGGTGATAGGATGAGAGGAAATGGCCTCAAGTTGCATCAGAGGGGCTTTAGATTGGAAAGTATGGAAAATCTTCTTTACTGAAAGACTGGTGAAGCATTGAAACAGGCTGCCCAGGAAGTCACCATCCCTGGAGGTGTTAAAAAACATGTAGATGTGGCACTTCAGGACATGGTTTAGTAAGCATGGTGATGTTGGGCTGGTGGTTGTACTTGATGACCTTCGCAGTCTTTCCCAGTTTTATGATTCTATGAAAATACCTGGAGGAAAAAAATCTGAATCTGGAAAAGGAGAAAGAGAAAATTGAGGAGAAAGGCTCTTGTCTGAGATTATAGGAGGAGACTGTGCTGGAGATGAGAACTGAGACATAGGCAAGAGATGAGCAACACTGGGAGTTTGGGACCACTGGCAGAGATCAGGCAGGGAATAGTAGCACCAATTAAGAACCCAGGGATGAGTAAGTGAGGGAGAGGAGGAGCACAGGGAGCAACGACAAGGACAGATTTGGGACGAAGGCAGCCTGACAGGGCAGGACAAAGCAGGCTCATGAGGAGTGAATGGAAGAGGTGGTGCCCAGTGGGACGTATTGCATAACAGATTTCTCATTGTCCCTCTGTTGGCAGAAAACGTGCTGAATTTTCCAGCAATGCATATCTCATCCCTATCTAGTTCCCATGGAGGGAAAAAAGGGGCAATAAGGGGAAATACAGCTACTGGGAAAAGAAGTTTGTGCAAGAGAGCCAACATTTCCAGGCTTGCTGACGAAACACATGAGTGTGAATGAGGTATTCACTCTCTGTGAGTTCTCCAGTCACTGAGTTGTTGAAAGGGAAGAACAACATTTGTCTTGGAAGAAAGGTTTAAAAAGAAAGCTCTCACCTCTGTGGTGGAAAGAACAGCTCTTGCTTACTTGTAGTCCACTGCTACAGACTTCAAATGAGAAATGTGCCCCTTTGATCCTGAGACAATCAGAGGGTGCATGAAGCCTGTGGAAGGTACTCATTGCTCAGGTTATGTGTGGTGAATGAATGTTTTCAGATATCTCATGGGTACACATCAGTTTTGAATACAAAAAGCAGAAAAGAAATTGAGCTTGTTAATCTTTGATTCTATTTTCTGTGAAGACTTTGTGTTCCCAGTTTTTCTTTCATTTGTTTACAATCATGCATTGTTTCAATAGTCAGCATTTGGTCTTTAAAAGCCTGATAGAAACCATTTACAAAAGCCAGCAATTCCCAGAATACAAGTCCTGTGGGACTTTGGCACTGTGCAACAGAAAAATGTTCCAGGTCATTAAAATATACTGATGGGAAAGGGAAACCACAGGCAAGAGCAGAGTCCTGGTTCACTCCCAAGGCAGGAGATATAATGACAAAACTACACTTGCAAAATCCCACAAACATGACGCACAACAAGGTAGAACAGTCCTGCATCATGTGAAAATGAACAGATGATATATAGAGATTTGGAACAGTTTTCCTGTGAGTAATCAGCAGCCACTTAACCACATGGTTGGGCTCTTGCTGTGCCTGCTGCTCAGGGAGAAGCAGCTCCTCAGGTAGTTCAGAGAAGGAACCAGTCACCCAGCTTTGGTCTAACAGGAAACGAGCGCTGTGCTGGCTGATGCTATCAGACCCTAAGTATAACAGGAGTGTGGGATTTGTGTGTCTCATGCTCTTTTAAGCAGCGTCTGGATTCAGCAGGAAGCAAAGCGAAAGAAATTCCAATTTTCTAGTCTTCCTTCATAGTGATTTTCTGAGGTATTATTGGTAAGTATTGATAGCCTTTTAAGTATATCTGTGTTTGGATTAACTTCCTACAGCCTTATATTTTAAGCCAGTATTCAGCACTTGTCTCCCTCTAAATTTGATTCCTTCTCTGAATAGCTATTGCACCTTTTTTTATTCATACACTTTTATCAAAGTTGAGACATTCGCATGGAAAGTAAGCCACAAGGAGGAAAGATTCCCAAGCACTGTCACTGCCCCAGTGGACACTGAATTTTCAAGTGTATTACTAGACAATTATAATGTCTTGTTTAGGATTCTGACTTGCACTTCAGCAATAAGCATTAAAGATCGCTGTTTTGGAATGCAAATTGGTGGCTCATAACAGGAGCCCCAACAGCAAGCATGCAAATACATGTCTAGCACTGTGCCGTAGATTTTGCATAATAATGCTTAGAGGTAAACAACATGGAAATCTGAGGGGAGGAATAAAAACAAATTTTATCACCTATAGCTTCAGATATCCTTTATTCCTGCTACACACTACAGCCACTCTATGAAATGAGATGTGCAAAGTGCCTCCATTTTACTTCTTTCCAGAAGTCTGGTGGTTAGAGCTGACTCTTCTGAGACGTGAAAATGCATATGCCTGGGCCTAAGGGGGGTGTTGAAATTTGGGAGTGAATGTTACTTAGTGAAAGGTAAAATGTGTCTTCTTTTCAGGCTACAGTTTGAAATTTAAAAAAGTGAGCTGACACCTCATAAAGAGAGAACAATGTAGGTAGCACATTCCAGAAGGTCAAGGGAAGCAAAGCCCACAAGTGAGTCTTCCAAGCACCTCCTGTCCTGCATGGGCTGATGCTGGTCCCCACAAGTCCATGTGCTGGGCTGGAGGAGCCCCTTCCCCCAGACCCTGCTCCCCAGTCCTGCACTGGGAATTGGGGGGAATGCCTCTGCAAAGCCAGATATATTGGAGCTGATCACTTATGTTTTATTCTGACATTGTACTGTCATTGTAAGCCAATATTAATAACTCTCCCCTTAACTGCATGCCCAGCAATGAATTATTCTGATTTTCCAAGTTACCTTGCATCCCTGTGTTCAGTTATATTATATATCACTTTGAAATTCAGCTGCAAAGGACCTTTTAGGCTCTTTGGAAAAAAAGTTAATGACTAGGTAGTAGTTTTCTATTTTTAATATTTTGCTGGAATCAGCATTTAAAACACCATAGATTGCTTTGTCTGAATCACATATTTCTGCTAAGCTCTGCAAATAAAATCAACAGAGTATTGAATTCTCAGATATTTAGAGGTTTAGCACACACAGACTCAACTTTCATGCCCTTCCCTGTAATCTTAAATCTGTCGGACTGGCCCAGATTAGACTGCATTTCTAGTCCTCAGACTTCATCTAAAGTACAAGACAAAACTCTGAATGGAAGCTAAAAACTAACAGTGAAAAAATGTTTTTCTTATACTGTTAATGTCAAGTCATTGTGTTCACTATTTTTGATTCTCCCTCTATCTTATTTTTTACATATTATGATTTTTGTTATATATCTTCATAATTCTTTTCACAGTTTTTATTTTTTTGTCTTTTGTAAACAAGAGTTTTATGCAGGGCATTTCAAAACTCAAGCAAAAAGTAATTGAAATAAAAAAGTATTTCATAGAATGTAAATTATTATCATAAATTTTTCTGACTAGTTCCACTGTATTACTGCAATTTTAAATCAACTCTTTAAAAATTATTTTACATATTTACAACACTGAGAATCAATTGTTTGGTTTTTTGCTTAGAAATGTTAGCAATGGTCCATAGGTCTGTAAGCACCTACACTTTTGATAAAATAGGTTTTGTGCATTTCACTCCTTCAAGCTCCTTCTGTGCCGCTGATTATTGTAATAACTTGGTCCTGTGTTAAAGCAAATAGGCCCTCAGCCTAGTCCTATTAAAAGTCAATTTTGAGAGCTGTGTTACACAAGTGCATATGACAAACATGGAGAAGAGGTCTAGTATTAGATTGAGTCATTAACTAAGCAATTTATTTAGAGTGTGCATAGGAATAACTCAATAACACTTCAAGTATTTTAGCCGTACATGTCTTTTTTTTTTCAATCTGCAGAAGAATACTAGAATGTAATGAAATAAAGGTTAGAAAGTGTGTTCTGATCCCCTAAAGCCTTATTGGTTGATTATACATCAACAGCTGCTATTTGTATTGTGGCTTGTACTACTTCTGTATTGCCATCCAAATCTGCTGCACTGTTGACCTTAGTCAGGTGAATGCAGCTTCAGCCAAGGCTGACCTGACAGAGGACAGAATTGCTGTTATCAAATATGAAATACCAAGGGGAGAGTATTTGGAAATCTTATTATGGGATGCCAGCATTTGTATTTATGGGCCTGTTCATGTGAAAGTTTCTCACTGCTCACATTTGATCCTTGGAGAATACCACGCTGTTAAAAGCCATTCCATTTCAGGCATGCCTGTTTAATGGGGATCTTAGAACAAGAAAAGAAAAAAATGAACTTCCAGTTGTAGAGCAAATCAGAAAGTCTTGATTGTTCAGGCCAGGAACCTAAAGCCTATATGGAGTAAATAGAAAAATTATGCATGCAAGACTTAGACTTAGTAGTCTCAAAACTAAATGAGACTTACAGCTTTGAGACCTGGAAGGAGGTAAGAATGACAGAAATTTAAAAAAAAAAAAAAAAAAAGAAAAAAAAAAGGGGGACCAGGAGATTCAGTTCTCATATCAGTGCTTTGAAGCACTCAGTGAAATAGAGACTTAACTAAATGAGTTGAAATACTGAAACTAAATTCCTGCTGCAATAGATTTTTTAATAATTTCATCTCAACAATGTATTTGCTCTGTTTGAGGCTTTTATGCATTTGATTTCAGCTTTTCAGTTTAATAGTAAATATCTCTAGTGGCTTGCCTGAGTTAACAGCCTAAGAATGTAAAAATAATTTACTATGAGACCAAAAAAAAGACAGAAAAACCTTATGCTTCAGTTGCTTGTAGTTGCTGTGGTTGCATTATATAAATACAGCAGCTAGCAGCTCTTCAAGAACAGTGTTAGCAGACCCTGCTGTGCCAGGAAGATCAGACTGACTGTCAAAACGTGTTTCAAAAAGATAACTGATGACCAGACCCCAAATTCTCTAAATTGAATGAAAAACCTCCCAATGCCATTAAGAAATCCTGGATCGGGTTTTTCTTTCACTATCAAATTTCAGGCAATGTCTGTGGTCTATCACATTTTGGATGGTGGTAGTGCTTGGCAAACACTAGTTTTTGTCCACTAGAGTCATTTTTGTTCAGAATTCACTGCCTAGATTTTAGCATGACCAATTAGTAACTAGTCTAAAATAGAGTTTTGATTCAATTAGTTCTCTCCTACTCTCCTACTTATTTGCAAGCGCATGTCTAGAATCAACTAACCCTACAGTAACACCTAACAGCAAGAATTGCTCTACTGAGAGTTATGATCCTTCTTTCTGTAGTTGCCCTCTTTGCTAGCCATCTCTGAGTGTTTCTCATGGCTATTTTAGCAATATTCATCCAGGAATCCACCATTCTTGCTCCTATCCCACATCAGTTGCTCTCCTCTGGAACTGTATCCAATTTTTAAAAGGCACTTCAGAAAAAAAATCTGCTACTAAAATGTTTTCACTGAATACAAATACAGTCTTGGAGTTGTTACACTGAATCAGGAAAAAAAAAAGAAATAACAAATTCAGAGTAATGTTGCAGGCTACTTTGGAGGGAGATCATGACACTTTAAAATAGCCAACTTGTTCAGTATCATAGAAAATGTAAGCTGATCACCCTGCAGAAAAATTAAACCAAAAGAAGAGCTTTGAGAATGTCTATTGCTTGCAAAATCAAAAAAAGAGTTAAAATAAGAATGAGAACACAACTACTATATGACATTTCTTGGCCACATATAAAACTCAACTTTACATGCTCTATTGCCACAAAGAACAAATTATTACAGGATTATTTGTCACTGGAGAAAACCTTTAATAAACATAGGATGTATAAGCAGTAACAAATATAGTAGCTTACACTACTATATCTATTTCAAAAATAGAAACTACAATTTGGTGTTGCCAATACTACATATACCCAGCGAAAATGAAATTGAGTCCTTCACCGACTGGTTCATCATTTTGGAAACTGCTCTTTCTAACTGATTGCTAATACTAAGCTGAAAATACACAACAGTTGCCAAAATATTTTGAAATTTATCATTTTAGAGATGCAGATGAATGAGTGAATTCTAATAAGTGAAAACATTCAAAAACTGGAAAGATAATGGAAAAAAAAGAGACATAAAATGGTCCAGAGGTTGAAGTACTGAGCTATTATTCTGTTCTCAGCTCTGCCTCAGACTCCTTGTTTGACCTTTAGCAAACAGGCTTATCACCAGATTTCCCAAGTGCCAGACCAGACCTCGAATGCCAGCTCTCCCAAGAAAGCAATTTTGATGATGCACTGGGAGAGGCTTAGACACTGTGGTGATAAACACTGTACAAAACCAAAATATGTTGATATTAATCTTATACTGTCAGTCACTGAATTGTTAGGAGGTACTTTTCAAATTGATATTTTCATATTATTTATTACAAAGAGAGGATTTTTTTATTTCTCTTCTCTTAGCATAGACAGCTTTGGTACATTAAGCATAGTAAATGTAGACAGTGTAGAAATAACACAACAAAAGTAAACATGTAAACTCTGAGTGATGGAGAGCAATGCTAAGATTCATATTCAACCTCTTCCTTTGACAATTAGGTGTGCTGAGAAGGAATGTGGCTCCAAGGGAGCAGCTCTTGCCAGAGCTGGACATGAAGATTAACAGACTGCAAAAAAGAAGCTTTGAAGGGTCTTGACACACTTTTATACATGTCCTACACAAACTCCTGTTTATACAAACAAACTTACATATTAATTAACAAGTAAATCTGTGAAACATCTTGCCAAAGGATGCTAATAGTGTTGAATTTACATAGGTACAAGGGTGGAGAAAAAAATGAAAAAGAAACCTGCTGTAAACACATCCAATTGTCATAGAGCTAAAACAGTTGCAAGCCAAGAAAGACTGATTTGTACTTGTCCAGTTCTAGTTTTTCCCTTGGCACTAACTTATGGTACCACTGGGGACACGACATTGACTTCAAAAGATTTTTAGATGGGCAGTTTTAAAGTCTTTCTTAAGGCATTTCTGGATTAACTTTCTAAGACACACACATTTTCTTGTTGCCAAGACCTAAACCACAGCTGGCTCCAAGAACAGCATTCAAGGTGATCTGCTTAGGCTGCAGCACTAAGGCCGGGAGCTTCAGCAGAGACCTTCATCTCCATTGAATCATGGTCTACTCTTCTCTAATACAGGCATCCTCTCCTTAGAAATAAGGACACATTTTAATTTTTTTTTATCAATAGAAAACAGCCTTTGTTTTGGAATGTATATGATAATCCCATGAGGAAAATTTCCATGTCACAGACAAAAATGTTGCCATGTTAAGTCAGAAAATTTGCATACCTTATATAACACCAAGTGAGTTGTATTTGTTCAGAGTATTAGATTTCCCTTAGAAGGGAGGATAATAAATATGACCTAAACCCACTAATAGTACTTAATAAATGACTGATCCCAAACAGAGGAACAGTAGGGAACTACAGGAAATAAGTCTAGTCATCCAACACATAAAGCTCTTGCCATTCATTTTGTATGTGCTCACATATCACATATTAGTGTACTCCAGCCCACCCTATAGAAAAATGGCACACTTTGAACAGAAAAAGTGGCACCTTTGGATTTAAATGTGCTTCAGCTCCCAGATTAACATTTTATCAGGAAGTATTTGCTACAGATAAATGATACAGAGAGCAGTTTATTTCTACAATGTTTCAAAGTGTCTTCTCTCTTTAAATTCTGCTATAGTACAAAAATGTTGGTATGAGCCTTGAGCAGAGCAGAGGGTTTGAACGGGATAGAATCTTCAGAGGCAAAGGTCACGTGCATCAGTAATGGAGCTCAGCAGTATGGCAAGCTCCCGAGCGCAAAGGCTGGACTTGGAGATCAGCCTCTCATCTCTGGCCAGGGCTTAAGTGCAAAGTGTGTGAAGGGCTGCGAATTCCTTGGACCTTCTCCTCTGTCCAGAAGTAGGACTGGAGACAACCTGATCTTTCAGAACTAAATGCCCATGTGATATCTGCATTACAAAATTAAGCCAATATTAAGAAAAGGCTGATACCCTGATGCAAGACCAAGGAGCTACGGCACAGATCAGATTCACACTAATTGGGGTAGATTCTATTTTTTTTTTTCTATTCCCTCTACAAGGCTCCAGTCATAATGTCACGGAAGAGTATTTCTTTGTGAAGTCAGCTGGCAAGGACTGCATAATAATTCACAATGTTTTGTAAAATTATAAAAGAAACACATAAACAATTTGTAAACATTGCAAATTATAGTGTCTCTCATCTCTGTGTCTCTCATGTCTATCTCATCACATGCACATTCTGAGTCTATGAAAACACCTGAGAACTTTAAGAAAAGGCCTGTAGGTCTTTCTTTTACAATCCATTTTTTTCTGCATTATCTCAAGGCAAAAAAAAAAAAGGACAAGTTGTCTACAGCTGGGGTGCACTGTGTTAATTTTGATAGAGCAAATAAGTGCAGACAGACAAAGCTGTAAACCTGTACAAGCACTAACCAAGCTTCAGAGGAATGTGCAAACACCTTGGTATGAACACCATAGCAACAACCTCCATGAATATTTTAACCCTATCTTAAGGAAATGAAAAAGGAGAGGAAAATTGTTAAAGCATTTGAAGAGTGAAAGAGAAAGTGAAATTCAATTTAACAGGGTTGTTTACCTCTTTCCCTTCACCTGTAGAGAGAAATTCTTTTAAACGAAAAATATATTTATTTGTCAGCCTTTTTAACAGCATTAGAGCATTTAGGTGTCTCTTTGGGGAAAAGAGAGGAAATAGAATTTTTGCTGCTCTTTGAGGTGTATTTTGCTTTCCTAAAGGCAGAATGAGAGCAGACAAAAGAATAACAGAGATGCTCAGATCTGGTAAATCTCAGATTAGGGAAGCACTATACAGAAAAATGTATCTGCTATCTCTCTGGTTATGGTGTTCCTAAATATCCTGGGTTTTTTCTTTTCTTCTCCTTTTTTCCCCTCTATTTTTTCCTTCTCTTTCCTTTCTTCATTCCTTTATTTCTTCCTCCCTCCCTCCCCACCTTTTCCCCTTTATCTTCTGTTCTTTTCCTCTTTATTTCTCTTCCCTTCTATTTCTCCTGTATCTTTTAATTTTCCCTTTCCCTCTTTCTCTGGCAGAAATGAAGAGGAGACAAAGGTTGCACCAAAAAAACAGTTCAGGGAAGGAACAGGACATTACAGAGGGACAATACAGGTGAACAGAGTCCAGAGGACGGGAGGAAAGGGGGCAGGACACAGGGCAGCATCTCCTCAGATGCCCTCTCCCTTTGTCAGTCCTCACTGAGGACCAGAATGATGATGTGGGGATGCAGTAAAATGGGGATCCCCAAACAGCCTACAGAGATAGAATCCCTGCTGTCAGCCACCTGCCTCCTTCACACCACCGAAAAAGTTACAGACCATGAGAAAGAACTGGGACAAGGAACAAGCTGTCTCATCAGTTTGTCAACCAGTCAAGTGTAATTCAAAGCTTGATTTCTTTTTCATGTTGTCTTCTAGGTAGCTTTTGATCTTGGCAGAAGAAGTAGGCCTTTTGTTTTGACAAATTCAGAGTTTCGTAGTGTTTGCAGAAACATTTTTTATGATAAGGACTCTTGTACTTCAATCAGCCTAGGTTTCAAGATTTTGTATCTTTTCTGTTTCCAGTAATCCCTCGTACCTCCTTTTGGGAATAAGCACAGCCCAGCAGTCATGGTTTGAAAAGCAATGGAAATAACTAAAGTACATGCCTTCCCCTAGTGCCTGATTAGTGAGCCCCGCTGATGGTAGCACAGGACCAGGAATAGAACCCTGAACAGCAATCCCAAAGGAACAGACACTCACTTTTAACAAAAACACTTCAAGTGTGAGCAAAATGCTACTTTTGTGATCTTTGTGGAAACAAATAAAGATTTTCTTCAAGAAAAAGCAATCAGAATAGCTATTTTCCAATCAACTACAATCAACACATGATTATAGTAATTTAAATGTCAGTATCTCATGCTATTAATAACATCAGTACTTCAGATAAAACATGAAGTGACTAATCAAGACAATGTAAGTAATAACTCTGAACCTATTGCTTACTCCTGATTTAGTGTTTACCCTACTGACCAAGAAAATTATTGGCATTCCAAAACTACCACCTGAAACAAAGCTTCAGGAGGGCTTTCTCCAGACACATCTTTTTAAAGCTTTTATACTCTGCATACTAATCGCAACCCTTCCTGATGAGTCTACCCATACTTGTGAATTTTAGATATGGCATTATATTCACTCAACCTCATGGCAACGTGAAGAGGTTTACAGTCACTGAAAAGAAAGGAAATCACACCCCATGCCTCTATCTTTTTCCACATTTCACTGTAATAGAATTGGCTTGATAGCTCTTAATTCCACACTAACTTCTTTGTGATCACCTTTTTTTTTTTTTTAAGTGATTAGCCTCACAATGGCACAGAAACTAAAGCACTTCGAAATATATGGTCTTCTCGAAGAATAACTGAAATAATGTCAGTAATAAAGATGTTCTTTTTAATGACTAGCCTGCATTATCTGAAGTGACTTTCAGTCCTTCGTTCAAATCATTGCACGCTTAAGAAGTACTTTTCTTATTGCCTTTTTATCCCTTAGCTGCTCTTGCAGGCTTTCATGTTTAAGGCACTTGTGAAGCAACATTAGCTGTTCTTCACTCATTATTTGGAAGGAATAGCATCACCAAGGTTCACGGAGTAAATGTTACATGACAGCACCTGCTGGAAAGACCACTTTTTCTTTCCCTGAACCTACTTATTCTGTGCTTTGTTTTCCTCTCTGTTAAATAAGAACATCAATACTTCTTTACCACATTTAGTCAAAACAGATACTGGAGGAATGGAAGTAATGTGAAGTCCATATCACCGAAACACAAAAGGATTGCATTATAAACTGATAAAAATCACTCAAAGGGAGTGAAATGAAGAGATGTAAATTATGCTTTGACGTATGCACATGGAGTATGCAGTATCAGACTCGTAATTGTCATTCCACCTGCAATTCCCTTTATCCTGCTCAGCATTACCAGACAATCCGAACACAAAGGAGTAGCTAGAATTATTCAGTTGAACTGCAGTGGGAATCAAATTAAATGAAAATTCCCTTGTTAACGGGAGAATACAAGGACGAATAGAGAAGAAAAAGATTTCAGGTTTAAGGATTTGTTTCCAATTACAATATAGAAATCATGCATAGATGTGTTTACTTCTTCTGTTTACATGTTTATGCTAAAGCAAAAATAAATAAAAAACCCCTGAGCCAACAGAGCAGAAACTATGAATCATCAACAGAGCTTCAAGGAGTATCAATTAGGATACATCTGCTAACATCAATTGGTCTGTGCTCAAGATATGGCTTCAAGTGAAATTTTCACAGATGTGTAATATAACATCATTGTTTCATAAAGTACATACGCACACTTAGCTTGCTGGTTATTTAATTCAAGCCTCAGGAAGAAGAAAAAAAACAAACCATAAAATTTCCTCTTGGGACTGGTGGAAAGATATGATCAACACTTTTAATTTCAGTAACACGATTTCATGGTGTGTGAGTAAGTACTTGCATTTCAGCCCACTGCAGCAGCAGTTCCTGTGCACAATGGCAGCATCTTCAAACACAAGAATTAGCAGATTTCTTATGTCAGCAATACAGCCATGCACCCCCAGACAAATATATCTCCCAGACAGCTTTTTAGGCTTTGCAGATATTAACTGTCATGAAAGGAGTCTAAAGATATGTTGGTGTTCAGTTTGATTAACACAATCTGCAATGATAAAACTAAAGATCTGGGTCACAGCACAGCTACTTACAGCTGAGCACTGCAATGCCCTGAGGACATTGGCCTCATAATATCCTTTGATCTCCTGTAAAGGGTCTGTGTATAACTCCCCCAGGGCTCAGGTGCAGTCTTCATGCATTGCAGTTGGAGAAGCAGCAAGAGGTGTGGGCACACAAACTGGAAGCAACTGCTCAATGCAGTGAGTGAATTGCTTTCAAAAATGACGTATGTCTAATCATGACAGTGCAGAACTTCACCATTCACCAAAAATGTTTCATTCCTTCAGAAATCCTATGGCAGTCACATGTTAGTCTAAAGTATTGCTTAACATCAAGAGCAAAGGGGTTGCTCAGCATCCCTTCAGATTGACTGCACCAGCACTCCTGAACAAGTCAAATGCTGAGGCCACATGTCTTTGTTGTCTCATATTTCTTCATCCACTAATTTGTAGTGGCAGTTTCAGTTCCTGAAACTAAGATATTTGAATGACTGGATTTTTAGACTCCAGACAATTATATTAGGGATTTAAAAGGACTCGGACAGTGTAAAGGCTACCCCTATGGCAATAGTTGCATCATAACTCTACCTCATTCAAGGAAATAGCTCTGCTTTCAAGTATACATTGCTTCTAATTGTATAGGCTCTAAAGCTGCATCTTCACGTGATTTCCAGGGCTTTTTACACAATTGGCTGTTTATTGAGGAAGAAATGTTAAGATACCTTTTTTCCAAAAAAACCCACTCTTACCTTGTAAACCTCTGTTGGCTTATCTGGAAGTCATCAGAAGGAAAAAATCCCCAAAAGTGTGTTAAATAAAAAAAAAGCACCTATATGTTTTAATTCCTCTAGCAAGTGTGATCTCTGTCATTTGGCTACCTCAGTGTCAGCTTAGCTTCACAAATGACCACATATAATATGCTGATCTGGGAGCTGGACACAGCTATAAATCCTCAACTGAGCCACCTCCATCTCATTTCTGAGTGACAGACATGTTCCAGGACAAATAAGACACCAACATATGCAGCCCCAGCGACACCAGACTACTTCAGGATCATTGGCACACAATTACCATTAAACATTTAGGTAACTGTGGAAAAAAAATGTTTAAGGAGTCTGAAATGTAGGTGCCTTTAAAGTTAGACTGTAGTAGAAAAGAATTCATTAAAGATTACATTTTGCATACTGGATATTTAGATACACGCCATGCTAATAGCACTAACACAAATCCCAAAATTGTGGATCTAATCGTAAATGACTGGTTTAAAATGACCAACTCTTTTATCCAAGTATTTCACAGCATGCTTTTCCTCTATTAAAAAAAAGATTTGTTTTCATAAATTCAAGGAGAAAAGAAAACATAAGATTCTCAGCTACTTAAAAGAATTAAGCAAAAGAAGAAAAAGGAAAGGGGAAACAAATCAGACTAAACATTTTATTTTTTATTTTGTTTAATATAACAAGTTTGGCTTTGAAACGAAAACCACTCCTTCATTACAAATATTAACCAAATCGCCACATATTTGTTTCAAATTGTTCTCACAGCAACTGTAGAGTTGAAAAGATCTTCTGATTTTGTTTTAAGAAAGACTTAAGTGCTGAAAAGCTTCTCTGTTTTGCCTTAGTGTACAAGTTCGTCTAATAAAATATGGTTCTTTTCCCTCATATCCATGACATCTGGCTCTCAATATCTTTTCCATAAAGAAGTTCTGAGACCCACAATGAAAGCATATCTCTGCTTTGCAGAAGTCACACACATAAAAGTCCAAGAGAAGGAGAAACAGATTTTTATCTGAATACTTTTACCTACTTGGTAGCATGGAGTCAAATTTCCCAGTTTCTCTTCTTCTCTATTTCCATTTAGTAACAAAGCAGGAAGAGAGTTACCTGAAACACAACTTATACCACCTGGTGTGGGTGTCAGATGAACCCTCCTATAGTAATGCCTGTATCTATCCCTCAGTTATGGAGAAAGTCACGATATTTATCTTTGATTACACACCATGACATTTAGATGGTCAAAATAAAGCAAAACAAGTTGCAGCACATACCCTGTGCACAGGGTGCACTTTGACAGTCAGCACATGCTAGCAGGATTTTGTGCCACGCTGAATTATGCTCTTGTCTGATACAATGCTGAATCATAGTGTACAGGAGTTGTATTAACCAAATCCTGACATCTTTATTCATGTAAACAGTATTATTGCATTTAAGGAACTATTTATGTGCATAAAAATTGGAGGAGCCAAGAAGAATGAGGGTCATTTCTGCAGGTTTTTTTCTCCTCAATAATTATAGATCTTTTTTAACCGGAATTTTCTTGTTGCAGGTTCCTGGCAAATATAACTTTATTTCCAAATGCTAGATGTAGCAGTGCTTTCTTCATATGCTTCAGTTAGGAAGAAAATCTCTCAAACACACAGGGGCAGCAACACAATTATTCTCAGAACAAACTTACTTCATAAACTTTTTTTTTATTCTACAGTGTAGGCTTTGAATCAGAAATAAACCACTTTGGACATAAACATGCAAGATGCTTTTAAAGGGCTTTGTCAGCACACATTGCATTAATGTTAAAGCTTGCCGCTCTGCATCAAAAGCCTACAAGAAATTTGCTGAACCAGCACCTTTTCTGTTCCCACTCTGGAGGAGATGGGTGGATCACAAACCTTCTCCCCCACTTCAGGGTTATTCAGAAGTCAATTATCACAAAAGACCATGTTCCATATTCTGCAGTTGGTTGCAAACTGCCTTATCCCAGTGCTGGTTTGGTTATTTACTGGTTTTATTCAAAAGTAAAATGTAGTGCACTGGGGCCTCTCTTTCCAGATCTTTATTTATCCAGCACCAGGATTCACACAGGTTTCTTTGTTTAACTCACAACAGAAAACCAAATAGAGATGAATGGAGTTGACAAAAAACCCTGGAGCTTTCCTTAGGTGTTTTACTCCAAGTGCATGTGAGAAATTGTCGCATCGTGCAATGAGGCAGAGACTGTGGAGGGTAATGTAGGAGAAGACCTGTAAGGAACCAATTCATCCCTGATAATTTGTGATGGTGTTGAGCAGAAGTGGAAGAAAAGGGGTCAGACAACTGATATCGTCAATGGATGCAGCATGATTACCTGGACACAGAGACTAATGATATGGACCCAATGCTGTAAGGAGCTCCTTAGCACTGATGTAATTGGGACTACATGCAGAAGAATGCAATGGTAAAGTAAGCCTATATCTATATATTTAACATCCCTCCCCTCCAAAGAGTCTCTTCTTCAACTGGGAACACAAGGAGTTTTTTTGGACACAGAAGCCATCACTAGCTGTTGCACAGAGCCACTCTGTTCACACCAGGAGAACCTCACAATTTCAGCTCTACTGCTGCTAGCTGAGTGGACTGTAGCTCTTTGAGACCAGCAGCACTGTACTGTTGGTGCTAACAAATTTTAACTGCAGAAAGAGCTTTTTGCCACCATCACTGCCTGAGCTGGTCCTCCATAGAACCCAGGACCTCATTTACTCCAGTATCTCTCAAACCAAGAATATATTCTACAAAAAGTACTATATCCCTTCAAAAAGACAATTAGGTTAGCAGCATGCTGCCTTGTTATACAAATAAAGTCAAAAGTCAATAAACAGAATTATGAATTTAACATTTGCATAAATTTAATTGGCTAGCTGTCTAGAACTTGCCTCTCTGCAGCTATGAGCTGAAGGTGTGAGTTCCAGTCTTGGATTACTTCTGATTTTCCTTCTACATTGTTACGACTGCTAACAACTATGCATTCCTTAACTGAAATTTGCCCCATGTTTCACATATTTTTACTAATGACCTGGAAGATGCAATAAAGGGTATTCTTACTGAATTTGTGAACAATACCAAACTGGGAAAGGCAACAAGCACACTGAAGGACAAGATCAAAATGTGAGGGAGTTTTAACCAGCCAAATGAATGGTCTGAAGAGAACAGATGATAATACCATTAAGGATATGGGGAAAGTGTGGTGTTGAGCACAGCTCGGATGATGAATCAAAAGACACAATTTGCAATCTTACCCCGCTGTAAAGAACTATGGACAAGGGAGGAAATTTTGCACGTGATTTTTATGAAGTTGATGAAATCTCCTAGAACAAGATAAAGTTTTCTGAACACCTCAGGTCCCTTAGCTGGTGGGACTGTGTGTCAGCTGGGCAAGAGGGAAATAAGGGCTTGGGTGGTACTTGAAAGGTGTGTGATGAGAAGGCAGCATGCAGTATTGTACCCAGACTCAGTCATGGGCAGCTCACCAGCTAATCACACAGCTACTCGGCGTTCATCAAAGGATCTTCTAACCATACAGCTACAGAGAAAATAAAAATACTAATAAAAAAGAAAAAAGATAGGTATTCAGAGGGGTTGGAACCAATAAGGGAGCCTACTCTCTAAGTTTTCAGGATAGAAATCTGGCGGCTTCTCTGTTCCCTGGTGAAAGGGAGGGACTTTTTATAAAGGCATGTGGTGATAGGACAAGAGTAGTGGCTTTAAATGGAAAGAAGGTAGATTAGATACACATTAAAAATAAGGAAGAACTTTTGCACTGTGAGGGTGGTAATGCACTAGCACAGGTTGCTCAGAGAGAAGTTTGGATGCCCCGTCCCTTGAAGTGTTCAAGGCCAGACTGGATGGGGCTTTGAGCAGCCTGATCTAGTGGAAGGTGTCCCTGCCCATGGCAGGAATGTTGGAACTGGATGATCTTTAAGGTTCCTTTCAATCCAAACCACTCTATGATTCTATGGAAAGCAGACATCAAAGAGACAAACATTTTCACAGGGAAACATTTCTTTCTGTAAGAAAAACATATCTTATACTTTTGGAAAAATACACTGTGAAAAGAATTATTTTTATTGAAACTGTCATTGAATTACTCTGTTCCTTCTTGTTTGAGAATCTCAGAGCACATGAATATTTAATCATTATATATGGGCTGTAAAAAGATGACGTTGCATATTTAACATTTTGAGAATATTTGCTCATTAGCAGAACAGATAATTCATTAAAAATATTATAATAAGGCATATGGGGCATTCTTATTATTTTAAACAGTTTGAAGACATAAACCAGTAAACTTTTAAAGACAGCTTATAATTCCTGGTATCTCCTTGATATTCTCCAAGACATAAGAGAGTTAACTGTCAATCCAGAATTACCCATTTTCTACACAATGACAAACATATTCCTGTGTATGCAATATGCAAAAAGACCGGTTTGCAGATACAGCCAAGTTGGTAATTTTAGAGTGATAAATCACCAGTGATCAACAGCAAATGAATAAAAGTCTACTGCAGACAGGACCAGGTTTAATTCCTAGTGACAGTCAAGCCACAAGCAGAACATAAATGAGCAATTATACATTTATTCTAAATAATATAGACACTGCATATCTATCCACTAAAAATATTTTCTAATAGCCTTTCAATTTATAATGCTGAAAATAATTTTTTACTCCTTCTGAAACAGTCTGCATAGGGATATTTTTGTTTAGTTGAGTAACTACAAAACCATTCACATATTGTAACCAGGTGTCATTCTCAACTACACAAAATCAAGGACCAAAGCCTAACACAAATGCTCAAACTTAGGAAGTTCTGCCCTCAGATACTGAGTGCTATTTTAGCTTGGAGTGATAACTGCTACTTCCACATTTTTATTTTCTTGTTCAGCTACCTTTCTTCAAACAGAAGTAGTTGAAAGTACACAGCCTCTTTTCTGCAGGTAGCTTTGCTGTTTTAACTGAAGATGATGCTCCATAGAAGCTGAATTTTTCAAAATAAAATTCCTTTCCCTGCATATACTATACCCAAATGTCTGTCTTCTGACCTCCAGAGGAATGCCTGAACCTTGAGGAAAACAAATTGCTTTCTGTCAGTGTGGGTCTCAAGTACCTCAATAGAGCTGAGGTAGCAAAAATAGTAGGTTTATATACCAACAAACACAGACTGCTCAAATAGAGAGACAAGCATTATCAGTTCTCGTTAAATGGTTCATTTATATCACAACTTGTCACAAAGGTGAATGGTGAGCACAGTGTACTAGTCTTTCATTAGCATTGACACTGACTTTCCCTGGCTCGCTTCCTATGAATGAAAAGAAAACAAATGAAAAGAGAGCAATGAAGTCCTGAGCTGGTAGCCTTTGTCAGCTACTTTGCAGAAGAGGACTTGTTGAGTGGAGAAGAGGGTGGGAATGGCTGGTTCTCACTTAGAGCACTCAGGTTCATCACTTGCATGATACTGCTTGGCTGGGATAAGTGTTTGTATGAACTCTCATAGCGCTCTCAACAGCCTGTGACAATATAGCCTTTGAAATTTAGCAGAGGGGAACACAGCTGAGTGAGTGGACTTGGTGTCTGGCACTTTGAAAATGCTGCTGTCACACTCCTGGTAAGTGAGAACTGTTGATGAAAGGCAATGTAATTGTTGGCACTGGGCTGTATTAAGATAACAGCACAAAACTTAACATTCCCCAGAAGAAATAAAGGTGTTAAAGTTGCAGCTGGGTAAATAGATGATAATGAAAGAAAGCAACGGTGACTTCCCCAGGATCAAATAAAGCAGAAGAGTATTTTGCAGAATAAAAGACACATTGTCACTTTAAAAAAAATCCAACCCCCAAACTATTATAGCAATAAGTGAAGATGAAGTTATCTATTAAATGCAACAATTCATTCCACAAAAATTGCATCGCTACTACTTCCATTTTTACATTTCTCTGCAGTGAAGTGCCCAGTCCATTTGTATTTTCACCTTCCTTTACAATTGATTGAATTTTTACACAATGTTGTGTTTAGCAGAACATCTCGTTCTTGGTATATTTATTTTTGTATTCATCATTAGACTTAACATATGTATTCTATTTTATAACAATTAATAACGCAGGGAAATTAAATGGAAGCTTATTGTAGGAAATCTTAACTCACTTGTTTCATGGAAGGATTTTCAGCTCAGTCACCACAGAAACACTTACTGCACAAAACCCACTTTTCCTTAAGATATTTTACACCATGTGGGATCCTTTTTTTAATTAAAGATACCTTGAAAATGAAATATTTTAAATAAAAGCTTGATTTTATTGTTAAACTAAACAATCGAGTAAGCCACATTTCTTGAGTGCTAATTGAATATCTGTATCTCTCTGATATGCCAAGCCAGAAATAAGAAGAGAACAATACACTATCTTTTAAAATCCTACCCTTTCTAAAGGGCTTCACACTCAACTATGACACTAATTTTGTTTCAATCTCAATTAAGGGATGTAGGAAAGAACTTTATTACTCTAATTAATTAGACTTTAGTAAACGCATTCATGAGGAAACTACAGCAAACAACATGAACAGCAAGATTATAATATGATACAGTAGAAAATAATTACACACATCACTGCCAATAGTTGCGTAGGTCCAGAAGCACATGGATACTGATTCTTTTTAAATCTATGGACACTGAGGACCTTGAAAATTCTAGCAAGTGGTCATTTAATCTTAAAGCTTAAAAATATTTAAGTATTTTAAAATAATTTTCTTCAAGTCTTTATATGGTGCTAGCATTTTGTCCTGTAACAATGTATGTCTCTGTTTTGATGAAGACTACACAGTGCTTCGTGACAGAAGAATCTGGGAAAAAAACTGGACTAATGGTTACACTGAAAAGCCTGTCAACAGTCAGAGGTAAGATAAGAAGCAATGAACACTCAGGGGAATACAATTAATTGTGGGAGTAACTAGAGGGTCCTTCTTTTCCAGTACTTTCTATCTCAGTAAAATGCACAGTATGCCAGGTAGAAACTAATGGGAAGAACTGCTAAACAAGTAAGGCATTTTTCAGAGTCCCAGTTCTAGAATAAGCATGATTAGCACCTTTACCAAACACCTCTTCCTTTTAATTTGGCTTTATGTGTTTAAAGGAGACTCAGCCAGACTTAAGGTGTCCCTTTCTGATGTTAATTTAGCACGGAGGAAATAAAATTTGCTCTGTGTGGACATCATTGAAAATCCTGAAGAATGTGGCCTTATATTACTTATTTAATTTATGGCTATGAAGACAAATATGTTTAATTTAAATGGCTTGTCCAGTACACACCCACTGGAAGGCTTCCAACTGTGAAATGAAGATGCTAATACCTATGGCACACATACAGAACTGCCCACAAAACAGCTGGCCCTCCTAGGTCACCTGAAACACTCAAAGCTGAACAACTCTTTATTGAAGTAGGCTGTTACCTATGTAGTACTTCTTTCATAAAGCACAAGAGAATTAAGTTCTGGATAATTTTTTGAATACCTATTGCATTATATGCAACAGATTCAGAACTGGGCATGGCTCTCCCTGTTAAGCTGCTTCAAAATTTGTGATGAGGTGTGCTACAAATCTGCTTTCCAGAATATTACTGGAGAATCAATATTCAGATGTTGCATTGTATTACTGTAACTGATTAAAGTTATTAGCCCCAATGTCTTGTCTGTGATTGGTACTGTTATTTCCCTTTTATATTACAACAGCCTAGAGTCTGGGCTTGTGGAGAAATCTTGGCAAATTCACATTCCAGAGAGGGTACTTCAGCTTCCAGGTGCTCTTTGCAGACCCAAGCCCTTCTTAGGTTGTCTGGCTTTTCTTGCACAGGTTCACAGCCCTTTCTGAAACACCTGAGCCACTTCTTACACAGCTCTGAACCACCTCCAAGACAGGACAGACCGTACTTTACCTACCCACTCCTTGGGGATGCATTAATACATAGTGACTCTCAACTCCCACAAACATGAGACTCTTTCTGTGACAGAGATGACTTCTATGAAAAGACTGAAGAGTGCAATCAAAAAATAATTAGGATTATCAGTTTAATCACTGCATAAATTTTCTAATGCTAATGGTGATATGAAACACTAATTGTTGTTTACTGTAGGATGAATATTTAAACTTGTCAAGAGAGGAGGGAAAAAATGTTGGGGTTTTTTCCCCTACTTGGGATACATGCCAACTAGAGACACAAGTACATTGTAGCATTTTATTTTTTAAAATGGAATTGGCATCTTATTAATACAAAGACATAGAACCATCATACATGAAAAACTGCAAAATATATAATCACAGTACTCTCTGAGTATGGTATTCAAACACAGTTAAAAAAACAATTTCCAAACAGTCTTGAATATATTGTAATATATAAAAAATATATGCATTTTTTATATCTTTTCCCATCACTGCTTTTAGGGTTTGCATTTGCAGGCTTTTTTCTGCCAACTAGAAAGGTCTGAAAATTATCTCTTGGAATATAGAATGCCATTCTTATTTCTAGGTTTCTCTAAACCTATAAGAGCTTCAAAAATACCCACTAAAAGTACTTTGCAGTAGTGTAATCATAAAAGCTCTTAAAGTTATTAACAAGCCCATTTGCATTTTCCCTTTTCTAATGAGCAAGTGTGGTCATACGGCTTCTCCAAAAAAAAACCAAAACAAAAAACCTGCAACAGGCTGCAAATATTTAAAGGCGTTTTGAACCATAGCCACATTCACAGTTCAACTGAAGTTGATCTAGGAACAGCAGCAAAAAGCTGAAGTTACCCCAGGGTGTAAGGCTAAGTGCACAGGTATACACCGAAGATCTCAACCGTCAGCTATCACTGTAGAACACAGACTGCAGAAGTAACATTCAAAGACTACTAACAGCACAGTACTACAGTGAGTTAGCTAGAGTAACAGAAAATCTGAGAACAGAGGACTTGCGGGTCATCCACTTCAGCTATCTGTGTCATCTGCTAAATGGCAGCTTATTACAATAATATACAAGAATAATAAATCAGTACCTAGTTTATATTATAAATTACCTTTCCATATAATTTTGACAATAGAGCTACAATAAAATCAGTGCAAAAATTATCACAATATATTGAACAAACAATAAGTTCTGCCCAACAAAACACTCAAATCTCACCTGCTGCATTATACATTGGTAAGAATTATAAAATACATACTGCATATTGCTATCTGTGCCATTCTAAAATTACAGCTATTTACAATGTCAGATAAATGAGATTAAAATAGTGCAAGTGTTATTTAAACCGCACACTTAATTCCTTCTCATTATTTTTCTGAATTTTAATAACTTCCTCTTTTCTAATTCATATTTTGAATGGAAGTTGCCCTCATGAGTCCATAGTTGCACGAGCAGCCTTTTTGGAATTAAGAAAGTTCTTTTTCTTTTTCTTTGTGGAATTATGCAAAGAAAGGACTGGATCACTCTTCTCACGGAATAAAAATACCTTCTCCCCTGTGTCTAATAGCTCTATGGCTTCAGCAGTTGCAGTGTTCAAACGAAGAGGTGTGTCAGACTGTTCCATAGGAGGACGTGTAGGTGAAAATCCAAGATGGATGAATGATGCTTTTTCCAAGAGGGTAAGTTGCTTCCTTTTTATTAAACTACATTAATGAAAAAAAAAAAAGAATTGAAAAAAGAAAACTTGGGCAAAAAACCCCCACATAACTTTCTATATCATATCCTGACCTACAACTGGTGACTTTGGAAGCTAAAGAAAATTATTTTTCAGATAGAATTGTAATTTTCATTCCAAACTTCATTAATTTTCATATCATTTCATGCGATACAATATTGCATAGGGAAAGGTAACTTTATAATAAATAACCACAGGGAAGATGGGCAATGTATATGAAATATGCATGGATTTTCTGTCTACATAAAGAAATACCTTTTTAGGCATTTACTCTCATTGCTTATTATGTGTAAATACGGTACATGAAACTCAAGCACTAAATGGCAGAACGGTGTCAGAATATGCACTTTTAATGAACTTACTTTGTGATTTCTAATAGATGCAAGAGGAAGACTTGGTGATGAAATTAAATATATATTAAAAAAAAAAATCATGTAGGCTTCTTCCCGTTTTCTCCTTACCTGTCTTTTCCCTTGTTTAGAGAAGGAAGCTTTTCCAAACTTCTGTTTATCAGATCTTGCCTTACTTTGGTCTCCAGTGCCTGCCACAACTCCTGGTTCTTCCTGAAAAAGCAGGAAAGAAAAGAATTCCCAGTAGCAAATCCCCAAATATACACATTTTCCTTCCCACCCTGATTTTAACTAATAAAACCATGACAGTAATACCATGAATACAATCAGTAAAAGCATTCAAGGATTTTTGCTGCCCTGCCACAAGAGATTTAAATTGGGTAAGGTCACAACTCAGAGCATGGTTCTGAGGATGCTTATCTACTCCCTGACAACTCGGAGGGCCCAGTACCACAGCATATGCTTTTCTCCCCTTCCCATGTCATTGTTTGGGTTTAAAATAATCTTGCTTATAGAATATTAAAATTAATGTCTTAAGAGTTGATTTTATTTGGAATTTGCTTATAGCTTGGACGAGTGGATAGCTTGACATAACTGAACTTTGTTTGTTAGCAAGAATGACTGAATAGAAGAGGTACAGAACATCTTGGCCCACAAAGAGAACAAGGGCCAAAACCTAAGACTCAAGGGACAAGGCCTCCAAAGCAAGCAATGGATGGACAAGGAGACCTTGGTACAGATAAGACCGAAGGATGAACATTCACAGAATTAGACAAGAAAGGGCCCCAGGGCCAAGCCAAAGCTGAAAAATAAAGAAGTTAGGCCAGATGCAAGCCTCAGAGATAGGAAAAAAGTGGCATGCCTGGAAGCAGCAAGGAAAAACAAATAAGGAGTAGGGAAACTCCAACCACTGAAATATCACTGGATCAGCTGCTGTGTGGACAGTGCATGAAAAGTGTGGGGTGGATCGTAGATTGTAAAGGTATAATTGCCCGGGGAGGCACACCAGCCTGGGCTGTAACAAACCTAATGCTGTGCAGAACCTAGGGTATATTCAGTGGCTAAGACTGTATCCAGCTGCACCTAAACTCCTCTCTGAGAGGACATTTAGAAAGCAAAGGGGTCCTGTCCGAACCTCACAACACTGTGAGTGGGTCTTTCAGGACTTTTCTGTAACAGCCATGGCAGGAAGTTGGAAGAGGGGGTTCAGGAACACCCCTCAGCAGTTCAGCTGGTGTTAACTGGGATAAACAGGAGGGATGAAGGCTCTGGCATTTACACATCTATAAAATAATCATTTAGTTTATAAATCCATAAAATTTATTAACCCTTAATCAATTTATTATAGTTAAAATATTCCACAAAATAAGGTAACATAGTATTTTTACTTCCCAAAAATATTTCATAAGGAAACTTGAGCACTTGTGATTTTTTTCTATTGCTGTCAATCTGCTTGTCCAGCAAATACATCTACAAATAAAGCAACAAGCTTCTCTTGCAATGCTCTGACAAAATATATCACACTTACCTTTTCTTACAGCTGCCAGACTCATCTGCGTTACTGTCACTTTCAGCAACACCATCTGAATATTTACTGATGGAATCCAGGACAGAAAGGACCTCACTTTGTGAGTTAGTGGGCAGCAACAAGTTCAGGATCCTGTGCAATGTCCCCACTGGTACCCTCATTAATTTGGCTAAATAACCTGTTAGTCGGAGCTCCTAGAAGATTCATGAGTAGAAGACAGATAGATTTAGCATTGAAAACAACAAAAAAGTGCTAACAAATTTTAATTGCTATCATGAAATAGTTTTTCATTATAGAAACAAAAAAAATTATTGAAAATCATGTTAATGGTGACAGGTTTGGTATCAAGCAGTCATAACCCTATGTTTACTGTTTCTACCCACACTGGCCCATATATATTGCAGTTATCCCTTTCATTCTGGATATAGGCAATGTAAATGTTGAAGAACCAATGGATCTTAGCGTATGGGTTTAGAGCATGTACTCAAAGCCCTTTGGTCTGAAAAAGTCATAATACTACTATAATCTAGTAAGGTTTAATTAACTTATGGATTGTACGATTATAATGACATCCTTTCAAGATAGCAGTGAAGCAATACAGCACTCCTTGGTCTGTAAAAACATGTTGCCATGGTTGAGCACTTCATTATTCAGCCTTTCTTAACACTAGATTCTGTGACAAGCTCAGAGAACAGCCTGCAAAATTTATTAAGACGTGAAGGAAACATCTGGTTTTGTTTTGGTGTTTGGTTTTGTTTTTCTTTTTTTCCAAAATGTCCTCTCTTTTTTGACCCAAAGGTCAGTGGTAAGGCGTATTCACAAAGTGTTCAAATAGCCCACGTTCAAACTTAGTTTTTCCCTAGACAAACAACCAATCAGCCCTTTTCTCCACCCCCCTCCAAAACCCCTAACCTCATTGTTATTTTCTGCTCTTCTGTCAAAACTGTGTCCCTAGGGTTATTTCTGTGGATTTCTCATGCATATCAAATATGAGAATTCTACAACATATCGAGAAACACACGGGTAAAAAAAAAATAGGGCAAATCAAAGCAATCAAAGTATGCCAGAAAAAATAATCTGTTATAGTCTCTTCAAACCGTATGTGTATCTCAGGTAGCTGAAGTTAGGTAAAATATGCCAAACATTCAAAGTGACTCATGACAACTGAGTCACCTCTGCTCTGTAGATGCTCCTATGAGCATTGATGAGGAGATGACTACAAAGCCTATGTGACATGAGAAATCCACAAGGTCCCACAATGAACGAAGACAGTCAATTTCTTTGTCCACAGTGGATTCAAAATGTCACAGCAAACGTTTGAACTCTGCATCTTTCTTTCATGACAAATTTTCAGAGGAGCAATGCATCCAGGAGAACCCTGTATTAAATGAATCATCTTCTTTGAAAGAAGTCATTTCACAAAAATATGATCTGTAAAAGGCAATCCTTTCTGCTAATCCACATAAAAACAAAGCAAGCCATCACCCCCAAAGCAGGCCTAAGACAAATTTAGACATCCACTCAAAATAAAGAAATTAATCATACTCCTTTTCCCATAACCATTCTCCAAGCAGAGAACACCTCTCCAAAAGGTAGGACAACTAGCCACTTCCCAAAGCTTCCTGGGCTCTTCACTGCTATACTTTCCATGGAAAGCATTGATATACTATAATGAACAAGGCAAAATCCTAAGATTGATGAGAGATTAGTAAATTGATGAGGCATCTAAAACATCCAATATTTTCACTAAATGGGTACTGAAGTTAGGTAAGAGACTTATCTGTTCAGGCCACTTACAGCAAGAAATAATGATTCTTCTCTCATGAGTAAACAAGCTTATATCTTAATACAGACACTGAAGTTTAATTTCTATAGTTATACACAGACTACGTTGTGCTTTTTCACTTTAAAAATTGTTCTTCTAGAAACTTACAAAAATCAACATTAAGTGAGAACAGAATGACAAATCTCTGTGACCTATTCTACTCTTTTTGGATAAATGTTCTCAGGACCTTTAACTCAGTAATTTATACACAGGTGACTGAAACATCGTGACTTCAATACTGCTTTCCTCTGTAACAGTTTCCCTCTTCAGCATGTTATTTTCACCATTCTGACCCTTACCTTTCCGCATCAAGTATGATTTGAACTGAGAGGCAATGCATAATGCTTTTCTAACACAGCAGAATTCACAATTAAGTAATTCTTCAATGTGCCACAATGCTGCCAACAGTTCCAAAAGTGGCACAGGTGCCCATCAGCCAGGTACATCTAGCATACTTACAGTAAAGAGTGTGTTGTGTGAACATGCACCAGCAGTAACCAGCACCTTCAGATGCTCACAGCTACCCAGACCAGCTGGCATAAGCAGGAAGAAGTAATCATGCATGCAGACAGGAATGGTCACACTAGTGATACCAAAACTCTCCAGCATAGAATAACTTTGAGTCTTCCAGTATATTACACATTAAGCTATCGTAAAGATTAGGAATTAGCTTTTTTATAACATCTAACAGATACAAAAGTTACTTGTGCCACAAATAACCTCATTCATATTCTCTGAATTCATTCAAAATAAAACCAGGAATGTATAAATTGTAGTTTACAAACTACAGAAATACTTTTAAGTATTTGGATTGAGCAATGTGTATTTAAACAACTAATGCAAGAACCAATGAATTAGACCATGCTGTGTTTCAAGCTGTTTCCACATGACAGTCTGTCTGGATCATCTGTTGTCACAAAACCACAACTAGCGTACTTGGGGCTACAGCTACTACCATATTTGAAAGTAACTTCTCAGCCAGCATCTTAAGTTCCCAAACTCACTATCATTCAAGAAAATCTCTTATTGACCTAGATCTGCCTTCATAACAATGTAATCTGAAACACAAATGTAGGGAAGTAAAACTTATCTGGTTTACCAGAGAAGGCTGCACTCACAATTCTGAAAATTAATATATTTCTTTTTAGAGAAAAACACAAGTGCGAGATACAGAGGTGCAATAGCTATAGCTTCCTAATACTTGGCAATGTAATGTATTCTATAAATTGTAAGAAAACAGGGCAGGGGGAGAAGTTTCAAAATTAATTCCTATTTCAGCTCACGGGATGAGCATGTCCAAAAGTTGGAACATGTTATACTGTGAGCCTTAATAAGTTAACAAAACTGGTCTTCTACTAAGCACACTCTTCTTGAATTAAGAGTAGTCAGATTTGTAATTACAGTTGGAGTTGTTATATTTGCTTTGAGCATCTGCAGGGTATCTATGTATAGGTTTTATGGCATTTCAACAAAGCGTGTCCCAGAATATCTCTGGGCAACACTTTATATGAATAAATATAAACACAAACCCCTCAGTGGTATATCAAACACATATTTACACAAATTAATTATTTCTTCAGGGAATTTTATGATAAAAAAACAAAGCACAGTCCCCCAAGTATACACTGAACAGTGTGCATCCAGTTCTTTCAAGTGCAGTGAGGTGATAGTGATACTCTTAACTGTCTTCAAGATGCCAAAATCTATAATTATCAAGGGTCATTGTTCACCTGCTAGGGTGCTAACAGGACTGGGTACTATGAAAATTATGACACATTATGTTTGCAAAACAATGATTTTAACTTCTCAACTTGCAGAATACACGCCATGTGTTCAGAACCTCTTTCGCATATATCTGTGCCAATGAAACTTAACAACCATCACAGGAAGACAATTAAATTGTCAGCAGCTTAAGCAACGTGGTTTACCTGTGCTGTAGGAAAGCAATATCTAGCTTCCTCCCAGCCAAGTGGTGTGATCTTGGGGAATGTAGAAAAAGGAGTGTCAGTATGTAATTATAAAACTATCCAGGACCAAAACAAGGCACGATAATGTGCAAAACAAGCATATTCCTGGTTAGTTCTGGGCAGTAAAATGTTAAATATGATTAACAGGTCCAAAAGAAAGAATGGTGTCTATGAACTGAAATGCTAAGGAAAGAGCCAAGCACTTGTGGGACAGAGCTCCTCTCGAAATGATTTACAGCCAGCAGCAGCACTCAGCCACCAGGTTTGTCCCTCTTTCTTCCAACTAAGTCCTACACAGTTGCTTCAGCATTCATCTCAATATGCCACACACCTTGAACTCGTGCCTTCATGAGGGAGGTAGATGCTGAGGCTCCCTCAGGAACAGTAAAAAATCAGGATCAACAGAAAAAAATTTCACAATATCATTTGCAATATAAAAATTCTTCTGCTGAGCAGCTGGCTTTTTACATGCATTTTCTTCCTACCCCTCTATGCCCAGGAGTATGGCAAGCTAAGAGCCACAGTACAAAATTAATACAGTCTTCATGCTCTTTTTTGAGATTTCCCATTTAGCAGTGACTGGTTTTGCCAGGCTATGACACTGCTAAATAAACAGAGTACAAGGTGTCTTCCATTAGTCCAAGATTGCAAGGCAATAGCAGATTTAAAAGCACTGAAATTAAACTATGATAATGGTCTCAGTAGTGCTATCCTGGAGCAGTTGTTCAGTGCTGTTTAAAGACTTTATAATATCCAGCATTTCTGGATGCAGCATATTTTGTCATTCAGATGTATAATGAACTAGTTAAAAAAAGACCCACCAAAAGTATAAAAAGAATTCACAAGACCATGACTTAAACCACAGCAGTACAGGGAAAGATCAGCAAAGCTCAAAGGGCCTCTAAAAGTGTTCTCAATTTTTGTATCTGTTCTTATGTTTATTTTCCACTCATGTTGAATGGATTTTATCTAAGACTTACATTTATCATATTCAGCATGTATCTGAGGCTCTGTACGTTACAGCAAAATATTCACACAACCTTGTTTTAAAAAACACAAGACAAGAAGATCCTCCTTTCTCCTAGAAAAATCTTTTGAAATCTGCAGCTACAAATGGGCAAATACAGCCTCCCATTTGGTATTAACTCTGAAAAATGTTATACCATTGCCCACGTCACCATTCCATGACTGAATAAATAACTGAAAATAGTGGGTGGCTGCTTCACCAGAATTATGCAAGTTATTTTAAGAGTATAAATGAATACATATACAGTTTATTAAATCATAAGCACCCTACAAAAGCCTACAGCAGAAATTTTTATCTGTGTCAGCAGCATGCTATTATTGTCCCAATAAAACATTACTAGCAGTAGGCCATGGGGACAGAAGACTGCAAGAAGAAACTGAAGGCTGGATCAGAATTCAGCAGCTCCTGACAGCCACATCCACTTACAATATCCCGCGCTGTCAAGGCCAACAGGGTAGCAAGCCAGTTTGAAAAAAAAACAAAACCAAAAATCCCAAAATAACAGTTCTAAAGGGGAGCCAGGGGGGAGGACGACAACATCAAAGAGGAAAATAACAATGCTACTACTAAAAAGAACTCTTCAAACTCTAGGGGAATACAGAGTTTGGATTTAAAACTAGAAGGTTGGTAATGCTGGTCATGATCTCCTCAGCAAACACCTTTGATGCTACACTCTGCAAGACGCACCAGGATGGGTTTTGGTGTTTATGTTATTACTATGCCAGAGGGTCAGCTATTCTTGGAAAGTGTTAAAAGAATGTTTGAACTCCCACTCTACCTGATTTAATTCATTAGCACAAAGTGATATCCTCCATTCCAGGACAGCACCTGAGCCACCAGGGTGATACTTACTGAGAGGTAAGCCTTCTCCAGTGAGGCTTATGGAAGGACTCTACTGTGAATGGAGGCCGAGTGTCCCCATGAGAGGCAAAGATAAAACCAATTAACGCACTCCTGTGAGCCTTAGTAGTTCTCGATGCAAATTCCTTATCCAAATCAGAGCAAGGACTGAAAACATGCACTACCTTCCAGGTGAACCTCCTTACATAGGTATAATAGACAGGGGTCTCACTCCAATTCCTTATGACAGCAGTTGACCTCAAATAGATGTCTAACTCAAAACAGGATAAAGGGTTCAAAAAGCTGAGCAGAAACAAGCTGAGACACAATAAAAGGTGGGAGACCCTTAGTCTAAATGGTTATTCCTTGGTGTGCTGGCCTCTGAACCTCCCAAATTATCATGCAGGTGACTGCGACCACTCCTGTCCATGAGAGGTAAGATACTTGGATGTGACATATCTCTGCCAAGGCCTGCAGGTAAAAATTCGGCAACAATAACAATTGATTTTTAATTACTTTTGTGGCACTGACAGGCAGCCAACAGGCAACAAATTACTGAAGAAGTGATGCTCTTCTTGAGAACAATACAAGTAATGATACTAGAAAATTTATCTAGCAGTCCTTCTATCATTTAGTTTTGTAACAATCAATGCAAATGCTTTCTAAGACTGATGAAAACCGAAACAAAACCTTTGTCTCATTACATGAAATGTAATGTAAATCTGTCTGTAAACCAGAAAGTCACACAATTTAGTTCTCTCTACAGAATGAAATGCAACATGACAACACACAGAAAGGATTTTGTAAATGAAGAAAAATAAGTATAAGTCAGTAAAATTCAAAAGGCCAAGAACAGGTCAGCATTAACTGAAGTGAAAGATAACAGACTACAAACACCAGAACTGGTGGTGATTTATTAACAGAACTGGGCCCAAATACATCAGTAACAGTTCTCAAAAAAGCAAGAAAAGCTGATCTCCGGATACAGCTGTAATTTAGTTGGAAGCTTTGTTCAATTTCATGCTTACCTGACTATAAAGTGCCCCAAACGCATCCATTTCTATATTTTCCAGGAGGTCTTCAAGCACTGCACAATTCCATTGCTCATCTCTCAAGCTGAAGTGAAAGACAGAATAAATATTGAAAATCTCTCAGGCACTATGACAGCATTATAGGAAACAGTATCTGAAAGTCATCCATTCAGGAAGTTTAACTTTCTGTCAGCCAAACTGGCCAAGTAGCATAACTTCTAAAATAAGCCAACTTATCCTCCTGTCTGCCCTGAACCACCAAGCGAATAAACCTCTTTGTCATGGAAAGCACTCTCTTAGGATCTTACACAAACCTTAATTTGCAGTAGGCTTTTCATATATGCAATACACACAGAAATGTAATTTCTAAGTCTTGTAACCCCAGTGAATGCAATGCAATACTTTGCAGTTTTGCAAATTATCACCCATTTTTGCTAAGCAATCTTCACAAGACAGATATATCTATTTAGCTGCTAAGAGGCATTTTATTTATTTTGTCACAGGTATTTTTACTTAAAAACTGGCCAGGGAAAAATGAAATTGAGCCTGTCTCTGACAAAGAGTTTATATATCCCTTCAAAGATGACTATATGACAGTTAATTCAGTCTACAGCATGATAGTGGAGGTGGAAATTTAATTTAAATGGTTTCAGCTACTTCTTCTGACCCCAGCAGATTAGGTTTCATTGATGTTCCTACTTGCCTTCTTGGGAGACAAAGGAACAGGATTAAAAACGTTTTCCTCCTTGCTAGTAAGGAGCATTGCTACTTTTCCACTGTTCCCATCAAGAAATGGTGATTGCCATGCAATACATCACAATATATATGCAACCAAGTTATTATTTCATGTTTCTTATTTCAACATTCCAAGACTCCTTGGTTATGCTCTGGACCACATCACAAAAATGCACTGTTCAAAGACAGATATATAGATCTGTGCTAGCACAGCAGAACATTTATTCTGCTCTGTGTGATACCTTATGGACTATAAGGACAGCAGTAACTTAGGAAAATCTGAGACCGAAGCACTTACCTTTGCTGGTGCAGATTTACAAATTGCCTACACTTATCCATAGCCTGTCTTAGCAGAGCTGTCACCTGTCTGTCTGCATCCATTTCAGCAGCTTCACTTGAAAGTCCCAATCCATCTGGAGTCCTCCTCTGCCTATTCATTAGATGCTGATGCTGCTGTTGAGCTGACTCCTTATGCAACATCTCGTACTCCAGCTTCCTGTCAAATTCTTCAATCTCCTATAGGTTGAAAACGTGTAATGATAAAAAGTCATAATTTGTGGAAGAACAAATTTCATTTGGAGAGAAAAAAAATATATGGTTTCAGAATTCCTGATATCAGTCTATTCATTTCTTATTCTACCCAGCCACTTGCAGTCATTATACTTTCCAATTCATTGTATAGCTTCAGTAAATACAACTTGCATGCACACTATAAGTATCAGAACAAAGTCAAAAGATATTAATCCATTTTCACTGTGTTAAATGTCAATGCTCACTTGAAATCTACCATTGTAGAGGACATACAGAAAGTACATCACCAGCACATCTGAGAGCCAAACAAAAGAATGGCACCATTAGAATTCATCTATAGGGTGCATAAAGCCACTGAAACAGTTGACTAGTTTTAGTCATACTGAAACAACTAATATCAAAGAGACTGATGTTAAAAGACAATAATCCACTTTTACTATGATAAAATTAAGGTTAAAATACAATGTTCTAAAAAACAAATGGTTAAACCTCCAAGTCTTAAGTGGACTTGATCCCTTATGCCAAAGATCTCTCTTTGGTCAGAGTCAAAATAGACGTCAGAAGGAGGGCTTCATTCTCCAGTTTTCTGATGTCACTGTTAAGTATAGAATAACAGAACAGTTTGGGTTGGAATAGATTTAAATATCTAGATCCAAGCTTTAAATTGCTTAATATCTCAGTGCTCTACTTCCCAACCTGTACCTTGGAGAAAATGCTGCATTTTAATCTATTCTGCCTCAGCTGTATTCAGACTACAGATTCATCGGAGCACAGCATGTCTAAGTAAGTGTCTGCTCCCTGGTCAGCACAATTTGGCAATGGACCTTAGATCCACGCTCCTTACACCAAATTCACCTATAGCCAGACATGTTTGTTTCACTGATTGGCAAAACTGTCACTGATGTCAACAGTATTAGGGTGTTGTGTAATCTGATAAAATTGTTTTAAAGTAACAGGTGCCAAAATTTGCCAGCTGGTGGGAAAAAAAGTTGGACAAAAACACAGCAAGAGAGAGAGGTTTAATCACCAGGAAAACAGTCCCTGTAAACTAAGCCTAACAGCACTTTAAACAATGCCTAAAATAAATTCTTCCCCCCAAATAGGGCTCAACTCAGTTTTTGCACATCAGATAAAAAATCCAGTGTTAGCTATTGTAGGTATCTCTTCAGTCTCTCTTTCAATTCTTTTTCTTCATCAGTTCAAGGACAAAGAAGCAAAAAGTAGCCTCTCTGCAGAGCCCCCTTACACTTAACTGCATAGAACGAAATAATTCCAAATTCAATTATTAATACTCCATCTACATCTACAACTTTCAGTATTTCATACAGATTCAATAAAAATTTAAGAAAAACTGGAAGCATATAAGCATTCTAACTGCCATTCTAAGAAAAAGTCTGTAGAGATGACAGCATTAAAATTTAACCAGGAGTTTTCACAGCAACAGCTGCCTAATGATGCCCTCTAGCAAAGAGGTTTTGCTCTTAAAAACCCATTTTGTTTGTTCTATTCCAGTGCTCTCCCAAGCCCCACTTGGATGGTTGGAAATAGCAGATTTTAAAAAAAATAGATTCCTTATGAATACAGAGCACTGAGGTATTAAAAAAAGGATTAGAAAACTGGCACATACCACGTATGCAATAAAATTGATAACAGGAAGGGGCTTTTCAAAAGTTTCTGCTATTTAAACTCTATGAGAGTGCTTAAGAGGAGAGAGAGAGAGATAGATAGATAGCTGTATATACGATCTTTCAAAACTCGGAAGCGTGTCATGTGGTTATGGATTTTACTGTATGGACAGCTCTACAACACAGGTCTCAATTACTTCCCAGTTGTCCTCCTTGCAATCAATAAAACTTAAAATTAAATTAGCTACCAAAGTCCTGTTTTTTTGACTGTAGATTTCTGAGGCTACTATAATCAAAATAAATAATAATAACACACAATCCTCCCTGGCACCACTACTCCTCTTTGTTTCTTTTACTGAGTGCATTAAAGTGCACAATTACAGAAATTAAAGGCTGGACTCCCAGAAGCTGCAAACCAGCCCAGCTAAATCAAAGTCAAATAGGGTACTGAGATAGTTGCCATCTCCTAAAAGGAAATGCTGTCTCCTAAAACAAAATTTCCCTTTTCACAACTTCATTACTTACAGGATTATGTGCTTCTAAAATCTGAATACATTCCAATTTTGACAGGGTTTTTGACGTGCTTAGCTGTTCAAAAAGCAAAGCTTGTACGCTTGTGACAGCAGTATACAGGTCCAACATTTTTGATTTTTTAACAGCCTTTTGAAAGGTTAAGGCAGCAATATACTCTCCAAGTTTATTTTCCAAATCGCGCAGCTGACTCTCTCTCTCAAGCATCAACTCATGCTTAACCTAAAATACCAAAACACAAAAGACAACAAGATTAACAGAAATCCTTACATACCCTCTCGTGATTTTACTTCCCTGTAATTAAGAGGCAGGATTAAAGCAGTAAAGAAATCAATGTGTTATCTTATAATGTAATATATTGTTTTAAAAAGTACTTTTAGCATCAATTTCCAAGCTTTTACTCAGTTTAAGCAATCAAAGAAATATTACAGTAAGATTAGACACTTCAAAGCGATTAGGTTTTGTTTTAGGATAGCCATAACTTTAATACTAAGCACTTACCCAGAGCAGGGGGTCTACACAATTTTTTAAATAAAAAGCAAATTAAAAAATATAAATAAACCTATGCTTATCTACATGATTACTTAAACAGGAAAATAAAACCCTTTTTCAGTTTAGCAAAAATACAAAATTTATAGAAAGACTGTATTTAGTTTCAGATTGGCACATATCAGTTCATATGAACCTATGAAATTCAACCTACCGTTCTTTAAGCAAATAACCAAAAATCCTCTTACACAAAACAGTTAAACTGTAAACCAAGAGTCTACTGGTAATGGATTTCAAACAAGCTTAAAAATGGATTGAATGGACACCAAACAGGATTCAATCAAAATTAAATTTAGCTCAGTAACTATGTTGCTGCTGCACATCTGATGGAACATTCACAGAAACTATCCAAGGGTGAAAGACAAGCATGGCATGTGCAACACAATGTGACGGATGAGCAATCCATGCTATACCAGTGACATTGACAGCCAGTGATATTGCCACTGTGTGTCCTGTTTCTGCAGGACAATGTGGATAGCAGCCAGCTGCAATTACCCTCTTTTGATGCTTCCATCTGAGCTTGTCACTCCAAGCCCCCTTTGTAGTCAACAAAAGGGAAAAAGGTACTTCTCTCTGTTTCATACCTAAAAAACGTGCTTACACTGACTTGTAACTATGGGTGTTTAGATTAGACATTGATGGCTACACTGCACATCTAACAACTGGGTAGTTGAATCCTCAAAGATAGTAAATAATCATCAGGTTATCTTTATTCTCTCCCCTGTATTATCCAAAAGGGCCCATAAGCTGGATTGTAAAAGACAGAAGACAGACAAAGCACATGCAACTGTGACAGCTCCAGCTCCACGACTTGGTGTTGATGCCAACTGCTACCCTACACACTTGATTTAGAAAAAGACTAAGCACAGAAACAGCTCATCTGTACACTTCTGGGTATCAGAGTGCAGGGTGTTTCTGCACTCCATCTCTAAATTCTCTTCTGGTCCTGACAAATCTAATGTGACAGGTTTCACAGTGTACAAAAAAGATTTCAAGAATCATAACTTTTAGAAGTTTCAAGTATTATGTAATTTAACAGTAATGCTTATAAGTGACTAACACCTGTGACACAATGGAAGAACCGTAGTCACAAAGGGAAGCATCTCAAGAGCTTTTAAATAAGTTTTTTTAAAGTTTATATGCCATGGCACCTGAGAGTAGAAACTCACATTTGTATTCTATGGAAAATTGTTTCACCCATCCAGTTTTGAATCTCTCAAAGAGACTGAGATACCTACATGGTTAGTATCCTAGCACAGTAAGCACCCTGTCGTATACTTCTATACGTGCAGCCTTAATATCTCCAGAGTTTTACCAGTATAAAATAACAAAGACAAATAGTACTTGCCCTGCCAGCATGAACTACAACACTCTAAACAACTGCAGTCCTTAGACACTGCATCCCATTGGCACAAGATCTGATTTTGCCCTCGAATACCTTTGCACAAATAAGAGATAATATGTGCTCAAGACAATAAAGTCTTAATAGCTATCTATTATTCACGCTAATCAGAATTACATGTCATTGACTCTAGTCATGTTCAGCTTTAAAGGAGCATTTAATGAGACTTCCATCAAGTTTTTAGATCTCTAATATGATAAATATGCAACATAATGCCCATGAATTTTCTCAGGAAATGTTATTAGTAAGAGACTTGCTGAGAGTGATTGTGTATCATACAAATTCTATTATACAGTAGATGTAGATAAATTTAAAATGTGATTTGGAACCAAAGATGCTTGTGATATTCTCATGCTCACGTGATATTCTCCAAAGTCTCCATTACATCACTAGGAATATCCTTGAATGCAAGAGATGGAAGGTTACTTTTGGAAAATATTTCCTACTAATGATTAGCCAATTACAAGACAAAGTAAGAAATCATTCTACAGACACAAATTAGAGGCAAGATACATTTTCTTGATATTCATAACTCATGTCCATCTTAACAAACATTATCTCTCAACATTACCCTTAATGTAAAAACTGATCTTGAACAACATAGCGTGGGACACTAAATAATAAATAAGCATACAGCTTACAAATAAAAATATGAATATTTGACTAGGGAGGAGAATTCAACTCAGGGAATACAGTAAACAAAATTCTAAAAACTAAGCTGTTATTTTTTAACATGAGGGGTAGATATTTCCAGAGAAAACCAAAACTGAGAGTTTATGGAAAAAAAAGCTGAGCTGTCTTCCAGTACTTGCTCAAAAAAAGTAGATGACATTTACTTTAAAAAAGATCCAGAAATACCTATTGCTTCTTTCTATGTTCCAGTTTTCAGTAGGAAAAAACCCAAATTAATAACAATCTTAATAATATGGGGGTTATTTATATCTTCTACATTCACTGCAGGCAGGCAAGAAATCTATTAAAGGAAATTTGAGGTCTTTCAGTTTCTGCAGGATGCTTTTTTATTGAAAAGCAAGTAACTCTAGCATCTTTAGAATTTCTAAGCTCACAGTAGTTCACAGGCATTTGAGGGTATACACTACTCTGGTCAAAAATCAAAGATAAAAACTTCAGCAGAACATCCTACAAGTCACAACTTTGATACAGAATGCACAAGACAGCCAATCACCAAAAAACCTGAGTTTTGGGTGAGGAATTTGTTTGTTGGTTTGTCTTGGTTTATTCTTCTCATCAAAAGCAAATTCATTTTCAAATTCCAAAGTGTTAATTCAAGATATTCTTATGAGTCAGTGACATAAGACTAAAGCCTAGAAGAAAGACTATTCCACATCTCAGTGCTAAGGCAAATATTTAAAATAATTTTTTTTAAGTCTTTCTTCAAAAGCCTGTGCATGACACTGATTTCTAAAACAAGATTCTAGTTTTGTGCCCTGAAAGGCAAGCTGAATCGTTGTACTAATGATCACTGCGACACAAGATAATGTTCTCAATAGCAATTAGCAATTTTCAGAGCTGTATTGTCCAACTATACTATTTTTTAAGGTCTGTGCTGTTTAGTTTTCTCTTGGTTTGCCCTCATCTCTCTTTTCAGTGGTGAATGTTGTTGATTCTTAAAGACAGAATGGAATGGAAGTGAGCCCTCATTCATAAAACAGACACATTAACAAATATCAGAAGAACTAGCTTCTAAAGGTCGGCAAGGAAGTTATATCAAAATTCAACTAGCCACTTAAGGCTTTGCTAACAACAGCAGCTGTCTAGCAAGGCTCAGGTTGATGCATCGCTACAACAGAGCACAGAATCACTAGGTTGGAAAAGATTCACTGGATCATCTAGTCTAACTATTTCTATCAATCATTAAACCATGCTCTCAGCTGCTCATCCACCCATCCTTTAAACACCTCCAGGGAAGGCAACTCAACCACCTCCCTCGGCAGACCATTCCAGTGCCCAATGACCCTTTCAGTGAAAAACTTTTTCTTAATGTCTAGCCTAAATCTCCCCTGGCAGAGCTTGAGGCCATTCCCTCTTGTCCTGTCCCCTGTCACTTGGGAGAAGAGGCCAGCACCCTCCTCTCCACAACCTCCTTTCAGGTAGTTATAGAGAGCAATGAGG
>WAAB01018639.1:0-17909 GCA_013389865.1 Piaya cayana | reverse complement strand
CACTCCCAGGTCCCTCTTCTCCAGGCAGCTTTACAGACAGACTTCTCCTAGTCTGTAGCACTGCATAGGGTTGTTGTGCCCCAACTGCAGGACCCGGCATTTCGTCTTTTTAAACCTCATGCCAGCGGTCGAGCCTGTTCAGATCCCTTTGCAGAGCCTCCCGACCCTCCAGTAGATCCATGCTTCCACCTAGCTTAGTGTCATCCACAAGCTTGCTAAGACATTGATAAAGACATTGATCAAGATATCACTTTAAGGGGCAATATATGTTAGAAATGAACCAGGTTGTACAACTAATATCACATATCACTTTTCAAAACTTTGGCAATGTTGAGTTTAGTTAAAAGCAGGAAAATGAAGATGGATAAGAAAACCCCACTTTTTTGCTGAAAGAGGTTGAGCCAAGTATATTACGATTTTCATTGCAGTAGCACCTATTCAAGGAATGGGGAAAAAAAATAAGAACTTCAAGGTCCCTTCCAACTCAAACCATTCTATGATTTTATGTGCTTGAGACATGATTTGTTTTATGTGACACATAATTAGTAAGTAATATCTGAAGTCTGCCTTTGTGGTTTAGGAATAGCACATGCTATAAACCTCTAAAACTGCAGATTAAAAAAATACACAAATATTTTGACAAGTGTGTGCACATAGATGAATTTAAAGTTTGCTTCTTTCTTCACAGGAGGCTCCATTTCACACACACAGATTTTAAATGAATTATACATAGATGAAATCTGGGGATGGATGAATGAATAATGAATAGACGAATGAGTAAATGAGTAATCACCCTTAGCGTAAGCTTGGACCCATTAAAATGAATAAGGCTGGAAATGCAGTTTGACGACTCAAGTTCACTTATAAAGAGACGCAAGAACATATATTTTAATTGCAGCTGAATTCAAATGTGAAAGAATTGCCACAGATGACAGAAACACTTATACTTTTGTCAACCATGCCAAGTAACAGGAAGCTTTTATGATAAGTTCAGTATATTCCATAAATTATAAGATTTATGGTCCAAACTGCAAAACTATAGATACTATTTGCATATTACCAATTACAAAGCCATACATTAAGCATGCTCAAAAAAGAGAGATGGAACACCTCTCTTACAAAGAAAGGCTGAGATAGTTGGGGTTGTTCAGCCTGGAGAAGCTAAAGGGAGACCTCGTTGTGGCCATTTCAATAGTTAGAGGGGGTTTATAAGAAAAATAAGGACAGACTTTTTACCAGGTCCTGCTGCAATAGACAAGGGGTAATGGTTTCAAACTAAAAAAGGGTAGATTTAGGCTAGGTGTAAGGAAGAAATTTTTTACAATGAGGGTGATGGAACACTGGCAGAAGTTGCCCAGAGTAGTGGTAGATGCCCCCTCCCTTGAAACATTCAAGGTCAGGATGGATGTGGCTCTGAGCAAGCTGATCTAGTGGAAAGTGTCCCTACTCATTGCAGCAGGGGTTGCACTAGATGACCTTTAAAGGTCACTATCCCATGCTTCTATGGGAATACTGTTCAGCTTTATCATTCAGCACCTATTCAATACTAAACAGTAAATTAACTGCTCTTAACCAAACACTGCACTACTCAACTGGTACTACTATCAAACCCTAGCTACTCGAGTTTCTTTCTGCCTCTCATCAGTTCTGAAATCACAGCTCTGCAGACGAATACATTTGTGAAAAATCAAAGCTTGCAAGTAGACCTGACTTTAGTGTGATATAAAAAGTGATTTTACTAGAAGCTGGATCAAATACTGAATACAAACTAAATTATAAATTAGTTATAAACTAATATCCCCAATCATTCTTGAAGCCTTTTATAATACCAAACAGAAGACTGTAGAATGCCACTTGACACTGTATTACTTGACTTATTATTATCAAACTACTTTACATATTTTAGTTATGATGCCATTCCTGAACATTTGGTGCTGATTCCACAGAAAAACCTGCCAGTACTGTAAGTGAACTATGATTAGCCCATTGCTTGAAATGTACTTCATTATCTGCCAACACAAAGACATTTATCATGCAAGTATTATTATTGAATTTGTTAAAACCAGTAACCAGTAAGACCTATAACACCATATGAAGTCTGTAGCAGTAAAAGCAGGAGAAATATAGCAGAGCTGTATTGCTCCGCTGTCCTCTTCCCCTGCCTTGAACAGGCTGTGCAACTTGAAATGGGTACTTTTGAGTGAGATGATAGAAGTGTTCAGATTAATGCAAAGTTTAGAAGTGGAAGATTCTAAGTGAGGAACAAGGTAACAGGTTGCAACAGTCAAAAGAACGGAACTATAATTCTGTGATCAACACAAGGCTTGTTTGTGCTTCTGTGTCCTAACAACAATGTGTGAACTAACAATTTTCCTTAACAATAGTTGAGCTACCTTACTGGGAAAAGCCTAAAGCATTTGGCTTTTTGTAACTAACATGCAGCCATACAATTAAAACAACAACAAGAAGTATGCCAGGTATATATAAAACTGAAATGATGAGGCTTAGAGAATCTAACTTCCAATTTTAAAATAAGATTCTAACAAAAACATAAGACAATATTCATACCAAACAAGCATTTGGTACTTTTTATAACACAAAGCCTAGCCCATATTCTGTTGAGCTTGCAAGTAACAGTAAAGAACAAATCTAAATTTTGGGGGTCAGAGCATTAAGTATAGAAGCCAAAAAATTAAATGCCTCCATTAAAAGATTAGAGCTTACTTAGACCAGAGTTATTAGTGTATTAAAGTGCCAGGACACACTTGCCCACTTGTTCCATTCTTGCCCAAGCACTCGCTCTCACTTTCAAAGAGTGGGTGCTAGACTACACAAACATTTGCTTTTATTATCTGTAACTAACACTAACAATGTGTTGCTCTCACATAGAAGTGAAATTATTTCCAAGTGAACACGTTGATACAGTATTAAAACAAAGCCAAAACTACAAAGCTTGAAACACAACACCTTGATAAGTGCAGGCAAGAGTAGAGAGATGCATCATGCCTTCTTTAGCTGGTTCTTATGCACAGTGACAGAAAACTGTCAATCTTTAAGTACTAAAGGCCTAGGTTTTGGCCTCAGTACAGAAGAAGCATGCACTTACCTTATCCAAATTTTCATCATTCACTGAGTCTTCATAAATGAAAATTTTGTCCTGTAAAGATTTCTTCAGAATATCTATCTTATTTCTATTCCTGGATCCTGATTTTTTCATTTTACAATGCTGCTGTAAGAAGACGAGCACAAAATACTTTATTTGTAAGAGGTATATGAGGATGCTGACATTAAGATTATTACTTGCTATTTGTGGAAGATCCACCAATTAATGAAACACTCAGCAAGGATGACTTTCGCTGAGAAAATATTTCTGAAATGAAGGTGCTGCCTGTTAATTCAAAAGATCCCTTTCAGACATTCAGATAAAAATGGAAATTTTTAATTTCTTTCAAGCAGAATTATATATTCATTCTTTCCATGACAACTGTTGGCACATAAATTTGATTTTAAACAAGCTTTACTAGTAATAATAAGAGAAGACTAACTGATACATTGTCTCCTCAGCATGGTTAGAAATGAACAAAGAATATTAATTTAAGAACTACATTGTTTTCAAGACACAGCATATGAATCACAAATGAACCATGATAGTATTAAGGGTTACTGTTCCATGTAATCAAATTATTCTTGACCTTTATATTTCTTTACAAGAATATCAACTAAGTATAATGTACTCTTGGGGAAATGATAACATCTGTTCAGTTATAAGGCTTTGCAAAGTCATTTCCCTCCTTTAGTACTTTAGAAACTATTAAGGTTTTGCACTAGGCTTATTCCAGGTATGATTAACTCAATTTATGCATTTAAAAAAACATAACTGAACAAAAACAAACTAAGCAGGAATCCTCCACTTTTATGATGGTATTGGATACAATTCATAAAGGAAACACTTTTTTTCTTCCTATTTAAGAACTGAAAATAATTTATGATTCCATAAGTTTTACACTTTCACATTTTACTGAAGGAATTAAATGCCCCCTCACCCCTTTCCAACATAGATAAGACAGCGTAGGACATTCTCCTAAAAAACCTCCTCAAATCTTTCCTCTATTTAGTGTCAGATTTAGTAATACATGGGGGCTGCCAGAGAAATCTCGGTTTGGGCTGTAAAGGACCCAACTTGTCCCTGACATCAGAGCCAGGCTCCGAGTGCTTCAATTTTTGGCATTTCAGTTGACACCCTCAGATACTGAGCCTCTTTTGGCTATCCATCTGCTTCTTTGTACCTGTGACGACTTCTTGGAAAAGCTGGAGGACATATAAGCAGCAGAAATATGCAGATGTGTGGGGGAAAAAAATACTTATGCAACTACTTTCTCAAAAATTATCTTTGAGGTGCACTGATCCACACAGACAGGAGAGGCTTGCATCGCTGTCATACCTGTGGAGAAGCTATGGACCCCCACCTGCAGCTGAGGCCAACAACCTGCAGATACACTCATTAACTCCTCGCACATCCTCGATACTGACCCCACATCATTCCCACCTGTTTATTGATCATTGCTAAATTCTGATCAATTTTCAGCAGTTCTGTCTCCCTGTGCTCCATCTCAAAATCCTGAAGCAAGGTTCTTGCTCTTATCTTCGGCCAAGCCAAGCTGCTGTCCACCTGAGAGAAGGAGCAATGCAGTTCTTGCCTCATTCTAAGCACCTCCTCTTCTGACAGCGAGAGAGGTGAACTCAGAAGCTGCCTGTTAAAAAAAATGAAAGCCATTTGTTGTTCAGTTCAGTGATATAGACAACTTTACATAAAAGGGAAAAGACTTACACACAAATACCTCGCATGACAACAATCATCGTTTTTTGTCTTATTTATACATCAGTTAATGATTCACACATAGGTCTAAGCTGCTCAGCAAGTTCAAAATATCCTTGAGAATACTTTAAATTCTGCACACAGAACTTCCTAGACTGTAAAACTTTATTTTCAAGGAGAAACAGCTTTTGAATATTTTACAAAAAAGAAAAATATTTTTAGCACATTTCCCATGCACAGAATCCTACCACCTCTTCAGACTCTACAAACCTGAACTTAGGGCTGAAACGGAGATAAAAGCTTTCCATAAAGCCTCCCTGTGCTGTTTCCCAGCACTTAGCAGTCACAGCTACCAACAGGCATGAAAAAAAAACCAAAACCAAAACCAAACCCCAAACAACAAAAACAAAACAAACCCCAAATATATTATAAACTCATAACTCATTTATGTCATCCCTTCCCCATCACCAAGCCACAGGGGTTCTAGTTGTTCTTTCCAAAAAACCTTTTAGAAGTGTGAACAACAGTGAATATATTTTAGCAGTAATGTCTATCACCAGAAATTCCCATTTTGTATAAGGAAAGTTCTCAACACTGAAAGAAACTGATCTTCAGGTAGAACTGAAGTTGACTTAAAGCAAGCTGAAGTCACATCTTCCACTTGTGACTAACCTCAGACTACATTCATCATCTTATCTTGTGACTAAAATATTGCCTTCTCTTTAAAAAAATATATATTATACTGTATGCTTCTTTAGGACCGATGCTTTTATTCAGTATATCACAGGCCTATACCACCATCATGATTTCACAAAAATATTTGCATTTAGAAAGCCTTATTTTTGTTTACTGATTCAGCTATGTAGCTAAACCCTAAATTACAATATTTTTAATGCATAATTTTTTCCCATAAAAATATTACTTCCTTTAATGCAATATTTCTTCAAGAGAGCATTTACAGTATACTTAATCATTTCCCATGTTGTCTTAGACTTTCAGAAAAAAATCCATGCTACTATATATATACAAATATATAGACAGAGACATAAAAGAAAACAGAGCAAATCAGTTTTGTCATAGCAATGTTCAAAAAGGACTTTAAGCATTAATGATCTTCATAAATACTCTGGACTAACTTATAGTCTCTTTCATAAATAACAAAAATGAAAAGCTATCATTCAAAACAATTATTTGTGAAACCTAGATAGCAGATGTGAACATAAGCATGAGAGCTGGCACCTGTCTTCGAAATATCAAAACTGACAGACAGTGGAATGACAGTTTTTAAGGGTTTTTTCATACAACATGCAAATGCTGTAGTTGTTTGCATATACTTTCCAGTGTTTTACTGAAAAAGACTCATGGCTTACTGTTGCCATAAATAAAGACAGCATCTAAGAAATACAGCAGGTGACACTGCAGGCTGAAACACAATTATGGAATCATAAGTCAGAAATAGGAAAGATCTGCTGGGTCACACAATCTACTTTCCTGCTCGTGCAGGTCTGCTCTCAGCAATATAAATATGAGATAATAGGATAAGTTGGAAATAAATTAAAATGGCTTACAGAAAGGTAATTAACATGCTGAATAAAAGTACAAAGCATGTAAAATTAGAACAAAACCAAGACACAAACAGATGTTTTTTTCTTCAACAAGGCAAACATAACTCAGAAGGTTTCTTTTTATATTCTTGTTATATGGTTTTACACTGTGCAGCAAGTAAACTTATAAAGATGCTGCCTGCACAAAAGCACCCGTGCAAATCTGTTCTGCTTTAAAGAGGCATAAAGGAGAAACCTTTACTAATGCATGCCCCCCTCCCCTTGCTCCCCCTTCTCTGTTCAATCTCTCACATAGTACATTTACTCCAGGGTTGCTTCCCCTAGAGTTGTGATTTTTACAGCAGATTATTTTTTCATGTTCACATGTCTCTAACAATGTCTGTTATTAAACAGACATTGCATAGGAAATGCAGTACTGTAATCATTGTTGTAAAACATCTAGTCATAAAAGTACTTCAAAGCTAAGAAGAAAGCCTAACGCAGGGTGCAAATCTCTCAAGGACCCTGCTGCCCAGCCTGTGAGGCACCACACAGCTCTTGGCTGCAGCCGTGGTCTTTCCCCACACAAGGTCTCCCAATGGTGGGAAGGTTACCACCCAACTTCCCACCTCCCCAGGGTCACGTTGTAGCAGGCAGCAACGGCCACAAGGTGCAACCATGGCCTGCAAACCTCCCTGCAACGTCTCCCATGCTGCAATGCCTCTTCTCTCCAGCTTGGGGCTCACTGCCAGGTCATATTAGCCAAGCCTGATGCATGAAGCCCATGAGCTGGAGAGGCAGGTTACCACGCTGTGTATTTATGGAATACGTGGAAATACTGTGGCAGAGCTTAAAATGTATCTGATGATTAAGGCTTGACTCGTGGATGGAAGGAATATATTGAAATTGGACATGGGGCTAATCAGGCCTCACAAAGTACTTGACATTTCCAAAGTGGGGACCTCTGAGAGAAGACGCATAATAATGAAAGATGTGCGTGTGAAACCTGCCATAGAGCAAACGGTAGTATAAAAATACCACTTAACATCTCTGGTTTGGAAATCACTGTTTCCCAGGTTTTTCACTGCAGGGCTCACCCATTGGCACTGCAAGGGCTGAGCACTTGCGAAAACATCAGTTCCCAAGTGCCCGACATAGAAATGATCATTAGGAATCAGATCCAGACAGGTGTGAAAACTCCTAGTTCATCTCTGTTTACAACAACAGCTAAGAGTGCAGAGAGATACTTACATGAATACTGATTGTTCCCAGCTCCTTAAATTTTTTTGTTCCAAAATGCTCTTTTCCAGTTCTTGGCTTAGCTTCTGCCTGGTGAACTGAAGTAGCTCTTCAGCAGCCATGCTCTTGTCATGCTCCTCCCTTTCAAGCTGTTGATGTTTAACAGCCATCTCTTTTTTATGCTCCTCCACAGCTTCTAGGAGGAACATCTTTGGCACACTGAGCTTGACCAATTCTTGCACAAATACTCCACACTGAATACATTTCAGCTCTTCAACAGCTTTCTCTGTTACACTAAATAGAAGCTCTTTCAGGTCTTCACTGGCCTCATTGTCAAGCTTTTCAGTAAGTTCTTCAAATTCAGTGATGTGATCGCTCAGTTGATTTCTCCAGCGGCTCAGGTAGTGAGTGATCTCCTTAGTAGTTTTGAAGGGGTCTCCAAGAGAGAGTGGCTCCTTCTGATTCTCTTTCTGCTGATTTATTTGCCAAAGAAGGAACAAGGTTAAGGGACAGAACATCTCAAATTCTAGCTGTTTAAGTATATATTTCACAGCAATACAAAATGTCATACTTTTGTTTCTCAGTGTTCTCAAAACTGCTTTTCAGTGTCCAGAGACCTAACTAGCCCTCAACATGATGTTTTTTTGTGCATCTAGCAGGCCTGTGATAAATGAGATTATTGTCAGATAGAAAGGCTAACACAGTCCTGTGATAATTTGGATTGTTGCTAGATAGAACAGTTAGCACTTAAATACACGATCTTGTGGTTTCACAATTTCATCTGGTTGAACTGTAACAATCTGACAGCATTCCAGAACTGAATGTGGATTAAATACAAAGGAGGAAGAGGAATAAAAGAAAGATGCAGGGAGGCGGGGGTAGAAAGTTAGGGTTTTAAATTTTATTTTCCCCACCTTACAGCATGCAGTACTTTCATTAGAAAGCTAAACCAAAGCTACCTATGCTGAAAATAAATACAATAAATAGAGTACCCATCATTATACATGCTGTCTCTCCTTGCACTGATATCTGCTAAAGAGCAGTAAATGCTGAAACACATATCCTGCAAAATGTTAAAATCAATCTCACCTAACTTTGGTCATCTAAAGAAATACCTCCTAATTCACCATAGTTTATTTCCCTACATCCTTTAGACAGAGAAAGACAGGGACCTCTGAATAACAGCTTTCTTCCATTTATTTTAAATCATCTGCAAGTCATCTTCTATTAAGAGATGATTTGGAGCTCTCCAAGTTAGCCTTGACTTTCAGATGGCTAAGGTGAGGTGATATGAATCCACAAGCAATCAGAGCTACAGCGCCATTTAAATAATTTCAATTTGTAGCTGAACTTTAAGTGTGCTGGAGAATTATCCAAGTTACACATAACCAGGAAATCCACAGAAAATGATGACTGTCACATATCTGTGTCATTTCCCTTACCAGCCCCAGAATCTCAGTTGGCTTTTGCCTGTCTGCACATCCCCTCAGACAGGTTAAACTAAGCAGAGGGCTTCACAAGTTTCTCCAGTTATATTGCTTTCTTGCAGGTTTTTCTAGAAGAACAGCTATTAACTACTGCATAATTAATACAGCACACAGCTGAAAACAACAGACCCTTATTCTCATCCATGCTCCTGGCACTGCTGACCTTTGTCCTAAGAATTACACTTTATTTTTCAATTAATTTCATTCTGAATTCATTATAAGCCCTGTGAAAATATATATACTGAAAATAATTACCTTTTGCAGCATTTCCCGCCTTCGCTTCGTAATGAGTTTTTGGCGAAGCTTTCGCTTTTCTTGTTTTAAATCATGATCAAATTTCTGTTTAACAGAATTAACTTCAGACTCAGCTCGGTCCAGCAGTGCTCCCAAATGACTTTCAGGTAGATGGCCGGCTCTGCAATAACAGTGTTTGAAGCCCATTATCCCAGATTCTTAAGAGCAAAAGGACATTTGAGGCGATTAGCACCATAATAAGACTCAACAAAGCAGACACACAGAATGATCTTTGTGCCTTTAGCAGTGATACCCTATGGATCAAACAAGAAACTGGATAACAGAAAAATAATCTCAGAAATGAGGGTAGAATTGAGGAAGTCTGTGAAGGCACAGTGAAGGTGTATGGAGGAAGGAAGGCAGGAAAGGAGGAAGGAAGGAAAGACAGACAAATGCAAACCAAATTACGTATCAGTTAGTAACGTAAGCAATATTCAAATGAGAATGAGTTGTCATGCCAGAAGGATAGAATATCACCTTGAGGGATCTGGACAAGATGGAGAAGTGGGCCTGTGTGGATCTCACGAGTTTCAACAAGGCCAAGTGCAAGGTCGTACACCTGGGTCAGGACAATCCACGGTTTCAATTCAGTATAGGGAACAATGTGATAGATACCAGCTCTTAGAAGAAAGACTTCGTGGCACTGATTGATGAGAAGCTCAACATGAGCAAGCACTGTGTGCTCACAGCCCAGAAAGCCAACCATATCCAGGGCTGCATCAGAAGATGTGTCACCAGCAAGGTGAGGGAGGTGATTCTCCCACTCTACTCTGCTCTCATGAGACCCCCACCTAGAGTTCCAAGTCCAGTTCTGGAATCCCCCAACATAAGAAGGATATGCAGCTGCTGAAGAGGCTCAGAGGTCAGCCATGAAGATGATCAAAGGGAAGGAGCACCTCCCATGTAAAGACAGGCTGAGAGAGTTGGGGTTGTTCAGCCTGGAGAAAAGGCGGCTACAGGGAGACCTTACAGCAACCTTCCAATATCTGAAGGGGGCATACAAGAAAACTGGGGAGGTACTTTTTACAAAGGCATGTAGTGACAGGTTGAAGGGGAATGGCTTTAAATTGAAAGGGGGAAGATATAGATTAAACATCAGGAAAAAAATTTGATGATGATGGTGCTGAGACACTGCAGCAGGCTGCCCAGAGAAGTTATGGAATCATAGCATAGTTTGAGTTGGAAGGGACTTTAAAGATCATCTAGTTCCAACACCCCTGCAGGTTCCAACCTCTCCATAGGCAGGAACAACTCCCACTAGACCAGGCTGCTCAAGGCCCTGTCCAACATGGCCTTGAACACTTCCAGCAAGTGGGCACTGGAACAGGTTGGTGAGGCACTGGAATAGGTTGCCCAGGGAAGTTGTGGATGCCTCCTCTCAGGAATTGTTCAGGGTCAGACTGGATGGGGCTAGGGGCAACCTGACAGAGTAGACGGTGCCCCTGTCCATCACAGGGCAGTTGGAACTAGATGATCTTTAAGGTCCCTTCTAACTCAAACCATTCTAGGACTCTATGAAAAAATTATATTCAGATTTCATTTTCATTTACATCATCAGAAAAATTATAAAGATTTCGCACTAATAGTAAAATACAATAATCTCACAGAGCAAATTCTCAATCTTAAGAACACAGTGCTTTCAAATGGAAGTTTTGAGACTAGGGTCTACCTCCAGTTGCTACATTACTTCATTTCAAAGAGTAAGCAAGAACCCAACTCTGCCTCCAACAGTTAGAAAAACGTCCCTCTCCACAAATTCAAATTGAATTTTAAAATCACTGGAAATTCCCCAAAACTTCCTCAGAAAACAGAAGAATAAAAGAATATCTTAATTCATCCAGATCAGGATGCCGGATAATTGAGAGTTATAATTTCCAGTGTTCCAATGTGATAGCTGGCCCAATTCATAAACCAGAGTATCAGCTAAATGTTGCGAGCCCTCCTTCAGAAAGGACAGTCTTGTTCTTGTTTACTAAGATTTGTTAATACTCCAAGAGTTTAATTCTAAATACAAACATCTAAATAACAGCTAAGAGAAATAAACCAGAAGATTAATGGTTTAGTTTGTTTGCAGTCACAGTGTTGTAACTGTGGTGGTCAGATTTCACAATTCACACCTCTCCATCAACTGCTCAAGCACCCACAACTATCTGAACAAGCCTCAAATCATCATCTCCTATATAAGAAAGGCGCTAGATAGAAACTCTGTTCTGTTTTATCACACAGGTATGTCAACAAGAGAACATCTCTTCTAAAGCTCTTCAATGTCTGTCTATTGTAGATCTCTAATCTCCTGTGAAGAGAATTAAAACACTTCTCAGTACCTTGGAATGAATCCAACCAAGCATCATTCTTGGATTTTTTGGCCAAGTCATTTTTGCCTTGGAAACAATCAAAGTTCAGCATTATGTTAAAAAACAACCAACAAAAACCCAACAGCATCAAGTTTTCTACCCATATTTGCTAAGCCTCTTGGCCCCCTTTTTGATAAAACACAAGGTATTGTATTTTTTATGATTAGGAAGGGAGGTAGATAATAACAAAGATATTTTTAACACCTTCAAGCTGTCATCTACTGATGAAATAAACCTAGGCTTGCCACCTCTGATTAAAATCCCTGTCCAGAACAGTGAAAAGGGGCTGTAATAGAGAAACACAGATATGTTGGAACTATGCAGCAAGTGAATTTTTATTAAAAGCTATGCAACAGAGAACGACCAGAAGATGATACATACCTACCTAGTGTAAGAATGGAAGAAAATAAAGGTGGGGGGGGCAGGGAAGTATTTATATTATTTCAGTTTCAAATTTATTTAAAAATCCAGTATGTCCATAGCTCAAACTCTAGGTGATGCAGTACTGCAAAACCTATTTATTTATTTGGAATGTACTCATTTAGAATCCCAGATAACAAAAATAACCAACAAAACACTTATCACAACCAAAGCCTGTGGGAGTTCACGTGGCAACTTATATTAATCAATATTAAAGCAATTCCTAGAAGGCTCAAATCACGGCAAGAGACCTCCATTTCTGGTTTTGTACAAATACAGTATAAGAAACAATTCCAGTATTAGAATAAAAGATGTTCTGTTCAAAAAGGACTCCAAACGGAAAAACAAGATAAAAGAGGAGAAAGATAATGAGACAGTACAGACTGTATGAGAAAACTGCTTGGTCTTGTCATACCAGACAGCTAATGTCTTCAAACAAGGAGAATTTTAATGAAGGAGAGTACTGCAATAACAACAAGGATGTTTACAATGTTTCCTTCCCCAAGTGCAGTGAAGTGTCATGAAAGGAACAGAGATAAAGTGTGTGGCCAACAGCAGCAGCATGCTCAACTCAACTTCTCTGTTCTGAACAAAAGTAAACAAAATAACAGGCATCAAACAATGAGTGGAACAAATTTTTCCAGCTTGAGAAGTTCCAGTTACTTATTGCAATGATTTGAGCCACAGATACAGTGGTCATACGCGTGAGAGGTTCTCATGAAGGCTTTTCACACGAAACAACAAAACCTGGGGAAACATCTCAGAACATTTCTTATAATCTGATTCCAATGAAGGCAACTCTGTGAAAGGTGTGTCTGAATTATATTTCCTACACCAGGAGATTTATTTTTGTCTTGGAGACACAATGCTGCAGATTTCAGCAAAATAGGCAAAATGTGCAAGCATACTAGAAGAAGCTTTCTAATCAACGCAACTTGAGATTAAATTTAGGATGATTCCAGTGAGGCAGCACACAGGAGAAAGAAAAGCAAAGGAAGAGCAAGGAAAGGTTACAAATATCAGGTAAATTGCTATTGTATCAACTGATACAAACTTGGGTAGCTTTTAACAGACTTCCTGTTTCCTAATATTAAATTATTTTTAACTTAAGTCAACATCATGAAAGGAAAAACACAATGTAAAGACTGATATATTTCTATAGTGCTGTCTATTGCTGTTGATGCCAAAAGGCTGGTACTACATCACCTATTTCATACTTGTTCTATTAATACATGCTCCACATGCTGCTGGTGACTGACAACAATACAGATGTCTAAAATATACAAATAAAGGTGGACACAGAATCAACAGCAGCAGTGATAGGTTGTTTTATCATGAAATAGTTAGGGTTGGAAGGGACTTTCAAATGTCATCTAGTTCCAACCCCCCTGAAATGAGTAGGGACACCTACCACTAGACCAGGTTGGTCAGAGCCTCATCCAACCTGAGCTTGAATATTTCCAGGGACTGAGTATCTATCACCTCTCTGGACAACCGGTTCCAGTGCCTCACCACCTTCACTGTAAAAAAATTCTTCCTTATATCTTATCTGAATCTATCCTCTTTTAGTTTAGAATTATTATCCCTTGTCCCATAGCAACAGACCCTTCTAAAAAGTTTGTCCCAATCTTTCTTATAAGGCCCCCTTCAGGTTCTGGAAGGCCACTATAAGGTCTCACTGGAGACTCCTCTTTTCTCCAGGCTGAAGAATGCCAGCTCTCTCAGTCTTTCCTCATAGGAGAGGTGTTCCATCCTGCTGATGATTTTTGCATCCTCCCTCTGGGCCCATGTCAATAAATCTGCCTTTCTTGTGCTGAAGGCTCCAGAGCTGGATGTAGTAATTGGGTGGACTCTCACCAGTGAAGAGTAGAGGGGCAGAGTCACCTCCCTCAACAAGCTGATAGCACCTCTTTTGATGTGGCCCAGGATGTGGTTGGCTTTCTGAGCTGTGACTGCACATTGCTGAGTCATGCCCAGCTTTTCATCCACTAGTCAAGTCCTCCCCCTAAGGGCTTCTCTCAATCCATTCACCCCTCAGCCTGTATTGATAGCAGGGGCTAACCTGACCCATGTGCAGAACCTTGAGCTTGGCCTTGTTGAACCTCATGAGGTTCACACTGGCCCACTCCTCAAGTTTGTCCAGGTCCCTCTGTATGGCATCTGATCCCTCAGGTCTGTCAACCACATCACACAGCTTAATACCTTCTACAAACTTGCTGAGGGTGCACTCAATCCCGCTGTCTATACTACTGAAGATATTAAGTGGTACTGGTCCCTGTACGGACCTTATAAGAACACCATGTTTCATCAATCTCCATTGGAGCATTCAGTTGTTGATCACTACCCTGTGGATGAAACCATCCACAATTCCTCATCCACCAGCAATTCATCTTCATGCTGTACAAAGCAAATGGAGATAATAATAATAAACTTTTTCTGCTAGGTAACACAAATAAAAAGACTCGACAACTATTCTATTGTCATTGAGATAATGTAGTCAAATGTCTCCTAAAAAAACAATTGAGGCGTTTACCTTTCCATCTTATAAATGAGACTTGATATCTGGATTGCTGCTGCATTTATAAGAGCGAAGGCTTGAGAATTCCTTAACTGTACCTTACTTATAAGATAATTTCTGTAAGCAAATCTTCTTTTCAGATGATATTTCTTGCTAGCTTGCAAAAAATCCATTAGTTCTTCAATGTCTCCCTACAGGAAAGAATGTGAACAAATACATTTAATTAGATGTAATGCTAATTTAAGCTAGCACCCGTGGATATCAGACCAGATTTGTTCATTAACAAGGCAAAGTTAAAAAGCTCTTACAAGTGAAAAACAACAAGTTTATATCAACTTAACTCTAATGTTCACATCAAATTATTACCGTTATTTCAACAAAACTAAATAAATATTGTGGTATTCAGGCCAAAAGCTCAGCACATTATCGTGTGTACTTTCCTGAATATTCAGTGCACAACTCCCAAGAGTCCTGCTTTAACAGCTCGTTTGATAAGGTACTCACAATTAAATATACATACAACTCTCCCAGTTTTAGTAGAACTGTTTCTGCTCAAAGCTATCCCTAGGTTGAAAAGTCTTCTTGAACTGTGACTTGAAGACAGCATTAACAGGACAAAGTGCCATCAAATCCTTCTTTCTTTCACTTATTTTTTTCCTTCACTATGTATTGTACAATAAAAAAAAAGGTAACATTTTCATGGGTGTCTACACTGACTTTGAAGACAAAGGCAAGTCTTCTACACGTGTCCTACACAGCATGAAAAAAATCCAAGTCCACTGTAAACAGACTGGCTCAGAAACTCCATCTTCCAACAGTGCTGAATGGTAAGGGATTAGGTACATACAAGTAGTCTGCTAGAGAACAGGAACAGACACAGGATTCTGCTAGCATCAGACACCCAAGATAAGGCTTGAGACTTAGATGACCCATGTCTAAGCAGCCAAAGCATCATCAAAACTTTTTTCACTTGCCCTGACATTTGCTGGCTGCTCAGCTGTCTTTTGCACAAGTGCTTGCTACACCTGAATCCGACAGTGGTTCACTTTTCTGTACTGAGGTCTGACAGTACTGTGGGCCTTAATGTTTTGACATTTTTCCAGATGCTGCTTTAAAACTTCCAGGTCCTCAATCTCTAGACTGCAACAATCATTCTTCTTCAAGCAGCAGCCAGAACAATTCCCAAATTTTTGGAATCTAGAACACTAACTGTCGACACAAATAGAGTAAAAAAACACTTGAAAAAAACAACTCAAGCTACTCTGTTGCAAGGGTAATGTAACTGCAACCAAAACTGCAGTCCTGAATATACTCTTCGTCAGCATCCTTAACCATATAAGCCACTGACAATCAGGCTCTCAAAAGTACACACCCATAGTACTTCAGACACACAGCAATTTAAATAATCTATGTATTTGGAATGTGGGGCTCAGTATATATTCTGAAGTGCAGAAAAGCACTTGACACCTACCGGTTTTTTTTAATGCCCTTACAGGAAGACCTCTAGAAGTATTTATCTTCCACTAGACAGCACCTGATCTGTTTCAGAAAATGCCTTCATGTAACAGATTTAATGACACAACTCAAGTTCCTTCAAGTGGGCTGAAATTACTTTTGAAATGGCACTCTGGCATTTCTGTACAATACTGAGGGTCCCATTAAGACCGGCAATGGTAGATCTGGAACTAGAATTTCACTGCATGAGCCCAAATCTGCTCTCAGACCATGCTGTAGGGAAGGGCTTAGGGTCAGAGCTGCACCAATAGAGCTTTCAGAAACTAAGCACAGGCCCAAGCTGTGCAAAATATTCACTGCAAAACTGGAGATTTATATATCGCAACTTCCCACTGCACAATGTAGATGCATTTTCAGACTTCTTTCTTCTGCATGATACAGGTAAGCTATTACTCTTATTTCCCTCGAGCAGTAAAGACAAGCTTTAAGAATTTGGGTATTTTGGAAATTACCTGTGAAAACAAAAGACAGCACTATGTACATAAGGTTGTGCCAAATAGATCTAACTCACTGTTGTAGAAAAAGGCTGTGTATATTCATCAATATAGAGTAACACAGATGCCTAGATATGCATAGTGATGGTGTTATACTTGGAAAAATTATTCCTATGACAATTAGTTATAAATTTTTTACAGTTCTATATTTCCTGAAACACTTCTCAAAAGTTACTGTGGGTATTCTGTCATAAGCTCAGGAACGGAGTTATCATCCTATTACCTGTATTTTAGAGTAGTCTTCCACTAATGTTTTAGCTGCTTCCAACTTCAGCTCTCCCTTGAAAGTTGCATTTGTTATCTGTGTATAAAAGATATTATGGAGCTCCTTTCTCTGAGTAACAGCCAACTGTCTATAAGCTTTTGCAAAATATTCCTCCTGCTTTACCAGGAGGAATCTCTTCAGACGATCCTGTTCCAGTCTGTGAAGTCTATCCAGAAGACTTCTGTATTCCACAGCATGCTGCAGAGAAGAGTGAAATAAACAAACATGAATGAATTTTCAGTATTCAACATATTTTAAAGTATCAGTGCTACTAGCTCATTTGTATTTTACACATACTTTACTGTCATTTCAGGTTGTTCATACCCTATAGATATTTGAAAGCCCCTTAGAGTCACAATTTAAAATTCACCTGGAAACATCAAAGAAATTCAGCTGGCTTACTCAGCCTTGTGCCATTAGCTTTCATAGATTCATAGAATCACCAGGTTGGAAGAAACCCACCGGATCATCGAGTACAACTATTCCTATCAATCTCTAAACCATGCCCCTCAGTACCTCATCCACCCGCACCTTAAACACCTCTAGGGAAGGCCAGTCAACCACCTCCCTGGGCAGACCGTTCCACTGCCTAATGACTCTCTCAGTGAAGATTTTTTTCCTTATGTCAAGCCTGAACCTCCCCTGGTAGAGCTTGAGGCCATTCCCTCTTGTCCTGTCCCCTGTCACTAGGAGACACTTTCTCCACACAACAGCTTGATGAACCAAAGCTCTTCCCAAGAGCCTCAACATACTACAGTACTTTTGATGGGTAATGCTCAGCAAAAAAAAATAAAATTCTTTTGTCATAACTGTAATCATGAATTGTCATGAAAGTCCTTAACAATTATAGCCATGTGATATGCAAACAGAAGGTAAAAAAATCTTAGGTGATGTCCAGAAAGAGAGCACACACAAACCAGGAGTACACTGGTCTGAGGGATTATACTTAGAATCATAGAATCA
>WAAB01018637.1:301569-355599 GCA_013389865.1 Piaya cayana | reverse complement strand
GAGTTATCCCACCACGTTTCCATAAGAGCAACTATGTCGTAGTTCTCCTGCCTTACAATAACTTCCAGCTCCTCTTGTTTGTTGCCCATGCTGCCCTTTGGTGTAGATGCACTCCAGTTGGGCTGTTGATCCCGCTATGCTCCTAAAAGGAATAGTCTTAATTCCTAAGCAACTACTCACTGAGTTATCTAACCCTTTTGTGGAGGGATTTGATGTGCTATTCCTCACATACTGTGAGGTGGCAGACCAAGGGTCATTGCCAGCACACCATCCCTCAGAAACTGGAGTGTCATACCCAGGCATTTTTCAATCAAGCCTGGTTATGCCCCCATCCCCCTTAAGATCTAGTTTAGAGCTTTGTTAATAAATGAGCCCTGTCATCTTCATGGTGAGTACCCTTTTGCCCCTAGGGGAGAGTTGTACTCCTGGTGATCTGCTAATGAACCCGTGATCAAAGAACCCAAAATTTTGTTCTTCACACCAGGTTCAGAGACAGTTATTTATTTCCTGACACTTCCTAAATTTTCCCTTGTCATTGCCAATAGTAGGAATGACAAGAGAGAAAACAACTGGTGTCCGCGAGCCCTTCGCCATACTTTCCAGAGCCCTGAAATTCCTTTTAATTACTTTTATATTTTTGTTGTTGAAATTTCATTACTAATTAATTGGGTCTTTGGGTCTTGATACATCAACTAAAGTTGTCGTGGGAAGGTTGGGAATCTAATTGTCAATAACTGTCTGAATGCAGCACACAGGTGGGTAAGAAACCTGTGTGTCATGAATATTCCCATCAGAAAAGATAGGAAGGAGAGAAAAAATGAAGTATTCCCAAAAATGACAGATAACTTCTGTTATCCTCTGGGGAGACAGGGCTGGGACTGAGAATTGGCAGGGCAAAACTTGCTTGTTCTGTGGCAAGCATTTAGGGAAAGACAGAATTGTTTACAAGGTTAAATTAAAATGTTTCCCAAAACCTTGCTCTGTCAGAAGTCTGTGTATTGCTCAAAGATTTCCTCTTCTGCTATAAGACACGGTCTGGTTTTGTTCATTTGAGGGCTCTCTGCAACAGATGCTAAGTTCCGGTGTGCCATGTAAAATTAGAGAGGAAAACTGTCTCTAGAAAAAAATGTTCAGAGAAGAGAGAAATGTCTTTGTTAATGCTGTCGTCCTTCTCCTTTTTACTGTAAATCTGCATAGGCTTCTGGGGAAGGAAAAGGAGTTTCAGTGCTCTGCATTTCTGATAATGTGGAGAGCTAAGGAGTAGTTTATCTCTGGGATCTAATAATGCTAAAAAAGATGTACATTTCTGCAGTGGTACTTGGCTGTGAACCAAGAGCAGCTCCACTCACATATAAAGCCTCTTTTTACTCCAGTCTGTTGATAGGTTTGGGCATTTTTGAGGTTTCACTAACACACAGTCTGGCATGCATGCAGAGTTACCGAGTGTGCACAGGTTGGGAATATCACCTGTGAAGTACAGCCAGAGCTCCAGAACATTAGAAACTGTATACACCATGTATCTTCAGGCAAGGGCAAAATCCGTGATCTCGTGCTTCCCTTTTAAATTCTATGAATAACTGGGTTCAAAACTAAAAAAGCTTCATGGTCTATGCGACTCTATTCTTAACTCTTTGCCTTCCTCCACTACTTGTCAATGACTGGCTAAAGTCATCTCTGTGGGCCATGCACTTGTTTTGCTGCGTAGGTTGGTCAGTGCTTGTGCTTAGACCTTTTGACATGTTCCAGTCAGGATAAAATGATCCTCTGTAGAGATGTGTTTTTCCTTTCTATAAGGGCTTTCCTTAGAGCAGATGGGAAAGATGCATACAGCATAATATCTGTAGCATTTAAAAGAAGCCACAAAAAAGGGAAATTAGCATCAAGCCTGAACATGGGATTATAAACAACATACAGAGAATAAATCTCCATTAAGCAAGGTTGAGGAGGAGGCAGAATCTAAGGGGGCAGCTAAGTCGAATAGGAGGAAAGATATTGTTCTAAATGCTCTGTAGGACTAGCTCATCTGGCTAATAATCTACTTCACAAGCTGGCTAAAATGCAAGAGATGGCACTTTTCTCTTAAGTATAATCATAGAAATGTATTTTCCTGCCTCATCTCATGACTTAATACTGCAAATCTGTTTTTTTTCCTTAGCCTGTATTCTCTCAGCTTTAAACTTAGTTGATGGATGGGGGTGCCTACATAATTTCTACAAGCCAGGCACAGTTTTCCACTGAAAATGGAATGGTAAATTCAGTGAACCAGTCAATGCCATGGTATCTACAGGATACGGGTGACAGAGGCAGTAGAGGCAACAAATCACACCAGATATGACTTGTAGCTTTTATTTTCTCGGAGCAGGCAAGTTGGTTTGAGAAGGAATTCAAGTAGCCACCATAAACTCACTAAAGAGGGTAAAATAGACCTGCTGGCATGGAGAAATGCCTTCTCTCCCACATATCCCCACTGCACAGAGAAAAGGAATTAGCACAGGGAATTTGTCTTTGCATTTTTAAGTTTTTGTATCCAATTTTGCTCAGGGAGGAGGTGTCTGGGGATTCCCAGTACATCTGTTCTAACAGGGAGGGCAGAGGGAAATTACTTTAATTGAAGTAACAGGAGTACACTTTGAACCTTTACAATCTGATCAGACTGGAACAGAAGGAGGAAAGCGGGGGGAGCCGCAATGGAAAGGATTTATAAAATATAAATCATAAAGCAGAGAAGAGAGAACATAACAAATGGCAGGCCAGGTGCATCTTTCCTAAGTGCTGCTGAATTTAGCCCAAATCCCTCATGCTTTTTTTCCCCCTGGCCATCTGAACAGATGCCTGTAGCCTTAAGATAAATTATAAAATATGAGAGAGGGATTCTGCTAGGTGCTGTTTCCTTCAAAAAAAAAAAAAAAGTCCTGATTGCTGATTTTTACTGTGTTTACTTTTACTGTTCAGGAACTAGAGGAAAAGAAGACTGTGAGCAGCTGGGCTATGTAGAGAACAGCAGGCTCTTCCACCAACACATTTAGTCTCCCCTCACCTTCCTGTTAATCTTCCAGTGAGCTATAAGTTTTGTTGCCAATCACGTTATTTTTTCTATAGCTAACAGTGAAATATCAAATACTCTTTTTCATAGAATCATAGAGTGGTTTGGGTTGGAAAGGACCTTAAAGATCATCCAGTTCCAACCTTCCTGCCATGGGCAGGACACCTCCCACTGGACCAGGCTGCTCAAGGCCCCATCCAACCTGACCTCGAACACCTCCAGGCAAGGACCATCTACAGCTTCTCCGGGCAACATGTGCCAGTGCCTCACCATCTTCAGCATGAAGAATTTCTTCCTAATGCCTAATCTAAATCTTCCCCCCACCAATTTAAAGCCATTCCCCCTCATCCTATCACTGCATACCCTTGTAAGAAGTCCCTCTTCAGCTTTCTTGAATATCTCCTTCAGGTACTGGCAGGCTGCTATAGGGGTCACACTGGAGCTTAATCTTCTCCAGGCTGAACAACCTCAACTCTCTCAGCCTGTTCTCCTAGCCGAGGTGTTCCAGCCCTCTGATCATCTTCATGGCCCTCTTCTGAACCCATTCCAATAGTTCTATATCCTTTTTATATTGGAGATTTCAGAACTGGACAGGATACTTGAGGTGGGCTCTAATGAGAGAGGAGTAGAGGATGAGAATCACTTCCCTTGACCTGCCAGTCACACTTCTTTTGATACAACCCGGGATACAGTTGGCCTTCTGGGTTGTGAGTGCACATTGCTAGTTCATGTCAAGCTTCTCATGAACCAGCACCACCAAGTCTTTCTCCACAGGACTGCTCTCAATCTCATTGACCCCCCAGCCTGTGTTGAAATGGTAGATTGCCCTGACCCAAATGTAGGACCTTGCACCTGGCCTTGTAGAACCTCATGAGATTCACACATGCCCATTTTTCCAGCTTGCCCTGTCCTTCATGTACTTTAGTATAAGTTCTAGGAGGATCTGTTCCATGATGTTCCCAGACATAGACATGAAGCTGAGAGGTCCATAGTTCCCAGGGATGGGTCTTTTTAGGAACACTCCATTTTCATACTCCCCATGTTTACCATCCTAGAATGAGAGGTAGACTACAACTCGCTAAAAAATTTGAAAACTGAATTTCATGCAGCACTCTTGCTTATGTCTTCTCTAGGTTGCTCCTAGACTATTTCCTGCTCAGCACTTTTATTTAAGCCTCTCAAACCTCTCTTCAGTGGGGCTTGCCTTTTCCAAAGACTAGACACAGAGATTTATTTGGAAGCTGGGATTCCAAAGGCCATAATCACATAGCCTACTCATAGCATTAAGCATCTGAATCACTTTGTAAAGCTGAACTTCAGTGAAACTTTCGTTTCATCTCTGTCCCAACTTACTCATGCAATTGCTAACTCCACAGTTTACCATGAAGGGACAAAGCCTTCAGATCAAAGTGGAGTATTTGATGACACAGCACTACCAAGATAGGGAACATAGGGTTTCCTGTCTGCTGGATGATTACCTCCTGAATTGGGGTATTGCAGACCACCCAAGCGTCTTTAGCTGACTGTCAGAAAGGGGAAGGGGAAGAAAACCCATCACATTCTGCAAGCATAGTTCAGCTCAGGCACGAACTAAAGGTGTTTTGAGTCCAGGTGTAAACTACTACAATTTCACTGATACACAATATCTGCACCTTCCACTTGTTACAGACGTAGCAGGAGTTTTATTTTCAGGATTTGAGAGCCACATGTCGTGGCAATGCATGCTGGAGCCCTTCCTGCTTGTATGTCTGGAAGCCCTTGTTTCAATCTCTGGCAACAAAAAATGGCATGTCTTACACACACTCCATAGACCATATGGTTTTGCATTCTGATTTACAAGCAGATTTACAATGATTTACAACGATTGTCTCCCTCAAGCTGGAATTTCTGTCTGGCAGACCACCTGGCAAGCAGGTTGCAAGAAGAAAGAATGTTTTCCCTATTACTGCTTTCCCTAGATTTTCAAACTAGGTTTCTCCCTCACCTTGTCAAGATACAAAACAGATGAAAAACTAATTTGAGCTCTTCTCAATGTTCATCTAAAATAAGCTGTAGTCTATCTATTTATGCAGTGAAGGATTTATTAAACGGAGAATGTAAAGGAGACAACATAGTAATGAAGCTTTAATTGTCAAACTCTTTACCTTGTTGGTCTCCTGCACCTAATGAAAAAAAACCCCAACAAAATCCCACCCACAGGCAGTTTCTATTAGAAATGTTAATTATTTTGTAGATAATTAGATGCAATTAGTTCTAAAAGCAGCTGACCTCACTTAATAATGGCAAGTGAGGGCAATTTTAGGGGATAGAAGAAGAGGGAAAGCTTTTTAAAATGTTGAGAGATGCAAAAAGCAACAACAATAAGAAAATAAACTCACAAATCAGCAGAATTACTAATGGTAGTAGTATAGAAAGTAATAAGGCTGTAGAAGAGAGAGAGTTCAAGAAAAAGAGAGTGTGTCCTAAATTTCAATGGTTTACATAGCAAACTAAAAGAAGACTGTGTTTTGTACCGATTTCCTCTTAGCAGTTTACATAGACATCATTTGTGTGAATATCCTCTTCCCTTCCACTCCCCAACAAGTTTTGAACACAGTACTGAATTTTAACCCAGTCTGATGGTGGTGCCAACCAGTTTCACTGAAATACATTACTCTGTACCCAAGTGCCTCTCCCTTAGAGTCTGCAGAAAACACCCTTTTGCATCCCATGATCCAAACCCCCAGGCAATACACATGGAATGAGTCTTCATGGGACACCTGGCAAAAAGCTCCAGGTAGGCTTTATACCTCCTTAAACACTAAAGCCAGTGGTCAAGGAATTATATCCTTACAGACATGATGCATTACTGGCATCAGAGCTGTTAGGACCCTCCCACAGTAGATATCAGCAAGGAAACACCAGTCCTGCTCCCTCTTCTGGGTGAAGTGCATTGTGATCAGGAGATGTCAGTGGGGTGACAAAGGTCGTGCTCTTCTTGATGAGGGCTGTGTTACTGCAGGGCTGCTGCCAGGGCAGGGAACATGGGAGAAGGCTCACACGGCAGCAGGTTGGAACCACGTTCTCTGTGCTGCTTCCCAGGCATGTCCCTGCCCTGTGGCTGCCATTATTGCAGTGACTCCCCTTCCATACACCTTCTCCCTTCCATAATCAGATGTTGCTTTGTAAGGATAGCTCTGCAGCTTTCCTCTTGAGCTCTCCATCCTTCAAAGGAAGACAAAAGAGGCTAGGCATTTTTATGGTATCTGGTAACAGGCCGTCTTCCAGAGGGGATTGAATTATCAGTGCTATCTCTTATGGTGAGATCAACAAGCTCCTCTGTATATATTTTAGACAATGCCTTTATGGCCTTTTAAATCAACATACTCTCAGATCTTTCTCAGCATCACCTACGGCACAAATTCTTTTTCTCCAGTTTTCTGTAAGATGCCATAATTAGATGGATTAGAGGAGTAAACAATCTATCACTTACCTTCTTGAATTTAGTAGATGAAAGTCTGCTATAGAGCATCACATCCCATTAAAAGACTGCCTCACTGAACACAAGCTATTTCACAGTGACGGAGGTCTTAATAACCGTGCCTAAAGGGAAGTTATTATTGGAAAGAAATATCAGGCATATAAACCATGGCAAATGCATGGACGATGTTAGGCTGGAAGCTCACATCATGAGGTTATGATCCAGACCAGCAGGCAGCGGAGCAAATATGCTACTGGACTGCTGTGCATAATCTTACGAGTTCAGCATGTGTACCCTGCGTACACCTCCGACTTTTGTCCTGCAGACATGCAGAAAAGAACTGAATTTCATTTCTCTCTGCAGTGCCTTTTGCCATGTGCCCTTTCTTACTTGTTTTAACCCACTGCATGCCACTCTAGAGTGTCTCTCTGCAGTACGCACCATTGCCCTGCAGTCCTTTTACTTCAGTGTGCACAGATGTTTTCGCCAAATATACCTCCCACTTTCACTTCTTTGTGGTTTTATTCAATTTTTCTTTTTACGTTCTAACATCAGTGTGAAGCTTAGTTCAACAGCACAGTTGTGCAAAATTATCTGATTCTCTGATGTGGTTGATAGACAAAGCATTCTTTAGAGAGGTGATTTGAGCTGATTGAGTTATATCGAGAAAGGTTGCTAAGACAGCCCTAACCAAACATGAAAATTCTCTCTGCTGCTATTCACAGGATCCTCCTATTCAAGTACTTGATATTTTTACTACCTTATTCATAGAAATACTTCATATTTGCTGAATGTTAGTGTGTAGAATTATCTTTGGGCTACAAAAAACACCCAGTAAAATATCTTTTTGCTTCTTGCTTGAAAATACTGATTTTTGGAACTTAAACTTTGAGGAAATATATTGCTTTTGACGAAACTTCATTCTGGGAAGACTTAAATTCAGTTTTAAAACTATATTCACCAGGTGGCTGAGACTATCCAAATGCAGAGCAATCCAATAATACCATTATTTGGGCATTCATCTGGGATATAACACAGATTCAAAATTCTGGTAGACCAAGATGGATAGGGACCTGAACTCCACTACAAGAAATGGAGGCTTTGGACAATCCAGGATAGGAATGCATCTTTCTTCATGTGACCCCTTGTTTCTTGCTTACATAGAAAAAAATAGCTTTTTTAAATGGAGGGTAAAAGTTGTAAATCACTCCCTAAAGATCACCTGCCTTAAAATCCAGAGGATTAAATGCCTTATTTAAAAAAAATATGGCTTTAAAACCAGTAATTAAAAAAACCTGTTTCCCACTTACTGAGCAGGTGCAGGGGGAGTCAGAAGACCACTTAGCTTTATACAGTCTTTTTCCCCATGGCAAAAGCTAGGTGGAGAGCCTGAAGTTCCTTTTCTTTATGCAAAGTTCTGTTGAAGAACAGTAAGAGTCACTGTCCCAAAGAGTTTGATGTATATGGTGATACTCTGAATCAGCTGTCAAGGCCACTGAAGTTTCAAATGTCAAAGAACCTAACACCCAGCCTTAAACAGATAAAATGGAGCTGGGTATTGCTCCAGACAATTTGACAGAGAGACTGAAACAGAACACCGCCCTCAGCATGTTTCTTGCTTAGTACTGCTGACCGTGGTCAGCCAATCTTCCACACACTCCTTTATGATGAACCATTTAGTCACAAATAAGTTAATGCTTCTCATCTACTATTGATGAATAACGAGTACAGCTCTAGAAAAAGGACTACTTCTTGCAAAAAGGCTGAGTTTCATCATTCTGTTTATCGGGTTTATCATTTAGATAAACATAATTTTTTTTTGAGTTATAAGCTTTACAAGAATGTATCTGTACAGTAGATCTAGACATCCTAAGAATGTCGTATGATCTGGCAACACCTACAGATATCTCAGAGTTTGCACAAAGCAACAGAGTGACTGAAGTATATATTGTCTCTTAGTAGTTATAAAATAATACTGGAAATTGTGATTAATTATTTCTAGAAAAATGAGACTTTCCAGAAGACACTCAAAGTTCTGGGCAGCATGAGGTTTCAGGCTTCCTAGAAACTTGTATCAGTGTGGCCCCTGGATCCACCTTCCTTCTAATTTAGGTGTATGTCTTAAGTTTTCTAAGTCTGGTCAAAGAAGCCAAACCACAGCAAAATTCAAAAATACCGTGGCCCTAGATGAGGTAGGGAAAGTTAGCATTTAGGCATGATGTGCATAAATATGTATGGCTGCTGTTTGAGAAGGGGACTGTGACATGTCATGTAGCATGTTCATTGCATCCTGCACTGTGTGTGAGCATAAGCATGGAAATTTCTTCATCTGAGAGGGAAGAAATGAAGGGAAAGGTGGAGCTGAGAAAGAAGGTTAGAAGCACTTTTCTCTGTGATACTATTTTCAGCACTGCTGCAGCTAATTTGTGTTTAGATACAAGCAGCTGTCATCTCTGTGCCTTTTACATCTTCATAGAAGTCAATCATGAGCTGACATATCTTCCTGCTCTCCTCAGGTCTGACTGCTGCTCAAAAACATTGTTTCAGCCTAAGCATTGCTTTTCCCGGTGTTACCGATTTTAATGGAAGCAGCAGTAATTTCATTTCATTTCTGTTGGACAGTTTTGCTTTGGCTCATCTAGTTTTGAATGTTGTTGGGTTTTTTTTATAAGGATGCTCTTAGTCAGTATTTCAAATGAATAAAATGTTTCATTTAAAACCCAAGAATCTTCGAGGTTCATCAGACCCAATTAAACATAAAATGACTTGTGAGTTGCTGACATAATGGACAAAGAAGCAATTTTAAGCCACATATGTCCTGTACCAGAGTGAACCCATGTCCTAGCTGAGGCAGAGATAACACCAGGAGGTAGAAAGAAAAGTGAACTGGCAGTACACCAGATGTGATGAAATTTCAGTGAGAGGAGAGCTTGCAGAAACTCCGTGATATTTAGTTTGAGGTTGATGGAGATATGAAGCTTCCAGAGTCTTTGGAAGTGAGTTTTACAGAGAGCAGTATGCAGTAGGGGAGGAAGGCTAAAAGTGCACTGCAGCACACCAAAGCAGCACCTAGGGGATAGGATCTCCAAAAATTATGCAGAAGAGGTAACTAATAAGAGTTGGAGAGTTGACCCTGTGGACTGAGCATACCTTATTGTGCTCAGAAAGGCATGAAAGTGACACTGGAGAGCTCCTCCAACACCAAGCTCCTCCTCACCTCATTGCTTCCTCTAGATCACCCTTCATTTTTTAACTGCCATAACATGTCTGCCTTTACTTAACTGCTACTTTTCACCCCAGGCATTCAGTTTGACTCCTGACAGTGTCCCCATTCCCAAAACATATTGGCAATGCTTTCTGTTCACAAAAGTTTCTTGTGCTACTCAGCATGGAACCTGCATTACTTCATAATAAACAGCATTCATCTTCCTCGGGAGGTCTAGGATACAAAAAGAGGATTTAGCCTTCTGTAGCCTTTTTTGTTTACCAGAATTTTTCTCCCAAAGCAATTTTAAGATTCAGAGTAGTCACAGGGTTATTGTGCTAGCCAACTCTGTTGCCAGTAAGCAATATCTCCGCTGAAGCTTTTAGCACCTGTTTCATGGAGGGAAGAGGTGCCAGCCAGAACAGTTATGCTGTTTTCTTGGAAAGTACCCTAGAATTTCAGGATTTGGACATGTCTGCTAGAAGGAAAAGTGCCCTCAGGCTGCAGGACTGAAAGACACAGCCCAGAGCACTGTCTGCAGCCTGCTCGTACAATATAAATACAGAATATAAAAGTAATGCAAGACCTTGTGTTTTAAGTGGCAATTAATGCCATTTGATATTAACCGTATAAATCACAAGGTCTCTCTATTGATGTCATTGCTATGGGGCTTAGGCTTCTGTTTTGGTTTTAAAACCTAGTTCCTAAAGGAAACCTGCAGGGAAATCTTTATCACATACTGGATAGTTACTTCTGAAGAGTTTGTTATAGCTCACATAAAGTTCCTTCTCCATCCCTGTTCTTAAATTAAGAAAAGAACAAATGGATAGGAAGGATTTGTAGCATTTCCTTCTAAGCTGTGCCCTTGTCTTATGTCTCTTTATGAATCTCTCTCAGGGTTTCAGTGTTTCCATTTTTTTATATATTCTGGCTATAAATGATATTAAAAAGTAGATCTTAAAGATGCACTCAGTGTGAAATAGAGCCATGAATAACTGTTCCCCCTACAGACTGGCTCTCCATCTGCAGTGGTGTCAGTTCCTGTTGTTTCACACAGGCATGACCCCTCTGTCTTACTTCCTACCATCTGCACACAAAACAATATGTATTGGACATCTTTTGCTTGGATAACAGAACACATATTTGTTTCCCAGAGAGTCCTCTCTGGGAAAATCATCTGCCTGGAATAAAAGCAGAAAGGTTAGCCATGCTGTCTAACATAACCCAGCAGGGACAGAGCACCCCTTCTTGTCCCTGGTACAGGAAACAGTGTGGAGATTTCCTTAAAGTGCTGAATACATCAAATGAAGGGGTTTTAGACAGCAGGCATCTTGGCCTTACCTCTCTAGAATAATTTTGCACAAAGGAGATTCTTTAGAGTGTGAATCCGCATATTTTAGAGCAACATGACACTTACTATGATGTATGAAGTGTCTACGTGACATGAATCAAGGCCACAATGTTTACCCAAATCTTGGAGCCTCACATGGAGGTTAAACCGAGGTTTAGGCTCCAGCCTGACCACAGTACTCAACAGCTGGGAGGACTGTTCGCAAGAGTCCTAGTCCTAATTCATGGGAGAAAAGCTCTTCTTTGACAGAAATTTGGAGTTGGAAGCAGTGATGCAGAAGCTTCAGGGAACTGCTAAGGAAGAGAGAAGTATCTCCCTTGACCAGCTACAGAGACACTTCATGTTTGAATCATAGATTCATAGAATCATAGAATCGCCAGGTTGGAAGAGACCCACCGGATCATTGAGTCCAACCATTCCTATCAAACACTAAAACATGCCCCTCAGCGCCTCCTCCACCCATGCCTTAAACACCTCCAGGGAAGGTGAATCAACCACCTCCCTGGGCAGCCTGTTCCAATGCCCAATGACCCTTTCCATGAAAAACTTCCTCCTAATCTCTAGCCTAGATCTCCCCTGGTAGAGCTTGAGGCCATTCCCTCTTGTCCTGTCCCCTGTCACTTGGGAGAAGAGGCCAGCTCCCTCCTCTTCACAACCTTCTTTCAGGTAGTTATAGAGAGCAATGAGGTCTCCCCTCAGTCTCCTCTTCTCCAGGCTAAACAACCCCAGTTCTCTCAGCCGTTCCTCATAAGGCCTGTTCTCCAGCCCCTTCACCAGCAAGGGTGTGTGGCAATTTTTTGTGCTTTTGATTGAAAGTAGTACAGGGTTGAAGAAGCACAGAAGGGTTACCTAGTGACCCAGTACTGTTTTCAGTGCTAGGTTTGCATAGTAGAACAGTTTTGAAAACTCTCTAATGCTCTTTAATCACTTCTAATATAATGACCTTAAAAAAGCAGAGGGAACCTTTCCTTCCTCAGGAGTCCTCAGGGTCACAAACCCTGTTTTCTTTCCTATCTCAGGGCATAGATTGACAGGAAAGACATTCTAACATTTCTCATGAGAAATAGGTCTTGTCTCAATGGAAGTTTTTGCAGAACTATGTTCTATCATCTGCAGACTTGTTGCTGTATGTTTGTGTGTGAGGGGAGAGGAGCAGGGCAGGGGTGTCTGTTCTCTGTAAACTTGGTGTTCACCACTTTGTAGACAGTGCTGGAGAGGTTCAGATGTTTGCCCTGCTTCTTCTCTTGGAGATTAGAGTGATCACTGGAAGTATTCCTCTAAAATAATTGTCAGGAAGAAAATGCAAAAAAAAAAGATAAACACTGTCATTCCCTTGTGTGTGTGTGTCACTTTCCATCCCTTCCATCTCATCTCTTAAAAAACAGGCAGAGTTTTGAAAGAGGTAGGAGGATGTGGCTTGTCTTCCTACCCCTCCTCTTTCTGTGCTGTAAATTCTTAAGCAGGTCCAAAAGAGTAAATTGCTTCTTAAGTTTTATCAACAAGGAGGCAACCCAGCAGAGTTACAGTTCAGTGCTCAGAAATTGGCTTCACGTTTAGCAAGAAGCTTTCAGACCAGGAAATAAATAAATATAAATATATAGGGAGGGGTGTCTCCCCCCTCCTAATGGTACCAAATTTGCAATTTGTGGATGTGACTTGTGTCCCTGATGCATTTCTAAGTTTCCAGTCTACTCTCAAGTAAATTGCTTTCTGTATTCAGGGGCATAATAAGACCCACCCCAATCAGGATACAGGCAAGTTGTGCTGCACCATGGTGACAGCTCCACTTAGTACAATCTCTTCCATAAGGCATTATCAAAAGATGACAGTTTGGGCTTTTCAGATATGTACCATGTCTTGAAAAAAAATATTTTTTAAGACTGCCTTGTGCCATAAAGTTTCTCACTTCAGTAACGTTAGACTCTGTTTCACAAGTTCTGATTTTCAATTAATCACAGGAGCAAAAGATCGGAGAAAGAGGGCAATATATCTACATATGTGTACATGTGCTAGTTTGTGATAAAGAAAATTAGAGAAAAGGAATGCTGGAAGGCTGTTAGAAAAAAAAACAAGGAAAAGAACCATTTCCTTGACAAATAAAATCGGGTAGCTGCAACTAGTTTGTGTCTCACTCAAATTCACTGTGTGTTGAACTACAATGTCCTTTCAGAAGAACTGACCTTCTCTTCAGAAAGCTGAATAAAGCCAAGATAAGGATCTTATCTGGTTTTGGTTTCAAAAATGAGCCTCGGGATGAATTTTAGCCTCCCTGTGGTAAAGCCCTGTTTAGGGGGTACAGCATGGCAATTTGTGGTTACTCCTCATAAACTGGTTTGCTTCCCCATTAAAAGAGTGGAAAAGAGCTTAAGAAGTTCACAGCAAAGCATAGCTTGTCAACTTTTCAAAAGAAGTGCTTCCTTTTCAGAAAAATAAACCTTGATATTTTTTGGACAAGCAGGTATTCTGTATTGCTAATCATTCTTCTTTTCCCACAGTTTTTCGTGGAGCCAGATGCTCAGTGCCCTGGTGAGGCAGTAGTGCTAAGGGGATGTATAGGCAGGGGTGAGCTTACCTCTCCATGATACCTCTGGCTATGCAGTTGGTGGCTGAATCCTCTCAGGAGCTAGTCCCTTGGAGGCAACTAATGGACTGCAATTGGATCTGATTTGCAATGATATCACCAGGTAGATAAAATTAATAAAGTTCTCCCCATCTGCGCCTAACACCATAGGTTTGGAATTTCACTCCAACAGCTAAACTCAAAGCCCTCCAAGCTCCTGTCTTAGGCTACCAACACATTTATGTTGGTAATATTATGCCAGTTTTAATTTCGCAGAATCATTGAATCATTTATGTGGAAAAGACCTTTAAGATCATCATTGCAAATTGTAAACCTAACACTGCCAAGTCCACCCTCTAAACCATGTCCCTAGGCACATCTACACATCTTTTAAATACCTCTGGGGATGGTGACTCAACCTGGACAACCTGTTCCAATGTTTGATAACCCTTTCAGTGAAGGATTTATTTCCTAATATCCAATCTAAAAGTTGCCTGGCAAAACTCAAGGCTGTTACCCCTCAACATATTACTTGCTACTTAGGAAAAGAAACCAGCACCCACCTCTCTACAACTTCCTTTTGGGTATTGTTACAGACTGACAGGGTCTCCCTTGAGCCTCCTTTTCTCCAAATTAAACACAAGTTCCCCAGTCAGTCCTCCCAGGTCTTGTTCTCTAGACCCTTTACCAGCTTCGTTTCTCTTCTTTGGATGTACTTCAGCACCTCAAGGTCTTTCTTGTAGTGAGGGGCGCAACACTGAACACAATGTTAAAGATGTGGCCTCACTTGTGCCAAGTACAGAGGGATAATCACATACTCCTGCTGACCAAACTATCTTGATACAAACTAGGATGCAAACTAGGTGGCCTTCTTGGCCACCTGGGAGCACTGCTGGCTCCTATTCCTCATATTCACTGGCTATCAACCAACACCCTAGGGTCCTTTTCTGCCAGGCAGCTTTCCACCCATTCTTTGCAAATTCCATAGCATTGTATGAGATTGTTGTTACCCAATTGCAGGACCTCATACTTATCCCTGTTGAATCTCAACAAGATGTTTATCCCAGTCATACAAGGAAAAAGACCTCTGGAGTTCTTTGATTCCAAAAGCTAGGAGTGTAAGCACAAGTGTATCACCTCTAATCTAAAGCTCAACAAATTAATAGTAATCACCCTATTCAGTATGAGTGTATACCATTTTTCCCATGCCTTAGTCCAGGCTTAGTTATATCATAGATCCTTCAGAAGACCTGTAGTTTTTGTCATTGACTACTTAAACTCATGCACTAAAATTGCTATTTAAGTGCTTAAAATAATAATTAGAACTCAATGAATAATGAATAAGCTGAATAATTTATTCAGATATATTTCAAAAGTTGAGCAACTTATTTGATGAATTTATGATGAGGGGATTGAGACACGGACTTCAGTCTGATGGATCGAAGACTATTGTGTTAGCTTGCTCTTTACATACGTTTTTGGGTTATACATCCGGTTATGGATAAGTTGTTCATGTGCTTGCTTACACGTTATTATTAGTTAAAAGTGNGTGCCTTAGTCCAGGTTTAGTTATATTACAGATCAATCAGAAGACCTGTCATTTTTGTCATTGACTACTTAAACTCGTGCACTAAAATTGCTATTTACGTGCTTAAAATAATAATTAGAACTCAATGAATAATGAATAAGCTGAATAATTTATTCAGATATATTGCAAAAGTTGAGCAACTTATTTGATGAATTTATGATGAGGGGATTGAGACACGGACTTCAATCTGATGGATCAAAGACCCTTTATTGTGTTAGCTTGCTCTTTGCATACCTTTTTGGGTTATACATCCAGTTATGGATAAGTTGTTCACGTGCTTGCTTACACTTTATTATTAGTTAAAAGTGTTTGTTCTCATGACTATTTCTAACATATTATTGGCTAAAAAACAAGCATGCTTCTAAACAAGTTACACTAAAATTAGCCATGTTGACATTTTCTTCTTTGTTTTTCTCTTAGCTATTTCCTCTTTCCACCAAGCTAGTTCCTTGTTTCATCAACTAAAGTTGTGTTAAGGNTTCTTTGATTCCAAAAGCTAGGAGTGTAAGCACAAGTGTATCACCTCTAATCTAAAGCTCAACAAATTAATAGTAATCACCCTATTCAGTATGAGTGTATACCATTTTTCCCATGCCTTAGTCCAGGCTTAGTTATATCATAGATCCTTCAGAAGACCTGTAGTTTTTGTCATTGACTACTTAAACTCATGCACTAAAATTGCTATTTAAGTGCTTAAAATAATAATTAGAACTCAATGAATAATGAATAAGCTGAATAATTTATTCAGATATATTTCAAAAGTTGAGCAACTTATTTGATGAATTTATGATGAGGGGATTGAGACACGGACTTCAGTCTGATGGATCGAAGACTATTGTGTTAGCTTGCTCTTTACATACGTTTTTGGGTTATACATCCGGTTATGGATAAGTTGTTCATGTGCTTGCTTACACGTTATTATTAGTTAAAAGTGCTTGTTCTCACGACTATTTCTAACATATTATTGGCTAAAAAACATGCATGCTTCTAAACAAGTTACACTAAAATTAGCCATGTTGACATTTTCTTCTTTGTTTTTCTCTTAGCTATTTCCTCTTTCCACCAAGCTAGTTCCTTGTTTCATCAGCTAAAGTTGTGTTAAGGTTGTTCAACTTCAACAAGGTTTATGATATCAAGTCCTTCTTCTTTATAAAATGGCTCTACAAATATACTTAATAATTCACTGTTCCATATCTTGGTGAATAGTATTTTTAAACTGAATGGGTATTTTGCTTAGGAAAAATGGTAACATTTGTCAAATAAATTATCAATTGAATACTATTCAACCAACTCCGATAATACTGAGTTACCAGGAAGTGCATTCTTAAATGGCCACTGGAGGCCGAAATAAGCATATCTGAACTTTCTGGGAAGACTTTTTCTTATCTGATATAAAATAGTTATTGTGATGAAATACAATCTTTCTACCTCAAGAACTTTTTTTACCTTTTAGTGGAGTAAAAGAAGACAGAACCAGTAGCAGAAGGGAATAAGGGTGTCCATCCTTTATTCCTGAAACTATAGGAACATGTCCATTTTCAGATGGGATGAAAACTACCACACATGAAGCAGTACAAGAGGACAGTGGTTTAATTATGCTCACATTCCATTCCCTCATCTCCAGTGTAAGACAAGGACAGAGAAAGCACTGAACTCTGAGCTTAGCTTTGTGACCCCCACTGTAGAAGCGATCTTGTGAGGGTGTTTTGTACCAGGCACTAGGAGGTTTGCAGTATGTAATTGCAAGGTTGGTATCAATTCAAATCAAGAGAGCTTTCCTCAGTTGGGATCTGAAAAAGAAGGACCCAAAACAACAAAATTAACATAAGCAACTTTCCACCCAAGGGTACATTCACAGCAAGAGTAAATGGACCCACATTAAGATCAAGAAAGCAGCAACTGTTTCTGCTACCTAATAATCACCAGAAGTCACGAATGAGAGTTTTTCTTCTCTATTGATCTAGCACATTTTCTCCTCACTCTGGATGCCTTTGTTCAGCTCCAATATATGCTCAGACCCAGGACTGGGCTTCCCCAAGGAGCCATGCAATGTATTTGGTAGCAATCCAGCTTTTGATATTGAAAATAATATTTATTGCTCAGGGAGAAAGAGCTCATATTTCTTCAACTCCTACTTAGACTGACCTAGTTGGGTTTAGCCTTGAAGAAGAAGAATGTTGCAAAGTGCCCTTAAAGATTAAAATATATTTTACTTTTTACAGCTTTGCTTTAAAGCCTTGGGCTGAAGTACAATTTGCAGTTATAATTATAGTATATTAAAAACACAGTTCTTACTTGTAGCCTTCGCTATTCTGGCACAGATACCTCTGAATGTGTGACCTTAGCGTTTTATTCAAGTGTTCTCTCCTTAATAATCTAATTAAAAATTGTATCATGGAAAGATGAAACTCACATTCCTTTTTTTCTCAAATACCTGCAAAGCCATTTGTACATATAAACTCAAGGGACCAAGTGCATGGCCTCTCCTAGAACTGTTGGAGACTGCCATCTGAAATGACTATTCTTGTTCTCTAGACCCTCTCTATTCTTGTTCTTCTGAACCTGCTCTTGAGTGTCCTCTAATACAGGTCAGCCAATTCTGACCAGCATTATAACACTTTGACCTTAGGAGGAGCTATCTGAAAGAAAGCTCAGGGTGGTTTATATGTGCTTTGAGCACTGTGTGAAGCTAAGTGGCTCAATGCACCCAAGTCTGTACTGCACTTGAAAATGTAAGGCTGGAGGGCTTGAGCTTTTTTAGCATTTTCTTCCTTACACAGCATGTTGCAATTTTCCAGCCTATAAGTAAATATTGTCAACCAAAGGGGTTGGTTCCAGTGCAACCCTGATCCTAGAGTCAGATGGAGCCTTAAGAGTCAGTAGGTCAGTTGCCTGAACTGAAGACCATATTTGATTTAAAGCACTGTAAACCTCTTCATATATCGCCACGTATAGAAGGTTTGACTCTGCAGCAGTTGGGGTTGCACGTGCACTCAGCCTAGCTGGTACTAAATAATTGAGAAAGACTTGTAGCAGAAACAGGTTCTGTATCAGACTCGGTTGGATATTTCATACAGAAAGACGAAGTACAAAGATGGAAGAGGCATATGATGTGTTAGTAGCAATGTCTTTTGCTGGATTTATAGATATTTCCAGAGGGTTGAACAAGCAATTACAGATGGGAGAATGTGGAGCAGCCATGACTCATGTTTTGGGAAAGGCTGACAAGCTTTTAGCCAAGTTCTTCCAACACAGATGGAAAGACCAAACACGATACTTGAACTACGACCCTGGAGAACTTCTATCCTGCTGCAGGGTATCAAGTCAATCTTATTGGCTTAAGCTGCTGTCACTGTCACGGGAGGCAGTAGAACAGCTTTTCCTGGCATTCATTCCTCTAGCTATAAAATGATGGGTTTAAAACATGGATTCCAGTAAGATGTATATTGTGAAAGTCACTGCTTTAGGACAGAGAGACTCTGGCCTTCTCATCTCTAGTTTTTGTAAGCTCACCACTCCAGGTCCCTGGCCTTAAGCCATTAAAAATGCTCTTGCAGATATCACTCGTACTTCCAAGTGCTTCAAAATGTTTAGTTCAGCTGGAACTTCATTTCTCATTTGTGTGTTTGCCCTGTATATCCCACCTGCTATTTGAGCACAAGAGGCATACAGCAAATTCATCCCAGGAATCAAAAAAACTCTCAGAATTCCTCTGTTTGTGTGCATGTCTGCGTGTCCATGCTTTTGTGTGTGTGCATATGCAGGGGCACATTTCTCTGTGGAAGCCTTAATTGGATTCTCAGTCCCCTATAAACAAGTATAACCACTGGATTTGTTAGCTGGATTTGGTTGTTGAATATTTAGTATCAGAAGAGTTCATTTCAAGATGTGCACTTGCAAAACCATGCAATGAACTGTACAGGCACCTGCTATCTTTCCTCAATTTATATAGGAAGCTCTGTAATGCAAAGTAATATTAAGCTAACTTGTGTAATGTGGGCCCTAACCTTTAATTGGCAACTTGGAATGCTATCACCTCACCTTGGCTGGACATTCAGGGATTCAGCCTATGAACTAAACCGGTGCAACTTATCAGCTCCTTCTACAATGGTGCTTGAATTTTATTTTGCCATGTAATTCCTTACAAGCTAACTCCCAGGGAAACAGTCCAATTCACTGCATATATAGACATGTTTGAGAACTTACTAAGTCATTTAATTGTCTGCTTTTCTCATATGAAATCATGGCACCTAGGCATACACAATGTTTTTGTCTCAAGCAGTTCTGTGATCATGAATGTCAAGTCTATTTTAACAGAAGTGTTAATGGACTTCTTTATAATTTCAGTGAACACCTGATTGCACCAAATTGCACCTGACTGACTAGAAAGTCAAGTTCTGTTATGGAAATTCCCCCAAGTTCTTCACGTTTAGTGCAGCTAGGCAGATTTAAGTTTTTTCTGCTACTATTTTGTTATCCTTGAAGCTTCCTGCTCCTGATCTTTCCTTGGCCTTACAGATGTTCTAGAAGTCTCCTGACCCCCAAGATGTAGCAGCATGATTTATAAGTAAAGTCTCTGGTTTTTCTCAAGGTGAAGCATAATTCTTTTTTTTTTTTGCCTCCCTTACCGAACTTCAGCATTCTTAGTCTATTGTTCTTTTGGCATTTGGTGGGGTTTATTATGGCTTTCATAGGACACAGCTGCATGTTTTTTAACACCTTTTTATTCCTCAGAAACCTCTCTTACATTTCTGTTAAGCAAGGTGTGTTATCTTTTGGTCTTTCTCAAGCATTTATTGCTGGGTTGTACGCATTTGCTCTGATCATTCAGCATGATAGCTTTGAAGAGCTTCAGTGTTGCCAAAAATTTTTTTGTACTTTAACTACTCATTTTATCTTCTTTTTAATGAGTCCTCTTCATTTTTTGTCTTTCAGCTTTTTTAAAATTCATGGCAACAATAACAGGCCTCGTGGCTTTTGCAGGAGGAATGGGGATATTAGACTTAAATAAAGGACTGCCACTGTTCCAAACAGTGCAATAGGCACTAAGCCCTGCACATTGGTTGGGAATTCTATTCTCATCTGTCTGTCTAGTACTTCCATAAAACAGAAACTGACCAGGCCTGAAAGTTCAGCCCACACATCACACTCCACGGAAAACTTTACCCAGTAAATGAGGGCAATTGTAGTCTTCTTTTATTGTTTATTCCTGCTTTCCTTGACCTCCCTCAGTGTGTCTACTTCTATCACCATCTTCATCAGGCAGTCTGCAATGCAGCCTTACTGCTGTATTTTTTTCCTTCATGGGATTGGAGTTTGATTCATAGGATTTCTATTACTTGTTGACAAGATTTACTTGACTGCTAATCTGATTTGACTTAAAGCTTCTTTTAGGCTATAATACTATCCCTTCATCTATAGAGCCCATTTCATCTTTACAGTTTAATTTTTCAAATTGGTACACTGTCCATCTGCTTCCCCTTCCACCAATCTCTAATATGTCCCTTATGTCTTTTTATTCATCAAAATCCAAATATTCCTACCTCCCTAGATTTCTAGTACAAAGATAGAAGTACACATGAAAATACTTCTAGCATTCTTCTGTGTGTGCTGTTGTGCATTTGTTTGCAACTTGGTGATTTCTAGTTTTCATCCCATGTTTGATCTGAGAACTAAGACTTCTTGTAGTTTGAGGATTTGTCCTCCAAATCCTCAAGCTCCTCAGCACCCTCACGTGTGCACCCTCACGTGCAGTGTCGGCAGTTGGAGCTCCTCCAGGCAGTTTCCGGATGTCTCTCTAGTCTTGATGGTTTTGAACTCTCTTATGTACATCATTTTCCCATCAGCATTACCTTTTCCTATCTGTGTGCCCCAGCATGCCTTTCCAGGACTATTTTGGGGAAAGCTGCCAAGGACATCCTGCTATTCCATCTCCAAAACCTCTCTCCCTACATCATTGGCACTCAAAGGGGTGGTGGACACCATTTTCTTCTCAGCATTTCCCCAAAGACTGGCAAAAACATTGTGAGACCTGCTGCTTCTCATCCTGCAAGCAAACCAGCAAAGAACCTTTGTTGGGACTACAAGTCCAGTCTGCTGTATGTTTTGTAAACAGTAACTACAACACAGCTGCCCACTCCAGTCTCTCATATGCAGGCAGTTTCTTTTAAACCTACCCTTCTCAAAAAAACTCCTCAAAAAGATACCTGCTTCCCCTTTAGGACAGTGTTTTCAGACTCAAGCAGGCATATCGTAGCAATTACAGACAAATAATGAACATGAAAAAGGAGAAGAAACAATGACAGCTATTGTGTTTTCACAGCTGGCCACAAGTCTGTGATATGGCAGGCTTCCTTGTGGGCTGCAGAAGCTGTTGTTGCACCGTATGGAGTCAGTATGAGTACAACGTGTTTAAAGGAATGGAAAGGTAGAAACACACCCTGGCCTTGCACTGAATCCTTTCTCAGTTGTCTATAGAGAGCTGACCAAAATAGGCAGGCAGATATTTTAAATAGGTGCTATTCTGTCTCTCCTCACACCCCTGGAAGAAGGTTTATGGTGGGGCTGTGAGAACATCCTTGCCCATCACACTGCAGCTGGTTTCATGTGCCCTGCTGAGCTGCTCGAGCTGGCATAACTTCCAAGACTTGTGTAAATCATGGCAGAGACCAATTTTACATCTCTTTCCATCTTTGCCTCCTTTGCCATGGCAATGAGCGTAAGTACATTAACTTTTCAGCTATTTTCTCTGACTGAGAAGAGGAAAAAAATGCCACACCCAGAAATATAAAATCTGGAAAGAATGAGGAAAAAAGAAAAGAGAGATAGTAAGAGGAAATTTATCTTGGTTTGTCCACAAACTCTCTTTAGGGGGTAGAATGGTTGTATTGAAAAGGATTCTGAGCTGCTCTGAATTGAGGAATTTTAATTTGGTTTTACAGTTAAGTCCTTGTTGACAGAAAGACATCAACTGTGGCAATAGAAATCCTACATTTGTGAGTTTTCACAAAGTAGCAGGAGTCTCTCTTTCATCTTAATGGGAGCGTTTCTTCTTTGATTTTACTGTCTGCATAACTGTGCACTTTCTCTCTTCTTTATCATCTGCTTCAGTCTGTAACAGGGAGACAGTGATACAGCACATTATTAAGAACAAGTAAACACCATTAAAACAATTCCACCTCATTGTCACTGCATTGTTTTGAATTGGATTATTGACTCTTGAATAATACCAGGGTTAGGGAGAAGCAGGCGGAAACTAACTTTAAACTCCTCTGGGTAAGCAACCTGCTTACAGCATCAGAAGAAATGGATTTACTCCAGATGCATGGGAAAAAAAATCTAGGTGGGAAAAAATAAAGAGCTTTTCTCAGCCGTAACTCACACCAGAATTCCCCTATTTGTTTCCTTCTACAGCAAACAAAACTGAACAGAATCATAGAATCATAGCCTGGTTTGGGTCGAAAATGACTTCTAAATAACGTCTAGTCCAATCCCCCAAGGACACCTTTCACTAGATCAGGTTGCTCATCACTCCATCCAACCTGATGTTGAACACTTCCAGGGATGATGTTACATCCACAACTTTTCTGAGATGGAGCAGTATGAAATTCAGTTTTAAATGCAGAAGCCCATGTCTGTTTATTGGGTATAGCATTAAAATAAGGGCTAACATCCTTTGGCCTGGAGCATGCACATAACTATCTGTAGAGCAGAAAACAAAGGCAGGTGCTGATTGTAAAAAAGAGTATTTCAAAGACAGGTTCCTTCATATTGGAGGAGTAAGAGGCAGTAACCAACCTTTTCAAGAGTCAGGATGGGCTAGGGTTGAGAACTGGTTCACGCTCCAGCACTAGCCCAGATCTCTAAGTCAGACAACACGCTGCTGAGTAGTCAGGCTTCCTCAAGGAGTGTGAAGGAGCTTGCAATGACAGCACTGAGTAACTTGTCTAAGGAAGCAGTTCCAAAGCAACTGGAGGAACACCATGGGACTGGAAACCTTTGTTTCAAAGGCTGATAAAGAATCAGATAAAGGAACTCAAAAAATTCAGGGAGCAGTTCATCTGTGACATCTTGAGACCATGAATTGGCTCTTTGCAAAGGTATGGTGGGAAGAGATACTTCCAGCAGTGCTGCAAAGTCTGCTGTTGTACAAGTGGAAGGGAAAGATTAGTTTGGTCAGGTAGATCCTGTGGGTTTAGTAGGAAGGGGAAAATACTTCCTCCAAGCTCTGGTCTGTGACCAAGGAGATGATTTTGCAGTTTCTGTGAGATATTCTCTAACCTGGGGTGCACTCTCTCCTGGGTGAGAGGGAAGGAGTCTCTTGTCAAACTCTACTACCTGATTGTCCCAGGAAAGGGAACATAAGAAAGACTGTGAAGGAGCTTGTCTTCTTTATTTAAAAGGAAAAAAAATCAACCAGGAATAAAACAAAACCAACCCGAAAGTAAGGAAATTGTAAATTTACAGGCAAAGTGGACCCTTGTGAGTCTTCAAAAGACCAAACTGGCATATGAGGTCTGTGGACCCAGCTCATCTGTGCTTGGGCTCAGGATATAACAGGGCTTGTTCAAATACCCTTTCCTTTCCCTTTCCCTCTGAACCAGTATATTGTCAGTTTGTCATGTAGAGGTTTTCTTTATTGTATCAAGAAACACCACAATTTTATTTTTTTTTTTAAATCTGTCTTTGACATTTTCTGGCACAGACAAGATGGGGTCTCAGTTTCTTGAGAGATGATGTGCTCCTGCTGCTTATTCCCTACTTAATCCTCCAAGTGTGACATCAGTCTTCTCTATGCAACTTACTGAGACTTCTCAGGCACAGGATTATCAGCGATGTGGACTCCAGTGGGGAATGCACAGCAGGAGCAGATGCTCAGTAAAGAGAGAGAGAGCAAGCCTGTTTTCATGCAAACATGACTCATAATAAAGTGGATTTTGAAAGAGACGTAGTGGAAGCTGCAAATATGCAAAATATAGAAAAAGTACACCATTTCCTAAAAAAGGAATTGTCAGTGATTCTGGCAATTACAGTTCCATTAATTTAAATTCTGTCCTTGGGGTGAAAATGAGCCAAACATGAGAGAGACGAGGAGGAAAGAGAATCACTAAACAGCTGGGGATAAAATTTCAGTAATAAACATGACAATGGGTCCTCAGCACTGTTGGATCCTTCAGGCACCACTAAAGTACAAATAATAAAAGAATAAATCTTCACAAGCAGATACAAAAGGTTTTAAAATAATTAAAGTAGTAGTGCCTACTGGAAATTCAATTGGTATATTGCATTTTGGTTTTCCATAAAGTGTTTGATATTGCATCTCCCATGAATATACTTGAATAATTAATTCAGATTGGCTTCAGTAGGAATACTGCCACAGGGTCTACAAACTGGCAGAAAGAACATTAGCAAATGGTAATGATAAATGGCAGTGTTTTAATTTGGGGGAGGTAGCTACTGGGGTGCCACAGGGTTTGGTATTATGTCCTATCTCATTTATCATCCTCATTAATTGGTCTGGAAGAAAAATAAACAGTAAATTAATGAAATTCATATTCAATGCTGAATTGGAGGCGAGTTTCAAATCCTAGTAGGGATGAATTAAAATGAAAACCAAAAACATTCCAAGAAAAGTGAGGTGCAAGGGCAGAAAATTATTCTTTCTTTAAAAAAAAAGAAAAAAAAAGTTTTGCAATTGCTAGACCTTGCTTGGAATATTTTGAGGGAAAATAACTGTTGTGGATCTTAAGGTTAGAAGACGCCATATTGTCCATTTAATTTCATTCCCTTCCCAATGCAGGCCAAAAAGAATAGATTCCTTCAAAAACTGAGATATTCTAAGTTTTATGAGAATGTGAGAACATATGTCTCAGAAATGCATCCAGTCTTAATTTCAGATCTCAGGTGATGAATGCTAACAGTTAATATTTTGAAAGGAAACCTGAAAAAGGCAAAGTGATCCGGCAAAATCGGTTTATTGACTAGAAGTATAGTACTGCATACTCAATCATTAAGCAAAGTATTATATCACCCACGTTGATGCAACTCTCTGCTGCTGGTGGTTTCAGCACTGTGAAGATTGGGAACTCTGAACCCCACTTTAAACATTTTCTGTGCTGCTTCTGAGACACAAGCATACCATTTTACCTCAAGTTTCATACATTTTTTTCTATCTATCTCCTCCTGTATGCATGTTCAGACCTCAGCAAACCTGAAGGGTATTTAATATTTTTCCTTTGGTTTTTCTCCCATTTCTCCCTTCTGTCTTTGGCTTATGATTTCTATTTGTGATTAGCTTTTTCTGATATGATCTGCAATTAGTGAAAGAATTCACTTCTTGAACAGATCAATTACTTGGTACATTACAATGCTTGTAGAAGCCAAAGACATCTGTTCTTCTCTCAGCCCTAATAGAGAACTGCTTGCTAAGTATTGGCAGGACAGTAATGCATTTTTGTATGCTTTCTTTGATAGCTCTTCCTATAATATCAAACATGCTAAACTAGGTACATACTCAAGGTTTTAGGAATATGACTTGGTAATTAAATACTTATACTCAAGTATGAATCACAAATGTATTATTAGATTAAGTAATAAATAAGTATATTAGAAAATATTTCACTATGTAGCATATAGCTTTAAGAAAAGTCAAAACAATTTTTGATTTCTGCACAGAAACTTCACAGCATTGACTCTTTGGAACTCTGATGGCGCTGCCACAGAAATTTTGACAAAAGCAGAGAAGCAAAAACTAGTTCATATTCAGAGTGATGTTGACAGTATCCTCCCAGAAATAGGCACGTACTCCTTGAGGCATATAGTATCAGTTCCTAAGGGGATCATGGTATAGCATTTCCATAACATCATAGAAGCATCTAATGCCCCAAGTTGGAAGGGACCCACAAGGATCACTGAGTCCAGCTCCTATCTCTGCACAGGACAACCCCAACATTCACACCATGTGTCTGAGAGAACTGTCCAAACACTTTTTGAATATTGTCAGGCTTGGTGCCATGACTGTTTCCCTGGGGAGCTGTTCCAGTGCTCCAACACCCTCTGTGTGAACAACCTTTTCCTAATACCCAATCTAAACCTCCCCAGCACATCTTCCTGCCATTCCCTCTGGTCCTATCATTAGTCGCCACAGAGAAGAGACCAGCTCCTGAGCCTCTTCCTCCCTTTGCAAGGAAATCTCCTCTTCACCAGGCTGAACAGGCCAAGTGAGTTTACCTCCACTTCATATGGCTTCCCCTCTAAACCCTTCACCAACTATGTGGCCCTCCTCTGGACACTATCCATTAGTTTTATATCCTTTTTATACTAAAACATGTTTTCCCTTGGGTCTTGGAAATGTTGCAATGAAGGGCAGTAGGATAGGTGGGCAATCCAATCTGGTTCAGGATGTTCTGCAGCAGAGCAGATGAACAAAGCACTTTCTCAATACAGCTGCAAATGCAGTTGTTATCTCCTGTGCTGTTCTGAGCACCATGTCATTGGAAAGATACTGACAAGCTGGAGGGAGTTTAATTATTATTAGGGAGGGGAATGCTTGATTGATATGGAAAGATTAAAAGATCAAGCTATGTACATGTTAGCAAAGCAAAAGCTGAGAGGAAATATGATAATCACCTCCAAATAAATTCAAAGAAAATCCCAAGAGGAAGAGACTTTGTTCAGGCTTAGTACAATGGGCCATTGCATAATAGGATGAACTTCAGAGAAGGAAAGCTTGTGAAGTTTGACTGTTAAGAAAAACTTCTTCCTTTCTAGTAAGACATGGAAGGACATCCCTCAGAAAACATTGCTCCATGACTGCTCAAACTGTACTGGTCCCATTACAAGAAAACAGTTAAGGAAACATTCCACATTTATCAAAAGATGGAACAGATGTCTGAGGTCATATGACCTCTTTTTAAAGCCAGAGACCATGGACTGCTCCGTATTAACTAAATTCTCCCTAAACAGCTTGCTGCTGTTTTTTTGTAAGTGAGGCATCATCATGTCTTTAAACCTGCTTTAGAGTGTGTTATTCAGGAAGATTATCTCCAGTCCTGTATGCACCAGTCTGCTAATTGTTTCAGGGGGAGGCTGTGTTTGAAGGGAAATGCTGTCTTCAGGATGCATTCAGCAGGTTTGCTTTATTAAAGAGCTGAGATGCACGGACATGTAATAAGGAACAAAGGAAATGGAGGTGGCATTGCCCAGTGTGTTACAGTGAAATTATTGAATTACTTGCCAAAGGGAGACCTTGAGTGAAATACTGAATTAAGGAATTTTGAAAAGCATCTGCTCATGTCACAGCCATTATCAGTGCTGAATTAGCAGCCATGCAGAGTACACTATTGCTTACCAAAGGTGCTGATTTTCCAGCAGGGGCCAGGAGGAATGGGTTTTTAAATTGATGCAGAACACTGGCTGCATACAGGATTGTAAGATTTCACCCATTGTGTCAGGGGTCAACCTCTGCAGAAGAAGAAGAACTTGAAGAGCAGGAAATGGCATTTCAATAAAAGATTCTAAGATGCCTTTAATAAGACATCATTCACTTTTTCATATGTCCATTTCCTTAGATGCAATAGCAGTAACAGGAACACTCTAAGCTGCTCTGCAGTAACTCTTAATTATACTTTTTCCCCATGATACTTGTGAGGTAATTTCCTTAGGGGTGGCCTTACAGGGAAATGAAGGCTTCTGTAGCCAACTCTGCTAGATTCTGGCACACCTGAACTCAGCAGCCTGAGCAGCTCGGTTCCGTTCTGTGTCTGAGCTCTCTCAGATTACCTCACATTTATTCAGAGATGAGCACAGAGGTAACTGCTTACCTCTCTGTCACTTATTCAACTGTCCATAACCCAACTAAAGGCCATATGTTCCTTGAGGAGACAGACATTTCCAACACTGTTTTATTCCTTTATTCACCTGAGTATTGACTATTTAATTGTACTCTTCCACCTTCCCTGAGTCTGTAGAATACCTGTAGTGTTAGCAGTTATTTATGGGAGAGCTGATGGTGCATATGACAAAAAATATTACTAATGGTAATGTCTCTTGTCCTGTAAAATAACTCCCCCAAGTAAACTGGAGGAAGACTCGTCACTTGGATGTTTTAACACCAACTTGGACAAAGCACTGTGAAATATATTGCAAGCAACAATCTTGGAATGGCAGCAAGATTAAGTAATGGATTGCTATCTTGTACTGCCTAGCAAGAAGCCACGTGAGAGTATTCAAGGAATTCCAGGGATGTGCTGGTTTGGTTTGTCCTTGCAGGGGTCTCTGCTGGCAACATCCCTGTGTAGACACTAGATTTGTATTTGGGCAGATAGAGAAGGAGAGGGAAGGGGGAAAGAGCGAGTGTGAGTGCATGATATGCTGCATATATGGCCCTGACTACTCTGTCTTTAGGGCATTCCCCTTCACTGCCCCTCTTGCATTATTACTCTCGCATGGCAAACTTTTCCACTTACTAAAACCTTATTGGCTCTGATCAGCTTCATGTGACCCAACAGTTCTGACAATCCTGTGCTTTTCTTTTTTTTTAGCTTTACTTCCTGTACATTGTTGCTGGAGTCACTGGTAAACCAATGGTTGACTACTGAAGAAAAAGCTGGTATGCTCAATGCCAGTAAACCATCATGATGGTTTTGTGGAGATTTGGCCAAAAACACATACCATGACAAGATTAGTATTTCATTGAGTTATGCTGCCGCAATGTGAAGAATTTACTTTAAACTAAGGAGCATAGAACATAAGAGTCATGGTGATTGGTCTCTGCTAAACTGACAGGGAATGAAAGACTTGATAAGTGATGCTACTTTTCCACTCCTTGTTATATTACACACCTTTAAATCATGTTAAGGTTAGCTGAACTGGAGCAATCATCATAAATCATATTTGCTTAGACAGTGTCCTGCACTAAATTGGTATTGTGAACCAAAAGGGGTTGCGGGGGTCATTTCATTTCCACAACTGCTTCTAAATAGCTGGTACTTGAGATTGTAGTACTTTTCCTCTCTAATTTTGCCTGAATGGTCTCTGAAGGAGCTGTATTTTTCAACCCAGAGAAGGCAAGGGTGAAAGGATCTAACTCATCTCTACTACTTACTACGAAGGGAAGTGTACAGCAAGAGGATAAGAGGCAAAGGGCACAATAAGCAACAACAGAAATGCAGAGAAAGCACTGCAAAAGTGGCCTAGAGAGAGATTTGCACAATCTGGGAGACTTTCAAAGCTCAGGTAGATAAGGTTCTGAGGAACCATATCTGATTTGGTAGTGGGCCCTGCTTGGAGTATGGATTTGGACAAGCAGATCCAGAAGTGTTTTGGTGTTTGTGTGAAAATGTGTGTCAGACTCAGCAGCCAATGTAATTTGGGAATTTCTGTCTTGCAGTCTTTTCAGTGCCTCAGTTCTTCACTTGTTGCATGATAGACAAAGATCAGTTCTTTTGCATTTCCCCAAATACTTGGAAAGGAAATATTAAATAAAAATGCTTTTTGTAGAAGTGAAATTCTAGACAGGAATCCCACACACATACAGTCTGTAGAAAAGTTAAAATAGAATTTATTATTTTATTGTTTGGTTTGTTGAATTTCTGCCTGTCAAAACGGCTCTTGTTGATTCTACTGCCTCCCTGACAACAGAAAACAAAATTGACAAATGCCTGCCAGGCAGGCAGCTCTAGAGCTGTCATTTGCATTTTCTAGGTGGAAAACTGTAATTTGTTGTCAAACTTGAAATTTCTTATGGCAAAATTTCAGTTATGCAAAACTGGGTTTAGCAGAACATTCTGTAGCTAGCTCATAGTAAGAATATATCCTTCTTCCTTTTTTTTCCATTTCTTCCATGTAGCACAGAAATGATTATACCTCTTGTCATAAACTTATCAGGCAATGTAAGATAATATATCTTCTGTCACATCCAGGGCATTCAGGTTTTCCCTTAATAGTATTATCTAGTAATTATGGTTAAATGTGCAATTGAAGATGAGTGGAAGCTACTGCTTATTTCAGCTACGGCCTTAGTTTGCTTCATGACCTAAGGAAAACTTTAAAATCATCATTTGCAAAATGAAAATACCTTTTTATATCCAGAAGGAGCAGGAACATCTTAGCCTGGAAGGTCTGAGTCAGCTGCAATTTCCACCCCTGACTGCTTCTACCCTCCTCATTCTCCTGCCCTCATTTGATGGGAAGGCATCACTCAGCTAGGAAAAATAATGCAGATAGGAAGGTACGGTCAGGTGATGAGAAGAATTTGGTTTGTTGATATTGCTGCTGCCACACACCAGCTTAGACCCCATTAAACCCAGCTGCTGTTTCCCTATACCCTGGACTGCTGCTTCATGCCCAATGTTGGTATAGCTGACAATCACTTTCCTGCCTATTGGAAAATTCCTGAGACAATGATGTTCCTCCTGCCACCAGGCTCTGACAGAAGCTGTATTAATGACAATCTTCCCCATGCTCTGAGATAGCTTTTGCTGGCAGTCAGTTTCTAAGATTCTATTTCAGCAATGACCTCCATTAGTCTCCAAGAAAGCTAGTGATGCTCGGTTGTGGTCTTTGGAGGGGGCTGAGAGAACTTGACCTTCCTTCTCATCTTACTAGAGTAAAGCATGGCAATGTTCCCTGTGTTAGAGGGAGGTGGTTGGGGAGGTAGGGGTGGATGAGCTCTCTGTCCCCTTCCAAAGCCATTCTGCAAGAACCTTGCAGTGTTTATACTTCCCTCTCCCAAATCTGCTTCCTATGGGAACAATAAATTAGCCACAGGAAGGGAGGGGATCCTGGCACAGCCTGCTTAGACCCATACCAGTAGTAAAAAGCTTTACCTAGAAGACAGGCATAGCTGTCTGAATCACAGAGTTGTCTGATATTTCAGAGAGAAGCCTGAGACTGTAATTGAAATGCATTTGATGGCAGGAGTTCAGCCCCTATTAGGCAAGGATCCACATTGTAAAGGGAACCATCTTTGCACCTGTTTTGTCCCAGCTGGCATCTCCTGCCTGAGAAAGGCCCACTGCTGTGGTAAAAGTTATTAGAATAATAATAATAAATCCTATCCATAGAAGGCTTTGATCACAGAGCTTTCTCATTTCTTTTCTTTACCTTGTTGGTTTTTTTCCTTTCTCTTTCCCTGTCCCCTCTGTTGTCTCATTATTCTAGACAACTGTGTCTGACAGCTTAGGGGAGTTGATTGTGGTTGTAAAACCATTCATGAGGCTGATGGATGGGAACATTTAGGTCTCGCATGCCTTCATGTTGGCTCACAGAAAAGGAAGCATCTAAGCTGATTAAGTATGGTGTAGCTTTGTATATCCTCCAACATTTCCAACTGCTGACTTCATTTTATCTCCTGGGGTCACTTCAAATTATTCACCTGTTCTTGACAGTCCCTTTTCCCCACTCCCATCACCCTGCTCCCAGACCTCCAGAAGCCCCCATGTAGGACTTGAAAGATTCATGTTCAAGGCCCTGCTTGACCACAATTTTTTTGTGTGCCGTTATTTGTTTTTTTTCCGGCCACTGCCATCTGTGTGTCAGCTTGCCATCTGTACAGTGGAGGAGTAATTCTGCTTGTTCTCTCTTTCAGCTGATACCTCTTAGGACAAAGTACTACCTCCAGCTCTGAGCTGGACATGTTCCCAAGTGAACTGCTCTAGGTGAACCTGCTTTAGCAGGGATGTTGGACTAGATTATTTCCAGAGGTCCCTTCCAATGCTGATTATTCTGTGATTCTGTGCTCACCTGGCTTACCCCAGAAATGGCTTATGCTCTGCACCTCACAGCAGGTAGCCATCTCTCTGTGCCCCCTTCACGGAGATGTGCCCTGAGTTACTGGTCAGCATGTTAACTCAAGCAATCCCAGTTCCTGATGGGCTTTATTGCACATAGAGAATAGGTGGTGACCAGCACAGGGTGGATTGTTTTGGTTTTTTCCTTAGTGCAGAAGTATGTCCTTTGCCCTCTCTCAAAAATGTTCATTCTGCCCTCCTACACAAGCCTGTTTTCTAATGAAGGGAGATTTGTGTCACTTTTCACTGATGCCCATTTGAGGGACCCAGACTGGGATCACTGAAGAGGAAAAACTCCATTTGTTCTAAAGGCATCCCTCCAAAGCTCATCACAAGCAACCAGACAAGTTCAGCAGAAAGAGCTTTTTGTTTTGTGTTATAAACAGAATGAAATAATATATGATCTAAGCTCCTAACCATGCTTATATTTGTTTATCCTGATATTTCCCCCAGTACATGTAATCAACAAAAGATCTGTTAGTCAGAATATTTTCCTCTCTGACTATCTTCCTGTCTGTCTATTTTTAATTATATCAAAATTAGGTGATTGCTACTGTAGATCAGGTTTACCTGAAGAACATCCACTGTGATGACTGTATATTCATACCTTAGGGTAAGCCTTCTGGCTTAGTACAACATTGAAGTCTTGAAATCCAGTACTCTGAAGCCAAGATATCCTGAAAAATAATGATGTGTCTTCAACAGCAGCTCATCTGCACCTCCTATATTTTAAGGTAATGTATTAGCAAAGGTATAAGATGACATCTTATGTGTAACAAATGAATCTGGAATAGAAAACAGTCAATGTTTTCATTCTACTCTGGTTAAACTGTGGACTGAAATTATTTTTTTGTCTGATGCTTGAGCGATTCCATGTCACAGTCTGAAGACTAAATTATTGACGGTTAAGAAAATAATAATCCAAATTTCTGGGGTAGTATTATACAAAAACAAACAAACAAAAACAAACAAACAAAAGGAACTAGCCCTGGTTTGTCTGCGAAGCTTATAAAGCCTGTGTCAGACACAGAACAAACTACCAAAAGAAGTAAGATTCACGACAGACAGAGACCTGAACTTGAGCTGCTTGAAGCCAGCAGAGCTAAAGTAGTATTGGTGTATATATAGAACAGAATAGTAAATCATGCATGGAAAAGACTTCAACTCCTGTGCACAGGTAGTAAGCTTGGAGGCTTGAAGCACAAGTATATTCTGTATATGGAAGTCCCTGCATCTCCCTAGCAAGAAATACAGAGCTCACGTGCTCCAGGTGAGGCAGGCAGCCCCACACTCCTTGCCGAGTCCTTGAGTCACTGAGGAGTGGGGTGCCCTATGCTACGGCAAATCCTTGCCTTCTGGCACTGCAGCAGCTTTCCAGGCAGCTCTGCTCCTCACTAATAAGCACTCAGAAGAAACCAGAGCCCAGTCTGGAATAGCTAATAGGTGATAGATATCTGAGTATCTACAGATGTTCAGAGCCCAGGATGCTGTTTGGTGTGGAGTTTTGTGTGTTTTGTCGTTGTGGTGGTTTAAGAAAAGCAACAACATACTGTTCCACATAAAAGTACTAAAATAAAAAGTTCTGTTGTGGCTGATGTCACACTATGAACAATGCTGACAAAAGAACTGTGTTCTAGCACCCAATTGTAAGAAAGGTACCAGAAAACCAGGAGAAAGAACAGAAGAGCATGCTGTCTTTCAGAAGAAGACTTAAGAAGCCCAATATGTTTTATTTAATCAAGAATAGAATTGAGACAGAATGTGGCTACAAGGTATAATTACCCACATGAGGAGGAAATACTGGCTATAAACGAGATTCTTTAATCTAGCAGAGAGTCATAACAAGAACTAATTACCAGAAGGTGAATAAAAGCAAACCCAACACAGTAACGGTATACAACTTCTTAGCAGCACAGATGATTAAACACTGGAAAAGATACCCAGGGAAATAATTCTTCATCTCTGCAGTCAGGCTGAATGCCTCTCCGATTTGTTTTCAATACAAGATACTAGACTCTGTAAGGACATTCCCAGCAACAACCTATGGCTATGTTGCACAAGACCAGAAGTGTCTGAAGAGTGTATGAAAGCTTACCATTTGCAGTGCTTTCTTCGTGCCCAACAACCCTTAATATATGATCCAGTCTGACCCAAGGCAGAGGAGTCAGTCTTGCCACCACTTCTATTCTCTACTTACCAGTAGTTCTTTCCCTTCTTATATCCAACCCACACACTTCTCTGGCAATATATTCACTGCTACAGTTGGAGTGTTTGTAGCCTAGAGAGTCTGTGCCAATCTGGAGACAGAAGGTTTCACTGAATTGATACAGCTTTGCCTAATCCTATTTCAGGGCCAAACAGGCTTTGAGGGTGTATCCATTGGTGAAGCCCATTTTTCAAGAATGCTACAAAGCTCTAGAATGCCACCAAATTCTTCACTAAGCTGGACAACCAACTCACATTAATTTCTAAAACAGCTTTTTTTTTCAACTTAAGCTTCCAAGGCAACTTTTATCTTTTCCTCCTAGGAGAGGGATGTGGCTAACTGTCCTGGGTTTGGCTGGGATAGAGTTAATTTTCTTCCTAATAGCTGCTGTGTTTTGGATTTAGTAAGAGGATAATTTTGATAACATATTGTTTAAGTTGCTGCCAGGTAATATTTATGCTTGACTGGAATAGAACTCATTTTCTGCCCAGCAGTTGCTGGTTTTTTAGATTTAGTATAAGAATGTTGATAAAAAACTGATGGGTTTAGTTGTTGATAAGAAATCAAGGACTTTTTCAGTTTCACATGTTTTGCAGTGTACAGGGATGCAAGAAGACAGGAGAAGCATAGCCAATTAGCTAATCCAAGCTGGCCAAGGAGACATTCAATACCATATAACATCATGCTCAGTATATAAACAGGAAGTTGATTGGGGGTCAGAGCTTGCTGATCTGTGATAACTGCCCAGAATACAGCTTGCAATTGGTTGTCAGGTGGTGAGAAATTTCAATGAATTGTGCATCACTTATTTTATATACTCTTTATTATTGCTACAGATGTTGTTATTTCTTTCTTTGTTGCCCTATTAAACTGTCTTTATCTCAACCAACAATTTTTACTTTACTTCCTAATCCTCATCTCCAACCCATCAGGGGAAGCAAGCAAGCAGCTGTCTGATATTTAGCTGTCAGCTGCGGCTAAACCACGATACTTACACAATCTATGTATTTAACAGCATTGGCAAGGGTAATTAGAAGCAACCATATCTGGACGTCAGTTTAAGGTGCCACTCCGTTCAAGTTGATATAAAATGTCGCTTTCTGTATGTCTGAAGCTGCATCAGGAACACAGGACTTCTGCTGTAGTTCCTCCCTTAGCTCACAGACACCAATTCAAAGTTTCATTTTCCAAAGAAGCTGGAAGATTGAATCTCTGTTCTGTGAAGGACCAAATTTCAATCTGTGACCCCTGTGTCTGAGAACCAACAACAAAACAACTCCAAAAAAAAGGAAGTCTCTGTGGAAATTTTGCAGATGAGGAGCAAGTGTATTCCCAAGTCTGAGGGTCTCTAAGGGATGTCACTTAGCTTTCTTTGGAGACAACTTTACTACCATCACTGACATTAACAATACAAAAACTTTTATTCTCCCCACCTCACTCTCTCTTTCCCTCCAAAGAGAACAGCCATCCATGCAGAGTGCTGAACCCCCTCCAAAAAAAACTACCAAGGCCCCATGAACTCTATGTGAGATCTACTGATTTTTTACACTTGAAAAAGTGTTTGCAGGCTGAAGTAATGGACGCCCTATAAAACTCTACAAAGAAGAAGGAGAACTTGACCCTGCATTACTAGGTCAGTTTTCAGAGATATAACCCTAATTTCTTACACTCTGGAAATGAATGCTGGACAAGGGAATTGGACCAACGCGGAGTGCAGTTTGTAGATGCAGATGAAGTCTAACTCACTTAACTCCAACTTAATTCTAATATCAATTACAGTTCCATAGCTCAATCCAAAAGCATTGTCAGTATACCTGCATGATTTCCACTGCCTCAGGAAAAGCTGCGTAGGATGAAGAATTCAAGTGCCAACCTGTGGCTTTCCTAATATCAAGATGTCTGAGTTTATACCTTTTGTCTCTCCTTTTGGAAGGTATAGAGAGATTCATGAAAGAGCAATAATTCAATACATTAGAGATATATATGCATATATATATATTTATAGAGAGGGAAAAAGAGAATTAAGAAACTGCAAAATCCATGAGACAATTACAACTGGCTTTTTTCCACCTTCCATATTTTTTCATTTATAGAGTAAAACGGGCCTTAAGCACCAATTCCAAAATATTCATTTCAGTAATTCCCTCTAGAAGAGAACTATTATTTACTGTTTACATTCTCACTTTGAATTGGAAGTATCAAGCTGCAAACATAGAAGAATTTGGATTAAAGAAAGGTAGTCCCTTTTTGTTCAGAGTGATATTTGTAGAAGCATTCATTGCCATGTAAAAACTGTGGATTGTATTTGAAATTTTCACTGAATTTTCAGTGAAAATGATCTGTTATTTCTGAAGCCTTTGTAGGCTATACTTATCTCTTGGCCTCTTTGTTATATGGCACGAAGTAAGGCCACAAAACTAAAGACACAGACAGAGCATTGTGGGGAGCAAGGGAAGTCTGCATTGACAAAAACATACGAGATGGTATCAAAAAAGAGCCATCTTGGTAACAGATGTGACCTAACTTGTGATGTTAACAGCCAAACATTGATGATAGTCTACTGAAAGTTGCTAGAAATCAAGCATCAGATAGTAAAAATCACATCAGGATCATGCTTGCAGCTGTATGCAGGATAACACACTGATGTTTTTGCCATGCTCCCAACACAAGTCAATTAACAAACCTTCCAGGCCAGACTAGTAACTGAAAAAAGAGATGCTAATCCAGTCTCTGAAGTGCTGCAGTGCACAAAGTGCGGGCTCACTCCATATGTTCTCTCCTTCCTTGCAGAGAAAACGTCAGTGTTGCCTTTACATGGTTAACGACAGTTTTCTACAGTCCACTGAGCCTAGGAAATATTAGAGGAGCTAGGAGTGATTAAATTCAACTGGAGTGAGGCAAAACTCATCTTACCATTCTTCAAAGCTGGTGGAAAATGTACACCAGTAAGAGGTTTGGGTAAGCTCCTCACCACTAAACAAAGCTGCCACCCAACTTAAACTTTGCCCCAAAGAGGTCAGTCCTGCATGTGCTTAAGGCATACTATTTCCATCACAGAATTAATCTCTAACACATGTCTAAGCCCTTGCAAGTTCACCATCACAGGTCTTAACACTTGTTGGTGGCCCCTGCACTACACACAGCCTCATCCTGATCTCTCTGCAATGGGATTAAGCAACTTACTGAGGAAATAAAACACAGGAGTTTATGAATCTTGAGGCTATTATTCCTTCAAGGGTTCCTGTTATAATTCAGAGCAGAAGCCTTCTAATGATGCAATCATCTGCAAGAAAGGAAGCTTGAGTCACAATAATCCCTAGATAAAATGATAGGTCTGCAATATACAATTGTTTCTTTTTTTAGATGAGCTGGTTTGTTACCCCTGAGCTCTCTGACTGTCTGTTATTAAGGAGGAATCAGTTTGATACTTTCCCACACTGTAACCTGAGAGACAACATGCTGTAATGCATCCACTCTTTTCCTTCCATTTAAGTGCTGAGAGACAGATCACAAAGGGACGTTTGCAAATCCTTAAGAAAGTGCCTTACTTGTGCCCAACACAGTCCTATCATAAACTGACTCCACAGAACTCAGCCCATCTTCCTCTTTGCCCTTCTAGAAGCTGTTATTCAATCAGGGATGGGATAGCTCACACGTGCTCTCCCTGCTGAGCTCTGACATGTGGCTCTGGTGTCCCTACAGGCCTGCTCTGGCAGAGGTCATATCAGTTGTGTGACTTAACTTTTGGGCTGGCGTCCTCGGAGTGGCATCCAAAATTGATGCTAAGGGTCCATGAACCCTACGGCTTATTGAAAGAGGGGGTACAAATGTCAGAGCAGCCTGAATATGGCACTGAGCAATGTGGTGAGCATGTGACTGAGCAGGGCTTAGCATCTGGGTTTTTCTACCTTGGGACAGTAGGAGTGATCCTCTCAGTGCTAAAGTGAGAAGTTTCCATTCTCTCTTTCCAAGAACAGTGAGTAGGTTTCCCACTATCCAGTGGTGGGTTTCAGGTATTCTTTTCCTAGTGGAAACCTAAATTTACATCCTTGTCTAGTAGAGACAGACCTATATCCATCTTTCTTAACATTCAATTCAGTCACTTAATAACCTACCCAACTTTTAGGCTTTACTAGCCTTATGTAACATGGACCATGTGGCAGATGGAAATGGTCAATCATCAAGTCAGACAGCAAGACAGTACAAGGGACTGTTGCTCTCTGCTCCATTGATCAGAGCATTTGCTTGGGCAAGGATTGCATCTGAGCTTGGTATTTTGCCCTAAACAGTTGTTGAAACACTAGGTAATGGTTTCCTGAGGCAAAGCTTATTAGCTTAGTCACATTAATATGACTTGAATGGCTTCAAACAGAAGCTCGCATCTCAATGCACTGCTGCATTATGGAGATACTCAGATGGCAAACAGCTGTCTCTGAGTTATGGAAAGTGCCATGCAACAGCAAAGGACAAAGTGTGTACAGAAACCATACATGTTTTTCCTTTGCTCATAATCCCTGAATGAGTGGCAGTGCTTCAACACACACTCTAAGACTTGCTTCTATGTCTATTCTAAAAAAAATGTACTAACGTAATTCATAATCTCCTCAACTGTGCTCTATTAAACAAACCCTTGCTTACTACCTCCCTTTCAGTGTCTGTTACTATTGTATTTTCGCTTGTCTCCACCTCCTTTTGCAGATGCCTGGAAGAGCTGGCCAGAGACCAGAAGCCTATGCCCAGTAGAAAGATTTCTCAGCCTTTTTCCTGCAGTAGGCAGCTTCCCTATCACCTTTAACAGTTGTGGGGTTGGACCCCTTTTTGTTAGTGTTTTAGCCAGGCTTGCCAAAAGCTCGCTGTTCCAGCTTCTCCACAGGAATTGCAAATGTTCATCTTTTGATCAACGGCCAAATGCTTCTTAAGGAACAAAAGGAGGCTGCTTAGTGAAGCCAGACTGCATCCTGAACTACACCTTTCAGCTTCCACATTTTGAATTGTACCCTTTTTCAAAGTGCAGCAAACAGAGGCCATAAATTGCAGAAGGCGGTGAAGTCCAAACACAAAAAAAGATCAGAATAAAATTCAGGAGTATTTTTCTTCTCTGCCCTGTAGATATTTCCTACAGATCACAGCAACTGGAAGTGTGTACACCCTAAGAAGAGTCCTTCTTTTCCTGGAAGTCTAGGTTCTTCAGGGTTGGTTTAATCTCTTAAAGCATAGGAAATGTAGCCAGATCATTATGCAATGATATTAGTTACAAAGTATGTCAGTGTAAAAAAAAAAAAGCATGTCACCTATTTTATAAAGACCTGCTCCCCACACAGGCCATATGCACTGTGATCATTCTGTTGGAGCCAAAGGGACTGCTTAGAGCACACAAAGTTAAGCATTTATGTAAATCTTTCCAAGATCAGAGTTGTAAGCCAAAATTAGGGGGGAAAAAATAAAGAGGAAGAAAAAAACCTTTAGAGTGTATATTTGGTATGGGATCTTCAAATATTAATATATCAGTTATGTCAAAAATCAATATCCTTCACAATAAGGCTGGGCATGATGACTTAGGCATACCCATTTCCATGGCGAATCACAGTTTTCAACTGTCATCTATTTTGTGCATAAAAGTTGCTGAAAAGGGTCACAAGATACAATAGGAGAAATATATTCTGTTTCTCATTCTCACTTGATAATGGTCTGAATAATTTATATGTAAACTTTTTAGAACTATTCACCAAACATGGAAAAAATTAGCCTAGAAGGTGGATGTTCCACAAGCTACAACTGTTGGAAAATAATTTTATAATAAAAAACATTGTGCTATCTTTAAAATAGTGCTAGTTGTCACTTTAATACCTGAAATACGGGTTTGTAAATGTACAAGTAACATAATTTTGCATCTAATAGCTCGATTCTAGGCTTTTAAGACTTCTAAGAAGAAAAAAGTAAATATGAAGCAACACGATAAAAATTCAGGGCTGTTTTTCATTCACTTTTCGAGTACAAGAAGTATAAAGGTATTAGTGTTTGCAGGTGTTGGAGGCAGTGATAAGTCATTGGTTTTACAAGGGGATCATTCTGCTGTAATCTTGCAAGAATTTTAAAGTGATAAATGTAAAGGAGTTTCTCATGCCTTTTCCTACACTAAGAAAAAAAGTGACAATATCATCACAAACCATATTCTTCAAATTGGGCACAGGTCTCTGTTGTGTTGCAAAATCACCTTTGAAAGATCAGCTCTACAGCAAAGTGAACAGCGGTGCCTTCAACTGCAGCAGGGAAGCTCCCACTGCATCTCTTGGATCTCTTCCCGCCACAGAAAGCAAATACTCATCCTCACACTAAACTCCATCTGATTCGTTACCAAACTGAATGACACTCTTTTTTCATGCTGCAATGTTCCAGCTGAATGGTTTCCTTTAATCACAAGACTTAAATTAACACCTACTGAAGTCAGTGGAAAAAATGGTTACCGCTTGAATGGGAAGTGGTCAGCTGTATGCAGAACACATGGGGCGATAGGATAAATAGTGCAAAATAGAAGCATTATGTGGACAGAGGTTTTGGTTACAAATATCAAGGGAACAGTTAAGGCTTACTGTGGTATCCTGAGGTATCCTGGTATCTGAATGTCTATATATATGCAGCTGAACATGCCTTCTAGTCCTGTGATTGTGATAGTTCCCCTTTTTCATGTTGAGCCTCCTACTTGCCATGAAGCCATGCAGCATCTGATAAGAATTCTTTTTAATTTTTAATGATAGCTATAGCATGATTCCTTGTGGCAGCAGATCTGCTCCATAGGAAGGATAGGTCCTTTGGAAATATCAGATGGCCACTTTCCAGGAGCACACATAAACTCTGGCTTCTGACAGATGCAATTTCTCAGCCAGGGCCAAACTGGCTATGGAAAAAACAACAGATATGGCAACAAGATTAAGAGTCTTTTCTAATGACTGGTTGGTACACAATACCAGAGGGTATTGTTCCAAATCTCTTTGTGGGAAACACAATTTACCCTCATTTGCTTGTATGTCCGCAGAGAAATGTTACTTTCTTTGTTGAGATATGCAACTCTTCCTGAAGTGCCAAAGATTTTTTTCCTGTTGATTTTTTATTACCTATTCTCTCCGTGTAAATGTCCTCTGTAACATCAAAGAAAGATGTAATATTTGGTCATTTGTGCAGCTTATGCACTATCCTGAACTGCAATTTTATATAGATACGTATGAAATACAGTAGCTGGCATAGCAGACTGGCAGTCTGCTTAGTCCACTGTTCAACCTCCAACAGTCATTGATGCACAAATACATCTAAAGAAACAACCCCAGTTGCAACCTCACGTCAGAACCATTTCACCTTTCTTCCAGCACTGCCTCAGAACTTTCAAGGTCATTGTGGATTTCAAACCCTGCTTTCATGAGAGCTGCATCCCTTGCTTATCTTACACAATCTGTGGCTGTCCAGAATCACTGCTAGGTGACAAGATGGCATGAAAAATACCTTTTCAGAACAGAGGTTCACAACCAAAAGAAAAACTGTCACACTGTACCACCTTAGGCAGATACTGTGGTAGCATCTGTAACAGTACAGCTGCCAATAGTATTTTCTTCCTTCCCACCAGACCTTGCACTGCTTTGGAGTGGCTAAGGTGATACCCTCAGGGCCTCTGTTGCCATTTGAAAATATGAGGACTTTAGGATGTGGCAGACTTTGCAGGATGCAAAGTGACATTTAAGTCAGGTCTAGCCCTCAGGCAGAGAAGCAGAAAGCCAATTCAGGCACGTATTATTGAGTGATTTTAATACATTTGTTGTTCTTAGTCTTTTCTTCTTTTTCTTCTTGGTATAATTGATGCTTTGGAAATTAAAAAAGAAAGGTTCAGCAAATTCATTTTGGGTTATAATGAATAACAGCTTTTGGGACAATTGCAAAGTGCCTGAATTAGGACAAAATATAAATTTGTAGATGCATACAGAGAAACAGGATAAGGAGAAATGGAAATTATAAAGTAACATTTATGATTTATGAAAAATTCTTCATTTTACTGCTAATCATAATGGACTCCCGCTGCTTATAACCTTATTGTAATCAAAGGGGTATATTCATTTCTTGCATAGTTATGTGCACATAACTCCTATTGAAGCTAATAAGTGCTATGTGCTTGCTGTGAGGGGCAGAGAGGTGCCATGCAATTAAATCATTTACTATAGCTACATTGTAAATGATAAAAACAGCCTAGAATGTTATAATTATAGATAACTTTGCCCATTTTTATTTTTAAAGAGGATGTATAGCATTGGCCCTTTGGCCTTGCGATTGAGGGAAGATAGAAATGGTCGCAGGCTTTGGAGGCAGTGGAAGGATAGGTTTCTGTGCATGGTCAAGCTCTCTACAAGCCTCCAGCAAGTCTTGCTACGTGCTGTAAGGTGACTGCTTAATAACATTACAGTGAAGCTTCCCATGGGCGCCTGCAGGGCTGGGTAAAGGCTACCTACATCACCATGCCTGAAGCTGTGGAAGAATTGATTCTCGGTGGGGCCAGACACCACACTGAAAATATCACAGACAGCAGCTTTGAAAAAAGAGCAGCGATATCTGCATTAACCAACAGGAAATTAATATCTCTTTGTCAAGGGTATTAAGGAACTTGCAAGTAAGTGTATTGCATGTCTTTGTTCAATGTATTTCAGATGTGACCCATTGGAAAGGGTCTGACATCAGAGTTCAAACCAGTGGCAGGATGTTCAGCCAGTGCAGTTATTTTGTGTGTACCCTTCTGGGAAAAGTGTGTCTAGACCCACCTCTGACAACATAACCACAACTGCAAGTAAACTGGAAGAGGATCATAGTTGTATATAAACAGTTCTATTTTGACTGTATAATTTCAATTTTGTAAGGCAGGCTGAGATGAATTTTTGATACTAAAAGTCAAAATGGTGCAGATTAGCTATTAGTCTAGAGCTAAAATCTCTTTTGGTAATGCTGAACCAAAGCATTTCCATCATGATAATTGAGATAATTTCACATAAGCTGATGTTGATTAAACTGATACACCCTAAAAAATGCTTTGATTTTTTTAAACTGATATTTTCTGAAAGACAACTAAAGCAATATTCTTCAATCCTGAGCAGTATTCTCCTAACTTTTGTATTTCACTAAGTAAATAATAAGTAAATAATATAAAAATAAAACAATGAAAAGTTTGCAAACTTGGATAAGGGGCTACACACTTAGGTATGATAGTGAAGAAACAAGTAATCATAGTAGAGTTCAACATGTACAGAAGTGTTTGAAGGGCCACTGTCTTAGGCTGTTGTGCTTCACACAGTCCCAGGATGTCCTGACATGTATATTCTTGAATACAGCAGTCACAGGGCAGCTTAGGAAACAAGGATAATGCAGAAACCAGGAAAAAACCAAAACCAAACCAAAACAAAAAAAAAAACCCCAACCAGGTACCAAAGCTGAACTCTTAAAAAAATGTGTGCTGTTTTAAGTTTAGCTAGTCTGGTTTGGCATAAAAAGCATTTTGTGGATTGACAGAATTTGTAGCAGAACCACTCTTCCTTCTACTTAATAACTTCTTTGCCTCAATCTCTAATAGTAAGGAAAGTTGTTCCCTGTCTGTACATCCCCAGGAGTTAGAGGAGCAGAACAAAGCTCCCATCACCCAAGAGGAAGTGGTTAGAGACTTGCTTGGTCAATTAGATATTCATAAGTCTATGGGGCCATATGGGATCCACCAGAGGATATTGAGGGAGCTGACAGACGTGCTTGCCAAACAACACATTTGCCACCATCTTCCAGCACCCCTGGCTGACTGGGGATCTTCCACTGGAGTGGAGGCTGGCTGATGTTATACCATTTACAAGAAAGGCTGGAGGAAGGATCCAGGAAACTACAGGGCTGTACGTCTGACTGCAGTGCCAGGGAAGTTCGTGGAACAGGTTTTTGAGTTCTATCATGAAGCACATGCAAGAAAATCAGGTGATCAGGCCCAGTCAACACAGGTTCATGAAAACCAGGTCCTGCCAAACTAACCTGATCATTGTTTATGGCAAGGTGACCTGCCTACTGGATAAGGGAAAGGCTGTGGATGTAGTTTTCTTGGGCTTCAGTAAAGCCTTTGACACAGTTTCTCACAGCATTCTGCTACAGAAACTGTCAGCCTCTGGCATGGACAGTCACAAATTCTCCTGGATGGAAAACTGGCTGGATGGCCAGTCCCAAAGAGTTGTGGTAATTGGAGTTAACTCCATCTGGAAGCTGGTCACAGCTGGTGTTCCCCAGGGCTCAGTGCTGGGTCCAGTCCTATTCAACATCTTTATTAATGACCTAGATGAAGGCATTGAGTGCACCCTTAACAAGTTTGCAGATGACACTAAGCTGTGTGGAAGTGTTGATCTGCTGGAGGGTAGGGAGGCTCTGCAAAGGGATCTGAACAGGTTGGACTGCTGGTCTGAGTCCAGTGGCATGAGGTTTAACATGGCCAAATGCCAGGTCCTGCACTTGAGGCACAACAACCCTATGAGGTGCTACAGATTAGGGGAAGAGTGGCTAGAAATCTGCCTGGAGGAGAAGGACCTGGGGGTGTTGGTTGACAGCCGACTGAACGTGAGCCAGCTCAGTGTGCCCAGGTGGCCAAGAAGGCCAATGGCATCTTGGCTTGTATCAGAAACAGTGTGACCAGCAGGAACAGGGAAGTGATTCTCCCTCTGTCCTCGGCACTGGTGAGACCGCTCCTTGAATACTGTGTTCAGTTCTGGGCCTCTCACTACAAGAAAGACATTGAAGTCCTGGAGTGAGTCCAGAGAAGAGCAACAAAGCTGGTGAAGGGAGTGGAGAACAAGTCTTATGTGAGGAAGCTGAGGGAACTGGGGTTGTTTAGCCTGGAGAAGAGGAGGCTGAGGGGAGACCTTATCCCTGTCTACAGGTTCATGAAAAGAGGTTGTAGAGAGGAGGGTGCTGGCCTCTTTTCCCAAGTGACAGGGGACAGGACAAGGGGGAATGGCCTCAAGCTCCTCCAGGGGAGGTTCAAACTGGACATCAGGAAGAAAAAATTCACAGAAAGTGTCATTAGACACTGGCAGAGACTGCACAGGGAGATGGTTCAGTCCCCATCCCTGGAGGTGTTTAAAAGACAGGTGAATGAGGTGCTGAGGGACATGGTTTAGCAGTAGATAGGAATGGTTGGACTCGATGATCCAAGAGGTCTTTTCCAAACTGGTTATTCTATGATTCTATGATTCTACTGCATGGTAGAAACCAGTACCATTTTCTTCTGTTGTGATACATAGCACTTAATGGAGGAGCTGCTACCAGTAATTAAAGCAGTCAAATCTTCAGTGCTTATACAGCATACACAAGCCTATGAATGTTACAATCCAGAAATAAGGACAAATACCCAAATCCCAATTTGGTTAATGAAATAAGTAGCACATATTTTCAGATGTGCCAGACCACCCAAGGCTCCAGTTTAATTGCTTTGAGAGGCTGTGGACAAACATCCTCCTTCAGATCCAGCTGTGCTGCTGGATATTACCACTGCAGCTGCTCATCTGTTGTATCCTCTGTCTTTTTCTTCCCACCCTTTCCCTCCCTTAGTGTTAAGGAGCCTTTTGAACAAGATAACACAATGGTTTGGGTCAGCATTCCTTCGTGTGTGCCAAGTAAAACCACCCATGTTGATTAAATTGGTTTAAATAGGAGGTTGCAGTATGACTGTAGGCCTAAGGCGTACAGGTCTTTGGTCAGCAAGGCAAGGATAAATGGCCAGCAGGCGGCAGCCTGGGAGCTGATGAGTAGAACTAAAAAGTTCAGGTGCAGAACAAAGACAAAAAGACAGTTCAGACCTAATTCATCCTTTCATGGAGCTGAAGTTAAAAAAAAATGCAGGACACTGTACTGACCACTCCCAAAGGTCTGACTTGCTGATCATATGTTATTTTGTATATCTGGTTTTTTACAGCTTCTCCCAGCATCTGAGATGCCTCATTTTCCAGGAATGGAAATACACAGTTCAAGTATGACTACCAACTACAAACAGTATCTGGAGCACATTCTTTATTCCTGTGCCTGAGAACACTGTATCACTGGTCCTTGAGATCCTTGCTTATTTGATATTTTTCAAGGACTCAGGCAAACATGGGTAGTCACACATCATTGTTTACCACAATCAGTTCAGAAAGAAGTGCTTTACCACCTCTAAGATACACATGTAGCAGCTGTGATGCAACCAGGGAGTGTCTGGCCCCTCATGTGTGGTACGTACCTGTCCAGAAAACCCCAGTCAGAAATGCGGTAGCATTATCTGAATGGTACACATAACCCAGAAAACTTAACTGATCCCAAAACTACTGTTTATCCTATATTTCAGGATGCAACATTTTCACCTGCAACACACGTTCTCTTTTGGTCAATGACTCTGTACAGCAAATCCTTCAGCCTTTCTCATTTAGGAGGTGATTCAAGCTGACTTTCTCCTCTTTCCCCTTTGCCCAAACCCAGCTGTTTAAAGTTGCTGCCATGCATTGTTTGCTAATAATACTAGCATGTCAAAATGATAACATTTCAAAACAGTAGCACCTGCATGAGAGACAACCCAAGTCTCTTCATTCCTGTCTTTGAGGAGCTGTACCCAGTGATGCATGAAGCACACCAGCAACTTTCTCATCAAATGAAGTTCAGCTATAGAGAAGTTAGGAATCCCGATCCAAATCAGCAGACAAGGCTGGTGAGCTGGGTTGTGGGAGGGACTGCAGTCCATGAAAAACTGAATCAAGAAAGTATTGATTAAAGCCAACTTGCTCTCAGTGAGGACAGGTAATAGTCCTCCCTGAGTCCCAGTGGGAACATAAGAGTTTAAATAATGAATCTTGAAGTCCCCTCTGTGAAGTACCATAATGTGACACCTCTTGATCCTCTTCAGCTTCTCCTCTACAGCTATTTAATTCCCAAGGAATTGCAATGAATTTACAGATTCTTCTCTAGTACACAGAGACCATCCACCAAGGAGTTAATCTTACATTTTCAGTCATCTCCTCCTCTGCCCCAGCCAATTATGCAGTTGTAATAGTGACTGTTTAAAAAGTGACTCTATTCTGCCCCAGAGCTAGCTGCATTCAGAGAGGTGAGCAAAATCTTGGCTTCTCCCAGCTTAAGTGTCCTATGGATTAAAAATAAAGACAATATTCTTGTGCTCAATTTTCTTATAACCTGAGGAAGAGTTTAAACAATTTGAAACCTCAGACCACTTCAGAAAGAGATTCTGCAATTGTGCTACCAGGTACAGTTAAGCCTCATAACTCTGAGGAAGACAGTGCAAAGGCTTATAGTAACAAGTAGCACTTTTATGTATAGAGACTCTGATTCTTATTTCCACTGCCCCAAAATGGAGTGGGATCTTAAGAGGAAAGTACATATTATTTTTGCAGAATTTTTCCTTGCTGTTACACCGGGATAGACGGAAGAGGGTTGATGGGGCTACAGCTCAGTTTACAGCGTGTATTGTCTTCCATGTATACTCATAGTCACAAGCTGAGGAGTGGCTGCTTCTCTTTCTCCATTTCCTTAGATTGTGGTCACATGTTGCTCAACTCTACACTACCAAAATTTGTAAAAAGACCTTTCTGTAAATGTGGCCAAAAGGCCATATAGATTTATATAGATCATTGTTTTGCAATGGACAGTGAAAGAAACTATTTCCATGGTCACAGTTGTGTTAGAGAGTTCTTCCTGGAAACTTTCTAGAGAGGTATTACAGAGTAGAAATAATCTTATTTTGATCGATAGAACCTGCATGTTCCAGGGTGCCTCAAAGGCTTCTGTCCCTATTATAGGAAGTAATGAATGGATCTTTAAGAAGGTCCAATAAATTATGTCCTCAAATGTTACAATGTTACTAATTTTCTTTGTACAAGAAGGAAAAACATTAAATAGAGGTATAAAGGACACTTCTTTTATGACTCATGTCTGCCCATCTGCACAACCTTTTCTTCTGGACTCACTGTTTGAAGTCTTTTTTACTCTTCTCTTTCCAGAAAATATTCATACTCTGAATGCCCTGAGTTTCTAGGACAACTTCATCTAATTCACTGTAATTAGGAACATAGTAAACTTCTGCTTGTGTACAAAAGATGAAAGGTAACAGCTAGAAAGTGATTATTTCTATCAGTAGGTTTCTATAGAGCATTTCAGAGAAAACATTCCTACTCTTAATAGCTTGAATGTCTCAAAAGAAATCCATGGTAACTTGATCAACAGCGTCTGAGTCTTTTCACAGGCTGGATACTTTTCAAGAAATAACGATACTTGAATCATCTTTCTTAATGAAGACGATAGCACCAATATGATGTGCCAGGTCTAATACTTAGCCACTCAAAGTTGGCACTGGCTTCACATTTGGGTTGTACACTTGGTAACTGAAGGATCATAAGGCCCTGATCCAAGTAATGTAGTATATGTGCCTAAATATAAGCCTGAAGGTAATTCCTGAGACTGTTGTCTGTTCAGTGCCACATTCCTTCTTCAAGTACCTTGCAGAAACAGGATGGGAAAGCCAGGTAGGAAGGGAAATGGATGTTATTTGCAAATAGTTTTGACAAACAGATCCCAGCATGGAAGAGCTATTATGCAGCACCTGGAATGGTGGTCTTCTGAGCAGATTTGGGGTATGTGAATCATTGACATTGTTGTTCTTAATTGCCTCGAGAATCAGGAGGCACAAAGCCATTGTACTGAACTGCACTATACTGGACTGCTATAACTGACACCTCTAAGCATGATAAACCCACTGAAGCAGGGTCCCTGTTACTAGTTCTACTTTTCTTTCTGGGAGGTATTTATGACAATCAGCCTAAAATTACTGTTAGAATGATCCCTGCATCCCCCAAGAGGTGTGAAGCTGGAACCACAGACAGATATGGAGCCTAGGAATTATGCAAGCCCAAGATCTCCCTTTGCCAGGTTTTAGTGGGTTGTCCGGGGAGCCACACATCATGCCTCCAGCACAATGGCATAGGTAGCTGATCTTTAGGCAGAGAATGGATTGGTCTTTCTCAAGTATCTCAGGATTAGCAACCAAAAGAATCTTATTTACTCTGTCTGGTGTGAGCCTTCTGGTGTGAGAAAATAAGAAATTTTTGCCTGAAGCAATGGGGTTTGGTCACAGGAATCAGAGACTTCAAGGTTCCCAGATTGAGGAAAATCTGTGGTAATTGTTGGGAGATTATGGCTCTGCAGAGACACAGTAAAGCAAGATGTGCCTGTTCAATATCAGTCTGCACAAGAAGTAGGATGCAAATGGCTGAGCTAGACAAATCTCAATTTGTGGTGACAGTCCTGAAGGAGGTCATTGTTGCATTTTATTTCAAGTTAATTGTGTGCATATTTCTCATCAGTATCCCATGGTCATACTAGAATATTGGAAACCTCTCCCTTTTTTCACTCAGCTGCATTTCTATTCTTTGCAGAAGCAAAATCACTCATGAATCTTAAACAGCTTTTGCACAGAATCAGCTCAACTAATGAAAAAACACAGAAGATTGCCATAATCTCTTGAATCTAAGGAGTAATATAGAGCACTGATTCCATCAGGATGAGAAAGAAAGAAAGAAAGACATGAGAAAGGTGGACAGGTGCATTATTATTTTTTTGCAATATATTTCCTTAAAAAATGTGAGGGCGGGAGCAGTGACAATATTTAACAATACCATTATTATACATCATTCTTCTCCTCATTACTTATGGACAGGCTGAAGCTGAGATTTAGCACAGGAAATAGTTTTAAGAATCCATATATTCTTGGCTACAGTTCATGCCCTCAGACTGTTCTGGAACTCCAATTGAATGTTAAATATCTGATCTATCTATGCATTCTTAATGCGTGCATTACCATCATGTTGAAATAACACTAAACGCTAATGGCAACTTTAAAAAAAAAAAAACCAAAAAACAAGCCAAACCCAACAAATAGAATTTCTTCCCAGAGGTGATGTGCCATGAACAATGTAGTAAAAAGCATGGAAATAGATGTGACCACATTTGTGGGTAAGGTTTGCTGGACTGGGAGCTCATCATTTGGAAGATTTAAGCAGGTCTCAAATTTATTCTAGTACTGCCCCTTTGTGTGTCCTCAGCTAAGCCACTTTAAGTGTGTTTGTCACTCAAGGCAAGATGAGTGATGCCTCTTGTGCCGATGCTCCAAAGGTTTGCTGTGCAAGTAGAAACCACATAAGCTTTTCAGCCCTCTCACACCAACCTAGGTCAGAGGAGGGACTCCAGTACAGGCACAGCATTCCTTATGTGAGGCTTTTCTGCATCTGGGGCTTGTTGTAGGATTGCTGCTCAGAACTGCTCTGAGTAATTTCAAGGTACTAGCTTGGTCAGAAGTCCATTGCCTTCTAGTACTTGAAAGGGGGCATACAAGAAAACTGAGGAGGAACTAACTTGGTCAGAAGTCCAGTGCCTTCTAGTACTTGAAAGGGCGTGTACAAGAAAACTGGGGAGGAACTATTAACAAAGGCATGTAGTGACAGGATGAAGGGTCATGGCTATAAATTGGAGAGGGGAAAATTTATAATAGACATTAGGAGGAAATTCTTCACAGTGAGGGTATTGAGAATGCCCCATCCCTAGAGATGTTCAAGGTCAGGTTGGAACAGAGAGGCCTTTTGGGAGATGTGACAGTCAGAGGATGCTTGGGGCATAGTGATCACAAGATGGCAGAATTCTCAGTTCTAGGAGAATCACAGAAGCACAGAATCACCGGGTTGGAAGAGACCCACTGGATCATCGAGTACAACCACTCCCACAAAACACTAAACCATGTCCCTCAGGACCCCGTCCACCCGTAACTTAAACACCTCCAGGGAAGGTGAATCAACCACCTCCCTGGGCAGCATATTCCAGTGCCTAATGACCCTTTCCGTAAAAAACTTCTTCCTAATCTCCAACCTAAACCTCCCCTGGCGGAGCTTGAGGCCATTCCCCCTTGTCCTGTCCCCTGACACCTGGGAGAAGAGGCCAGCTCCCTCCTCTCTACAACCTCCCTTCAGGTATTTGTAGAGAGTAATGAGGTCTCCCCTCAGCCTCCTCTTCTCCAGGCTAAACAGCCCCAGCTCTCTCAGCCGCTCCTCATAAGGCCTGTTCTCGAGCCCCTTCACCAGTTTTGTTGCTCTTCTCTGGACACTCTCCAGAGCGTCAACATCCTTCTTGTGCTGAGGGGCCCAGAACTGGACACAGTATTCAAGGAGCGGTCTCACCAGTGCCGAGTACAGAGGGAGAATAACCTCCCTGGACCTGCTGGTCACACCATTTCTGATACAAGCCAAGATGCCATTGGCCTTCTTGGCCACCTGGGCACACTGCTGGCTCATGTTCAGCCGGCTGTCGACCAACACCCCCAGGTCCCTCTCCTCCTGGCAGCTCTCCAAACAGACCTCACCCAGTCTGTAGCTCTGCATAGGGTTGTTGTGCCCCAGGTGCAGGACTCGGCATTTGGCTGTGTTAAACCTCATGCCGTTGGACTCTGCCCAGCGGTCCAGTCTGTCCAGATCCCTTTGCAGGGCCTTCCTACCCTCCAGCAGATCGACACTTCCACCCAGCTTAGTGTCATCTGCAAACTTACTAAGGGTGCACTCAATGCCTTCATCCAGGTCATTGATGAAGACATTGAACAGGGCTGGACCCAGCACTGAGCCCTGGGGGACCCCACTTGTGACTGGCAAGTAAGAGGAAAGTCAGCAGAACTGCCACCTTGGACTTCCAGCAGGTAGACTTTGATCTGTTCAGAAGGATGGTTGATAAAGTTCCATGGGAGACAGTCCTTAAGGGCAAAGGGACCCAAAAGGGCTGGATGCTGTTTAAGAAGGAAATCCTGGAGGCACAAGAGCAGGCCATTCCTATGTGCTGAAAAATTAGCCATTGGGGGAGAAAATCAACCTGGCTGAGCAGAAAGATCTAGCTGTATCTCAGAAAAAAAAGAGGCAAGTATATGAGCTTTGGAAGAAGGGGCAGACATCTCAGGAAGACTACAGAGATGAAGTGAGATCATGCAGCAAGAAAATTAGATAGGCTAAAGTGTAACTAGAACTTAAATTGGACAATTCTGTAAATGATAATTAAAAAATCCTTCAACAAATATATCAATAACAAAAGGAGGGTCAGGGAGAATCTCCCTCCTTTACTGGACACAGGAGCGACATTAGTGACAAAGGATGAGGATAAGGCTGATGTATTTAATGTCTTCTTTGCCTCAATCTTTAATAGTGAAGTAAGATGTTCTCCAGGTACAAGCCTCATGATCCAGAAGACAGGGAGGGAGAGCAAATCTCCCATGATCTGTGAGGATATGGTTAGAGACCGGCTTGGCCAATTAGACATTCACAAGGCTATGGGGCCTGATGGGATCCACACAAGGGTATTAAGGGAGCTGGTAGAAGTGCCTGCCAAAAACCTCTCCATCATACACCAGCTGTACTGGCTGAGTGAGGAAGTTCCACTTGACTGGCAGATGTTACAGCCATTTACAAGAAGGGTTGGAGGGAGGATCCAGGGAACTACAGGCCTGTCAGTCTGACCCCAGTGCTGGGGAAGATGATGGAACAGGTATCATGAGTGCCATCACACAGCACACGCAAGACAAGCCTTCTGTGACAAGGTGACTCTCTTAATGGATGAGAGAAAGGCTGTGGATGTAGTCTTCTTGGACTTTAATCTAACCTTCCACACCTTTCCTCACAGTATTCTGCTTGAGAAACTGGCCACGACTGGCCTGGACAGATGCACCCTCTGCTGGTTAAAAAACTGGGTCAATATCCAGGCACAAAGAGTTGTGGTAAATGGAGTTAACTCCACCTGGAGGACAGTCACAAGTGGTGTTCCTCAGGGCTCAGCACTGGGTCCAGTCCCGTTCAGTATTTTTATCAATGACATGGATGAGGGGATTGAATGTACCCCCAGTTAGTTCGCAGATGACAGTAAGCTGGGAGGAATGGTTGATCTGCAGCATGAGGGTAGGGAGGCTCTGCAAAGAGATCTGAACAGAGTCTGGATCAGTGGGCTGAGGCCAATGGCATGAGGTTTAACAAGGCCAAGTGCCAGATCCTGCATTCAGGACACAACAACCCTTTGCAGTGCTACAGGCCTGGGGAAGAGTGGCTGGAAACCTGCCTGGCAGAGAAAGACCTGGAGGTGTCAGTTGACAGCTGACTGAACATTAACCAGCAGTGTGCCCAGGTGGCCAAGAAGGCCAACAGCATGACCAGCAGGACCAGGGAAGAGATTCTGCCCCTGTACTCGGCACTGGTGAGACTACACCTCAAATACTGTGTTCAGTTCTGGGCCCCTCACTACAAGACAGACATTGAGGTCCTGGAGCGTGTCCAGAGAAGAGCAACAAAGCTGGTGAGGGGGCTGGAAAACAACTCTTGCCAGGAGTTACTGAGGGAACTGGGGTTGTTCAGTCTAGAGAACACTGAGACATTATCACTCTCTATAGATACATGAAAGGAGGTTGTTGGGAGGTGGGAGTTGGTCTGTACTCTCAAGTGACATGTGATAGCACCAGAGAGAATGGCCTCAAACTGTGGCAGAGGAGTTGAAAAATGAACATTAGGAAAATGTTTTTCCATGAACATTTACAGACTGGGTGAGGTCTGTTTGGAGAGCTGCCAGGAGGAGAGGGACCTGGGGGTGTTGGTCGACAACCGGCTGAACATGAGCCAGCAGTGTGCCCAGGTGGCCAAGAAGGCCAATGGCATCCTGGCTTGTATCAGAAACAGTGTGACCAGCAGGTCCAGGGAGGTTATTCTCCCTCTGTACTCGGCACTGGTG
>WAAB01018637.1:185225-301556 GCA_013389865.1 Piaya cayana | reverse complement strand
ACTCGATGATCCAGTGGGTCTCTTCCAACCCGGTGATTCTGTGATTCTGTGATTCTCCTAGAACTGAGAATTCTGCCATTTCATTAAGCACTGGAATATGCTGCCCAGGGAGGTGGTTGATTCGCCTTCCCTGGAGGTGTTTAAGTTACAGGTGGACGAGGTCCTGAGGGACATGGTTTAGTGTTTTGTGGGAGTGGTTGGACTCAATGATCCAGTGGGTCTCTTCCAACCCAGTGATTCTGTGATTCTGTGATTCTGTGAAAAGCTTCTTCACTGAAAGGGTTATCAGGCACTGGAACAGGCTGCCCAGGGGGGTGATTGAGTCATCATCCCTGAAGGTATTTAAAAGCCTGGTGAATGAGGTGCTTAGGGATATGATTTAGTAGGGGACAGGTATAATTAGACTTGATCTCAAAGGTCTTTTCCAACCTAGGGATTCTATGAGTCTATGAAATTGCATCAAAGTAGGTTCAGATTGGATAGTATAAAAAAATATTTACTGAAAGGGTGGTCAAACATTGAAGAGGCTGCCCAGGGAAGTGATGATGTCACCATCCCTGGAGGTGTTAAAAAAAACATGTGGATATGGGACTTCGGGACATGGTTTTGTAGTCATGTTGGAGTTGGGCTGACGGCTAGACTTAAGAGGTCTTTACCAACCTCTATGATTCTATGAAGCTATATAAATATTTCTTTTCCTCAGAAAAACTTCAGAGACTGACCATTTAAAAGATAAGGTAAATTAGGCTTGAGATCTGGGGAAAAAGAGAGAAATGTTCCTAAACCCTGAAACTTTCAGAATTTTTAAATGTTGTCTTCCGTTTCTTTAATTGTTTCTGGAACAAGCATTCTACATTTTCATTACTGCTCAGTTCTCTGATCCATTAAGCTTTCCTGTTAAAAAGAGAAAGACTCAGTGCAAGGGGAAGAACTGGAGATCAGCTGCTACATATGCAATTTTTTAAAAATCCCTGGAATAGATTCCCCCAAACCAAGTCTCCTCCTTCTTTCCTTCCTAAAGTATGTAGCTCAAAGTATTCTTTCATTTACATTGCAATACTCTGCTTTGATTTTGATTGCTATTAATCTAAAACATTTTCATTCCAGTAATCAGGACCCAGTTCTGAGGAGAGATGCTTCTTCACTGGCAGAAGGTCCTTCTGCAATACAAGGGAATTAAACCCTAGCTACACAAAGCAGTTACAGTTCTGCAGTAATTCACTAATGATCGAAAGAGGGATCCCTATTCAATAATCCTGCACTAAATAGAAATATGTGTACCTTTAATGCAAATACCATTTCTAGCTTTAGTTCACTCATTCTGTCACTGAGACACGTGAAAAGCATGGTTGCTTGTTACATCTCAAAGGAAACAGTATCACATTTATTTTCCTCGGGGTAATTAAGTTCTCAGCTCATGTCTTGACCCCAAGGTGCCCAGAAACCATCATCTTAATTTCCTATTTCAGCTGCTGAAAAGCAGGCAGATGACTCCTGAAGTTTTAGTTGTCTTTTTTTTCCCTGAGAACACTGTATGTATTTTGTCATTGTTTCTTCTGGCAAAGCAGGTACTGTGGAAACCCTGTGACAAGAAGGAGTACCCGAGTTGCTTAAAGAATAAGCACCTAGTTCTCAACACCAGCTAAAGTTAGCTGAAATTAATCCTACTCATAGTCACTGCTACTTTCTGGGTAGCTCAAAGCTACCTGTTATAAGCTGTTCATGCTGTGCCAGTAGTCTTGCTTCAATCAATGCAACACCTTGCACAGTGAGACATGACCCAGCTAGAGGCAGAACAGATTTCACTGTTCTTTAAATCAATGAATTCAGCCACTGAGTTTCCTTAGGATCAAAATATTTCTTTATCTTTAGCATAATGATACATATATATGGCGTTGCTGGTTATAAGCAAAGGTCTGTGCAACCCAACAGATTTTTTAAAAAAGTGTTAGAAGCAAGGCTGGGATAGAATGATTATCCCCACCCCCATATGTCTTTCCAACTGTAAGCAACTAGGTTATTTACCGAGCTTGTAGTTATGTCTACATCACTGAAAAAATACAGCCTTTGTCTGGCCTTATGCCAACAGATTTAATTGTAGTTTTAATTTCATTGCTCTTAGGCTTTCAAAATCTCCTATGGCAACTAATTCCACAGCGCCATTGCCTCTGGAATTCTTAAAAATTCTTTTAAACCTGCTGCCTCATAAATTACTCCCTCCCTTTAATGAACACTGTCATCTTTTCATGAAGTTCCTAGTTGTGTATTTTCCACACATACCTCATACATCTTATTCTGCCAAAAGACCAGAATTGCAGATAGCATTCAAGATGTAAGCACAGCATAGGTTTGCATGGTAACAAAAAGTATGCCTTTTATTATGTTCTTTATTTCTTTCCTAATAATTTCTAATATTCCATTTGTCTTTTTGACCACTGCTAGCTTTGAGTTGATGTTTTTGATGAATTATATGTAATGATTCCAAAACCTGTCTTCTGAGTAGTAATAGCTCATTTAGAGTCCATCACTGTGAACATATAGTTAAGGTTGTTTTCCTCTATGTGCATTACTTTGCTGTTATTGACACTGAATTTCATCTGCCATTTTATTACCCAATAAGTCAGTTTCTCAAGCTCCTTCTGCAAGCCTTCAAAAACAGTTTTAGCTTTGACTGCTGTAAATAATGTGATGTCAGTTTCTGGCTATGCCAAATCACTATTCACCTTCTTTCCAAAGATAATGCTTAGAATCATAGAATGGTTTGAATTGGAAGGGACCTTAAAGATCATCTAGTTCCAATCCCCCTGCCATGGGCAGGGACACCTCCCACTAGATCTGGCTGCTCAAGGCCCCATCCAACCTGGCCTTGAATATCTACAGGGATGGGGCAGCCACAACTTCCCTGGACAACCTGTGCCATTGCCTCACCACCCTCATTGTGAAGAATTTCCTTCTAATGTCTAGTCTAAATCTTCCCCTCTCCAATTTCTAGCCATTCCCCCTCATCCTATCACTACATGCCTCTGTAAATGTCCCTCCCCAGCTTTCCTATAGCCCCTTTAAGTATTGGAAGGTTGATATTAGGTCTCCTCGGAGCTTTCTCTTCTCCAGGCTGAACAACCCAAACTCTCTCACAGCCTGTCCTCCTACAGGAGGTGCTCAAGCCCTTGGATCATCTTTGTAGCCCTCCTCTGCACCTGTTCCAAAAGTTCCATATCCTTCTTATGTTGAGGATTGCAGAACCAGACACAATACTCCAGATGAGGTCTCACAAGAGTGGAGCAGAGGGCCAGAATCACCTCCCACAACCTGCTGGCCATGCTTCTTTTGATGCAGCCCAGAATACCACTGGCCTTCCGGGCTATGAGCACACATTGCTGGCTCATGTTGAGCTTTTCATCAACCAGCACCCCTAAGTCCTCCTCCACCGGGATGTTCTCAATGACATCATCCTTCATCCTATATGGAAACCACAGAGGCATGCTGTGTCTGTGGGAGTGCACCAACAACCTCCCTCTTCTGTGAAACTGCCCCTATGTTCTAAGCTATTAAAGCAACAGGGTGCCTTGATAGCCCCCAAACTGCCCTACATCTCTGGGCTACTCATGCCATGTGACTTCCCCCTGCTCCTCCCAGACTTTATCAATGAACGGGATGAAGGCATAGGGTGCACCCTGAGCACGTTTGCAGATGACACTAAGCTGGGAGGTAGTGCCAATCTGCTGGAGGGTAGGGATACTCTGCAAAGGGATCTAAACAGGTTGGATGACTGGACTGAGACCATTAGATGAGGTTTAACACGGTCAAATGCCGGGTCTTGTACTTGGGGCACAACAACCCTATGCAGTGCTACAGGCTAAGGAAGGAGTGGATGAAAAGCTGCCTGGAGGAGAAGGACCTGGGGGTGTTGGTTGACAGCCAACTGAACATGAGCCAGCAGTGGTCCAAGTGGCCAAGAAAACCNGCTGAGAGAGCTGGGGTTGTTTAGCCTGGAGGAGAGGAGGCTGAGGGGAGACCCTATTGCTCTCTACAACTACCTGAAAGGAAGTTATAGAGAGGAGGGTGCCTGCCTCTTCTCCCAAGTGACAGGGGACAGGACAAGGGGGAATGGCCTCAAGCTCCTCCAGGGGAGGTTCAGACTGGATATCAAGAAAAAAAGTTTTTACAGAAAGGGTCATTGGGCACTGGCAGAGACTGCAAAGGGAGATGGTTGAGTCCTCATCCCTGGAGGTGTTTAAAAGACAGGTGAATGAGATGCTGAGGGACGTGGCTTAGCAACAGATAGGAATGGTTGGACTCGATGATCCAAGAGGTCTTTTCCAAACTGGTGATTCTATGATTCTACCACTCAGGCTGATCCATTCACACCTTTGTCCCACACCAAAACTCCCTTTGCCCATTCCTGGAGCTAGACCTCCCATCCCAGCGTTAGGAGCAGTTATCTTTTGCTTCCCCCACCTCCTGTTTGGGGCTCCTCCCGCCCTTTATCTCCGGGGCCCTCGGACGGACGGAGGGGCGGTCGGCGATACGGTGCACGGCGCCCCCTGGCGGCCTCCGGCATCCCCGGCAGGGGCTGCGCGGCCCTCACCGCCCCGTCAGGCACGGAGAGAGCCGAAACCCAGCGGGCAGGAGGGAGGGAGCCGTGTCTGCGGCTGAGGGGGTCTCTGCTCTCAAAGAGGAATAGCTAATGAACAAAGAGCCCGGGATCGTGCCAGGGTACTGGCATCTGGGACCTCCTCTGCCTTACCTCAGAGCTTCTGTTAGCGTGCTGCTAGCTGCTGTCTGACTAGCCGTCTGCACTGAACAGTGCTCACCGAGAAAAGCTGAGAAAGAAGGAGCTATCTAGTTAATTCTTTGCTTGCTTAGAGAGAGGGCACTGAGAATGGAGAGTTCATCTCCCTCACTCTGGGCAGCACCGTGTGTCCGCGCAAAAGTCAGCAACTCCTTCACCAGCATTACTCCCTAGGACAGGGCTAAATAGCCTGTTTGGGACTCTGTGCTAACCTAGATAGTTCTATGAGCCTTAGAAACAGCATCTCAGTACAAGAAAGTTCAGCACAGCCCTTCCTGGAGGAACCAGTGTGAAACTAACATGTATGTATCTGCATTACATGGTGCTGGTGCGCCTTAATGTACCTGGAAGGAAAGTTCAGCTACAAATGCTCAAACTACAGCTTTGATTAAGCTCATCTTAGAGCATCCTACCTCACCAAAGGCACCTTGAAGACTAAGCAAGGGTTTTTTTAAACATTTTTGTTTTCATAAGATCACTTCATCAATTGGGTTTCTCTCGTTTTACACTCAGAAGTGTCTTCTTGTTCTGTACTTTTAGAGCACCTAGCACAAGGAGGTTCTTGAGTTCTAGAGGCGAGATGAACAGTAAACTCAGTGCAGTGCCTTCAGAAGTCCAGGTGGAAGCTAAATTTTGGAGAAACAAATACAGACCACAAGCTCAGTGAATGAGTACAGTCCGCACAATAGTAGAAAATCACGTGAGTTCGGAGCATGTTTCCAAGCCCAGAGCTTCCAATGTTTATTTGTGACTGCAGGATATTTGACTGAAGTTCACATGTTTAGACTCTGCATAGAGAGGACCCACTACAAGACTAAACGCAGCCATGATGTGATGGAGGACCTGTGAAGACACAGAGCCATTTCCCTTTCCTTTGTGTGCTCTTTGGTCTAGGTGAAACTTCAGGTGCCAAATGAGGCATTAAATCGCCTGTGATGAGAAAGCTTTTTAATAGTTGTAATTGTAAGCCGAAAATTAAAACCTCAGCTGATCAATATTTCAGGTCAGCCAACAGGAATCAGTTACATTGCACAAATAGCAAATGGCATAACTCCTTTTATCTCTCTTCCTATGAATACTCCCAACTGCACTGTATTAGTGTTAGCCAAATCCTAATGCTTTCCTCAGCCATGAACTAGCTCTATATGAGCAACACAGAAAGTGTATTTATCTTACTCCCTTCACATGTAAAGGTCTCTAGTGGACTTTAAGTCCAGTACTTGAGTCCAGCAATACACAGCCAGCACCCCAGAAAGGAAACTTGGCTCTATGGACATAAAATGTATACAGATTATTCTTCGGTCATGTTTTGCCATGCAGAAGGTTGCTAAGCAAATGCTTGTTGTCATTATTTTTCTCTCTCAGGACGTAAATAAAAGTACTCTCAAGCTGCATTCATCACAGTTTCCTCATCACACACACAAGCGTGTGCAATCTTTCTCTCTCCCTCTCTCTCTCCCCCTCTCTCTCTCTCTCTCCCTCTCTCTCTCTATGTGTCTTTAAAACACTGTGTGTGTATTTGGTCTTCTAAAAGGTCACCAGGAAGATTTGTCAACAATTCCCTGTGGAGACAAAAAAGGGAGGAGAAGCTGACCATTAACTCTAAAGAGAAACTGTAAACTGGGCAAGCATGAGCCAGGTTAAGCAACCAGCTTGGACATGAGGTTTAAGATCTTGTTTGCATGTTTTTCTTCCTGGCTCAGCTGCAAATTGAAGAGATGTGCAAAATTGATTCATATTTGTTATAAATGAGAGGAATATATCAGGGCCCACAAATTAAGGATCCTTGCACTGTCTTTGAACTGAAGTATTCTGGATTTGATTAGCTTGGCTACACATGGTGAAAAGTTTTACTGGAAAGAGGCAGAGACTGCAATTTTTAAGAGTGAAGCAGGAAACCAAGTGATTACACTGCAGCTCTACTTGATTCTCTGTATGTATGTCCATTATCCAGGATGGATATTAATTTGACAGTCACCTGTGGATGCTCCACATGAACAGCTGTGCTATTTCCACATCCAAAAAGGACATCTACATGGTGCTGTATAGTCCCAAGTGGGACACCATCTCTTCTGGACACTGGTTTGAATATGTCTGCACTGTCATGATTTCTCACCAAATCTTCTCTATCGCATCCTCTCTGTGTTCTCTTCACTGCATTTCAAATGCACTGAATACCAGCTGTCTTACTGACTTTTGTGAGTTGTGTTATTCCATCTGTATCACTGTCACCTTGCATTGTCAAGAGAAAGCAGTCCTTTGCTATGTATTGCTCTGTGTATGTGCAATTTTTTTACTGCTGTGTAACTGTGATGTATTAAGGTGGAGTCAACTGAATATTTAGCCATTTAGCTTGTTACGCCTGAGGTGGATTTTTGTTGGAATGTGATATAACTGTTATAAACTGTAAGCCACAAGTCTAAATATGCATCTTCAGAATTCTTGAATACGGTCTTGGAAAATAAGTGTCTCAGATGCATTTGGTAGTTCTAATGCTTGGTTATTAATGAAAAAGCACAGATGTACTGCAAGTGTGATCCAGCCACCATTTCAGTCAGAGAAACTTTTTATTTGTCTTTCATGAAAGCCAGATTGGGCCCTGAACACACAACATTTAAACATTTTTTTAAATTTTTAAGTTAAACTGTAGAACTTCAGGTATAGGCAGAAATCAGCTTGAATGCACTGCTTGGATTCCTTGGCAGCAGACTTTTGTTTATTTAGTATAATTTCCAACTAACCAATGCCAGAATATGTAAACGTATTTCCTGTGTCACTATTGTATATATTTTTATCTGAGCACTGATTTAAATGTGACAGATTTGGAGATGTAAAAATAATGTGAGTTTGCACTCCATATTCTTCATATTTGCGTGAAGGTGTAAAATAAACTTATTTAAAGTAGGAAGAGATGGGTATTCTTAAACTCATTCATGTAATAACATAAACAAAATTTAGGTGAGTATTTACAAAAAAAAACCCAAAAAAACCCACCAAAGCTGACAGTGACTGTCTTGTGTATCCACCTAGTCATGCCAATAATATAGGGATGGCAATTAGTATTTGGTGTCTGCAGGGAAGTTTCTGTGTATAAAGCTTCACCTGCCTTTGCATAGCCAGATGAACAAATCTACATGATGCCCAGGATAGATTAATGCACAGGTATGTGCCTAGGGCTTCAGCTCTGCTTTGATGACAACAACATCTCTGTTTTCATTATTGAGAAATGCTTTTAGCCCTCCTGGCCATGAAGGAAAGCTGGAAATTGCAACCTTTATGTCACAGGTAGAGCAACATCTGCTTGAATCTGCTGTCAGTATCCAGCAGAGGAAAGGCTGTACCTAAAGCTAAGGGGAAATTGCAGGGGGTTGCTTTTCCCTTAAAAAAATAAAGGTGATGGAAAAGATTTTTCATTTTTAAAAATGTTGGGTTTATGAATTTCAGAAAAAGAGCACTGACAATCTGAAGAGGTTTTCATTTTTCAAAATTTGATCCCATTATAACACAACTAATGGAACACTTCAGCCAATTAGTTTTATTTTTGGCAACCTAAACTGCTAATAAGCTTCAACATCCAGTCAGAAAAGAAACTCACTGTACCACTAGTGTAAGCAGGGGTTAGGGGAGAGGAAGAGACCCTGCACTTGCAGTCCCTGACAGCCCTCACTCATACTTGATCAGATTTCTTTGGCTAGGCAAGGGGGCTTCTCAGAGCCTTGCTTTGGCCATGAACAGCTCAGATGCTCTTGCACTCTGTTGAGGAGGGAGCAATACAACTTTTTATTCTCAGGGTAGGCCATGGAAACATTTAATGGATCAGAAAATACCACTACTTTTGTAGCCCTTTTTCAGTGCCGTGCCAGCAGTGACTGACAGCTCCTCACCAAAGAAGGCTGAATCAGGCAGGAACAAACCACAGAGAGGAGTGATCTACCTAGCAGCTCCTGAATAGAAGTATAAGCCTCAAAGCCCTGCTCTTGCCTTCTGAGCTGGAAAATGCCCTTTCATCTTTCTCAGATATTATCTGAAGTAGGCAGTCATCATCTGCTGCCTTGTCCTCTTCTTCCCCCCTCTACAGCGGGGTGCCTTGGCATGTGCCACGGGGATCATGGTAGTAGTACCTACTGGAAGCTGCAGAGGACACAAACAGTGGACTAAAAAACAGCAGAGGGTAAGTAGTTTGTGGGCATGGTTGAAGGAGAGTCCATGCCAATGATTCACTTTTCAGGCAGTTCATCAGTTCTGCCTGTGAGACAGATTCTCCTACCTTCTGCAGGAGTCTGATCATCTGCAAAACTTTTAGCATGTCCTAATACATCTGCCTCTTAATGTATGAGCAGAAGCAACCTCTGGTATTGACTTAGCTTTCCAGTACTTGACTCTGCAGCATCAGCTAATAATATCCTTAAGATGGACTTTCCAGTATGTGATTTTATGGATAAAAAGCAGGCAGTGCACTTGAAGAGAGTCCAGGTTGGCATACAATTACCGAAAAGTTGCTTTCCTACTGCAAACTGCAAGGAAAAAAAAGAAAAAACCTATATGGCCTAAATAATTTTCAGAGCCAGTGATGACGTCACATCAAAAAATACAGAAATATGTTTGAAACGTCTGTGGTTATAAAAACATAGGATGGCTTCTTGCAGGAAATTTATTTGAAATGCATGAAAGCGGCTATGTTAGGTGTCACCCAGGGAACTCTATTAGGGCTTTTCAGCCCCTAAAGCATAGGCAGCTTTTGCAGGTGGAGCTAAAACTTTGGCTCAGGTGTATGTAGTTTGTGGGCCAGACCACAGAAGGACCTGCTGTCACATGCAGGTTAGAAGTGTCCATTTCTCTCAAAGTCTGAGTTCTTCTGTCACTACGTGAGTGGAAATACCATAAGTCACAGAACAACTTAAGAAGGAAAAACACCCAAACCATACGTTTGACCTATAATCAAACATATTTTGATATGCAACTCAATCCCCCAGCAGACACCCACACATATGGATAGCTTTGGAGTTTCTTGCCCTCCTTCCAAACCCTAGTGATGTCTTGCTGCTCCTCTCCAAAGATCCTGTAATTCCCTGAGCCACAAGATCTCTCTTTTCCCCTGCCTCTGCCACTTCAGCACTTGGCCTATCTTGAGAGGGATGCAACAAGGAAGCTCTTAATGGGCCCCAGTGGGACATCACAGAGAAGTCCAGGAATAAGGAAAAACATCAGGCACATAATTCATGACCTGCCTCAGGCAGAAGGGGCAAACAACAACAGTAGCAACAACCACAACAACAATAAAAGTTCTTTTCTCTAGAGTGGATTAGTAGGAGCTCCCACTGGAGCCCATTAAACAAAACAAAATGCTGAAATCTCGGTATATTGTGGTGTTCATCATCTTCTCAAGATCCCCAGGGGGAGGATAGGGAAAGATGCAGTGCTGTCAAAGTGGAGGAAGGAGCCTGGGAGAGTGCTGGCTCAGTAGGGAAGAGTGGCTCATATCTCCTGCATAAGTGGATCAACATCTCCTTTGTGTGCCTGCAGGTGATATTTTTCCTTCTGTAATCTGTACACAGATATCTTGTGCTCTCACAAGATTTTGCAAGGCCTCGGTGGACTGTTTACTTGTTCTGCCATTCTGCCATCTGGCCAGCCTGACATGACTCTCCCTGGCAGAAGTTGAAATTTTGATGTATTGTCTAAATTTGGAAGTGACATTTTCCCCAGGTTTTGTAAGCAGAACTAATGAATCACCACAGTGCAATGTCTCTTTTACTCTGTCTTCATGGAGCTCGACCTGGATTTTAGTACTAATGAAGATGACGTGATAACAGCATAGGTTGCAAGGATAACCTTTCCCAGTCTGGTCTGCTAATCAATCTCACTCCTGCCCAGTATCTTGTACCCCATCAAGCCTTTTTTTGTCTGCTGCTCTCACCCCTCTGTCAATACAGAGTTTATTCTCCTCCAGGGACTATCTTTATATGGTTCTGAGGACACGTCTTCATGTCCTCCTGCCATGCCTCTTCAGGACCTATAGAGAAACTTGACAATACAAACCATCCTTTAAAACTTAACCATCCACTAAACTTGACAATACAAACCATAATACTTAATGTCTCAGCAGGTAGAAGGCTTTTTGGCCCAGCAGGGCTTAGATCAGGACCATTTCGCTTCCTACACTTTGTGGGACAAGTAGAGTTTGGGGTACTCAGCAGAAAAAAACATTAAGGATTGTCATTTATCCAGTTATTAATTTATTTTTAAAATGCGTGTCTAAGCCCTGGAAAGTCTGACGTTTAAAGAAGTCTGGACAGCTCTTAGCTTCTCTTGTGCTTTCTAGAATAAGTCACATAAAAGGGGGGACATTAGTGACTAGATTTAAACTGATTTTCATTTACTCGCTCTTTTTTATAGATATTTCTGTAATTCTTTGCCAACACACAAGATTGCAGAAGCCCATAGATGTAAAAAAAATCAAGGTTATTCTTAGCTTGAAAATAATGTAGTTTACTGTTTAAAGTAACTTCAGGAGAATCTTTGCAAAGATCTCACATGGATAAGATTATCACTTTTCATTCTGTGACATCTTTTCACTATGAGAATGGATCAAATTAAAGTGGAAGACAAGGATTTAAGACTATTTTCACTTCCCTGCCTTGGCTGTTGCAGTCCCAGTGTGATGTCTCATAGGACACACCGCCTTCTCCTGCTTGGCTACGCAAGGCAGAAGTGTTTCAAGCAGTGATCACCTACTAGCATCTCTGTCAGCCTGAACATTGAGTTAATTACTGCTAACTAAAGCACTGTTTCCCAAGGCTGTTTGCAAAGCCTATCATGAGAAAGCTGTTGACTGATTACAATCCATGAAGGGTGTCAGAACAAGCTGGGAACTTTATGACACAGTAATGTTTTTGGCTTTTTCCTGCAGAAATCAATGCAATTTTAGAGAAAGGTAAGGCTGTCAGGCTTCTACACTCTGAAATCTGTGTCCAACTCAGACCAATAAAGCCCTCATATATGCAATACAGAATTTCTTTAGTTCTACATAAATTGTCTGTATATATGCTGTGACTTATTTATGGGATGCCTCACAGTCTGGACTGCTAGATTCGAGAATAGTAGCTATAGAAATAGAGGAAAAACCTTTGAAAAAAAGTAGGTTAAAAAATACAATATGAGTAGGTAGTTAACTATGCCTCCTGTTAATCAGGACAGATAGTAACCTTAGGAAAAACATACATAATATAACTTTTCCTGAATGGGGTTTTTTTTTGGCAAACAGCAGATTTTCCGTTTGCATCTAGGAGACCATGAAACTGGTCGTATGCATTTGCTCTGCATGCACAGAGCACTACACCACCAGGCTATTGTTGTTTGAATTCACAATTCATTAAAAAAAAAGAGAATTCTTCGAATTCTTGAAACATGCTGTTCCAAATGTTTTTAAAATGTTGTTTTTCTATGTTTGAGTTTACGTCTTTATTTTAAAAACAAGTATATTTCAGTGAAAAAAATAATTGAAAGTTCAGTAGGAAGGCAATATATTTTATTATGATCAAAATGAAACGCTTTTATTAAGCTGAAACTATTGTATCAAGGGGGGAAAAGCTTTTTTTTCTTTTTAAGTGCTCGAGATTTTGACTTTTCTTCCTGATTTTGTGTAGGAGCAACTCTTGAAATCTTAAAATACTCCCAGCACAAGAAAGCAACTTCCTATAGAACTGTACCCAGAATGTGAGTGACACTAAATCAGTCTTCTCAGGAATGAGAAAATAGCTGGCATCTCCACCCCATTAGGTAGCATAAACATTTCCTATACAGCCAAGGCAGTGATGGTCAGCTTAACCTCACTAAATTCTGCCTACTGCTAGGCTCACTTTTTTTGTGTATACTTTTCTTCACATGAATGCCCTGGAGAAATCTGTCTATCAAAACAGAACAGCCCAGTGCACACGTGGTTAAAAACACAGGACAAAATGGTCAGTCTCCCACTTTCTATCTGTCCATTTCATGGATGATTTGTAGGAGGAGGGCAATGTTACCATACTCTAGGCTCCTAACTTTAGATAATTAATCTGAACCAGTTGAGGCTTTCTGTCTCAAAAATGGAGACAGGTTCCTCCTGAGGGAGGACAGGAGCACCTCTCTCAGACATTTACCTGAAGATAGCTTGAATGGCTCATTTGGAAGTGCCAATCTCCTTCCCACTGGCAAATGAGGTAGCTTGCCATCTTCTGCTGGGTGCCTCCATCATAGAAAATGCAGTGAAGGCCTAATTATTTAATTGCAGATACTGCTACAAAACAACAACAGTCCAGCATAGCACTAGAAATTCATTGGATAATTCAGTGCCTTTTCCACATCTGGATAATAAAGAACTGTTCTGGGACACAGGAAGCTCATTTTCATGTGTCGCTACAGATATATATTCACTACTAAACTACAACCTATTTAAAATAATGAGCTAGAGGTAAGGGACTTGCTGTTTTACTCTGTTATTAATTCCTAGAAATCTTTTTTCCCCCTGCAGAATTGTTTTTATTTCTGGATGCGTATATTCTCTAGGATTCTTCAGTAGGTGGGGAGAGAATTGTTGTTCTTCCTGTGTTTGCCAGGATGGGCTAAATTAAGCAAATTCCTTCTTTATTTTTAACCTTCCATCAACCAAACAGGAGACAGATCAAAGCCAGTTTATAGCCATGACGGACAGTTCTCCATGGCAATTGCTGCTCAGAGGCCTGAATTGCTACGAAGAGGACAACCTTTGATCTCTTCCGCCTGATAACAGCTCCTGCTCCATTCGAAGCAAACAGCCAGGCTCCTCATCATGGATTAACTAAAGATTTTTGATAGAAGAAAACTCTGTAAAGGGCTTGAGGGTCCTGGCAGGGGTGAAGAAGCATGAAATACAAGAAAAGATTAAATAGAGGGCAAAGTTGCTAAAAGCCAGATCTAAACTATGTAATCAGTGACCTGCTCTCAAACTACTTGTGTCCTTCTCTTACAGTCCTGCTGCTGCTGTTGTTATTATTTTTGGCCTGGGAGAAATATATTTCTGAATCTTTTTCACCTTGATGGATTATGATGCCATTTCAAATGTCAATTGATAATAATTGTGCCATAAAAAGCGATAATAAATGTTACCAGTTTAAAACCACAGTGTCCCTTTTATTAATACTGCTAATTTATGAGCTTGTTGAGAAATCTTTGGAGACAACAGGGCTAATAAATCTGAGGTTAAAAGGACTCCAGAAAGCAGGCTGCATGGGCTTTCTACTAGATCACTATCGGCTGTTGAACTTTGAGAAGATCAGAGCAGCTCAGCTGTCACAGGAGAGATTGTCAGAGTCCAGTAAGGCGTAAAGAATGGAAGACAACCTACAAGGACATGAGGCTCCAGAGGGCAATGTGGGCAATTTGCAGCTGCACTGTCACTGGCAATTGCTGGTGCACCTATGCACCACTGCCCACGATTACCTGATCCTATAGACTTGCTCTGAACAGCTGACTGAACATAAGCCCTCAGAGATCAGGTGTTGTCAGCTGCAGCATCTATATGATACATAAATGCTGGACAGCTCTGACTCTGAGTCACGTACAAAAGTGGGAGCTTAAAGGAAAAATTTCAGAGGCACTGGGTGGAATATTGTGCCATTATCATCTTTATCCAGAGGAAGAGTTCAGTGGGGCAGGAACAGTCAGGCTCCCTGACTAACAGTATAAATTCAGTTCTTCCTCTTCAAGGCAGGCAATACAGCCTAAAAAACCAACCTCCATATATTGATCTCAAGTTGATTTCAAGTCTGCACATTCAGGATTTTTTGCTTTCAGAAAGCACCTCGTATTTCAAAAACAGTGCAGGCTTTGTGGAGCTCTAGACTTACCTAGCACAGGCAGGATGAGTTCAGAAATCAACATGGCATGATTTTATTCTAGACAGCTGTCTTCTGGTATAAGGAGTTGCCTTCAGAACTCAGAAACCCCAGGGGAAGATGTGTTTCCTGCCTCAAGGAATTTATAGAATAAATTAGACAGGTAGCACAATAATTGTAACAAATGAGAGTCATCTGCATTTCCAGGTCAAGCAAAAATGTAAAAATATCCCAAAACTACTCTACAAAAGCCATTATTAGAAATTGGCAGAAAAATAACTTCTTCATTCTTTGGTAGTTTAGAAGTAAATCATTCTTGTTTTGAACATAAATAATTTGTTGCATTTCAGCAACTCAACCGTTTCAAAAAGGGGGTCAGCTGAGCTATTTTAATTTGCAAAATGTTCATTTACATTTCAAGCTTCTATTTTTTTTTGCCACTCATCTTTATTTTAACAGAATACAAAGCAAAGAAATTCCAAAATAGCAGTAATTCCAAAGAAATTATTTGATTTTTTAAGTTAATGAAAGTGTGTTTATCACTGCTTTTTCTTTTTTTGTATTAAAACAATATTAAAATGTTCAAGTTTTTTGATATTGTTTAATCATTTTAATACCAAATCTACATCTTTTTCTGAAGAAACTTTCGAATGCAATACATACGATTTATGCATCATTACACTGTTGTTTTCTAATCCCCTTTCAAGAGTTGTCACTTATTCATCTTATTTCCTACTTTAGTGCTTGTTGTGTTTTTCTATATATAAGAACGAAAACATATTTCTCAGTTGGCATTGCCGTCAGTTTTAATAAAAAGAACAATACAATAAGACAGAACAAAAATAAAGCCTTCACAAGGAAGCTTTCAAGTTGTAAATTTGCATCTGCGCATCTCATTTAAACACATACAGCAAATCAACTTTCCCTGTTAGCAGCAGGGAGGTTTAAAGTCACAAAACTAAGAAGGAATAGTTACACAAACACACACAGTTTGATTTTTGTGACATGGGACTACAACGTTGTCTCAGCAGGTGCCTACACAGAGTGTGTTGGCAGCAGAGACAGGCAGCCCATATTCTCTGAATACGGAGATACTCGGGTTTCACTTGTTATGTGTTGTCAATGTGATTGCTGAATAAAGATATTTCACCGAGATGAAAACCTGGAGTGTGCCTGTCTCAGGTCTCTTCAGAAAATCTTTAACATGGAGGTGCATGTACTTCTTTGGGAGCTGCTACTGTGAGTGTTCATAGACATACCTGCCAGAAGGCTGCATTTCTTCCTTCCAAAATGGTCTGTATTTAATTCAACAAAAATGGAGCAAGTGCAAAGAGGAGGAACAGGAAGTGTATTTTTTTGACCTGAAAGTTTCTAGGCTAATTTACCCAGTCAGTGACCTCCAAAGATATAAGTCCTCTCATAAGGAGTGTTGGGACTTACCAGGCTTTCCTGTGAAATCCTACTCCTCCTCCATCTGCAGCAAGAAATGAGCACATTAAATACAAAAAGGCATTAATAAAACAACAACAACAAAAAAACAACAAACCCCAAAGCCAAAGCTTTCCACAGCAAATGAAGTATCCTTTCCTGGACTTCATGTTGCAACTGAAGCAGGCAAATCCATGGGCACCAACACAGAGCCTTCGGAAAAATGCACAGTAGGGGAGTTTTAAAAAGCAAAGGCTCCTGGTCCCTAGAACTGATTGCCCTGTGCCTTAAAGTTTACAGATAAAAGATAGCACAGTAAGCATCGGAGAGTCCAGACACTGTCATATGTGTTAAATTAATACAGTGGAGGCTGTGTCAAGGACATTCAACTCGTGACATCCAGGGAGTAAAATTTGAAGCCATTATTCTATAGGAAGCCAGTAAACACAAGAACCGGCCCCTTTTTTAGTGCCTTTGACAAGCTGAGTATGGAAAGTAAGCATTTAAAAGAGAATGCACCAGGTTTCTCCTTGTGCTTTTTCATGTTTTTTTTCAATCAGAAATCACAAGATAAAAAGGGAACCTTGTTATTAAACAGGCAATTTTCATCCAAGTTGTAGATACAGAGCATCTTTCTTTCCCTTCTCTCTGCACACAGATGACACTCTTACCTCTTCTCAGCCCATAAATTACCCACTCTCTCATTCTTCCTAAGCAGAGAAGGGAAAGACACCCCTCTCTGTGTGACCAGGCACAATTACAGGCACTGACAGCAAAGCAGGAGAGGACAGCTTGGCCAGTGCCATCCCCCTGCGCACACTGACTAAAGTGGCAAGGTGTCCTTTGCTTACAGAGAAGGCCACACCACCCTTTACACCATGCAACAGCTGGCACCTCATCACCCAACCAGGAACACAAGACACCTCCTTTACACGAAATGCTCCATTGAACCATTGGGCAGAGGGATGAAAGGGATAGCACTTCTCGTTCTCTATCTTATGCATTTCATCGGTGTGAAAGATGCTCATTTGTCTACCCTGTTGCCTGGGGAGAAGCTCGATTAATAAAATCAGACAACTAAATATTCTTCACCTCGGCTGGCTGCACCATTTTTTACCTCTTTCATTGTTCTTTTCTCCACTGCCCCCACTGCTTTTCTAGTATCTTGAATCTGGAAAAAGCCGAAAGCCTTTCATCTTATCAGCTGTGGTTTATTGCCCCCTGGTTACACAGTAATTTGGTTTCAGCTCCATGAAGAGGTCATATGATGGGATATCAGCTCAAGAATTGACAGTTCATTGGACAAATAAGGCAGAGCCTGCCATTACAATCATAACAGCCCAATAAAGAAGGCATAGAAGAGAACCAGCAGGAGAGGGAGACACAGCCATAGCAGTTTAAAAGGTGAGGAGAAATCGTAGAAGAGGGCAAGAAATGCCAGTGGGGCTGGGAGATGGAAGGAACGGGAGTGCATCTAACCACATGTTCTTCCTGAAATGAAAACTAATGAGAAGATAGAAATAGTTCAGAAGAGGAATCGCTGGCATTCATCATTATCTGGAAAATCTCCCCCTGCAGTGGATGCCTGACTGGGAAGTTCAAGCGACCAGTGGGATTACTAGCAAACTGGCTTGCCTTATAGCTCAGGAGAGAAAGAAAATAATGTTTTATCTTTAGGAGCATAGGTGGGAGGTAGAGGGCACTTATTCCTAAGCAAGTTTCAATGGCCAACTCTTTTTCTTTTGTGACTGATAAGATGCAATGATGTTGAAAAGCACCTGTTTGGAAAGTTCAAAGGGTTTCCAAAGTAGAAGAAAAGATAATCTGAACCAAAGCTGATGCCTTGGAGGAGGTGGCTGACAGATAAACTGTGAACTGCTGGTGAAGGAAGTTTCCATGTGTAACACCTCCTTGTATACCAGAGGAGTTTACAAGCTGTCTCTCTTGCTGCTAAATGGCATGAGGGAAAAGTATTTATCCTGCCAATCGTTTTCTTAACTCCACAGTAGTACAAATCCTTGTGCTATTGTCATAGATTTGAGCCTGAAAGCAGAAAAGTATGGTAACTGCCCCACAAACAGGATTTATCAACAAGAGGCAACCCTTCCCAGGCATTTTTCACCTGGGTCTGCAAGGCACACCTCCTCCTGGGATGGCCATGCAATTGTTCAAAGCTCCATAAATCTATGCCAGCTGGGGGATGTTTGGCAATGGGTGGAGTTGGTAAGACTTTTCACCCCTACTTCTAATGCTATCTTCCCCAGACATGGGAGCACAGGTCTTGGTCCGAAGCTGATCAGCAGAGAGGAGAAGGCGCATGTGCTCACTTGTGGATCACCTTTGTTTCTCCTCCTGGCATTCCTGCGGGTCAGTCAGGTAGGGGTGGTGAAAGACACACACCTTCCCAGCTGCATGTTTCTTGGGGTACAAGAAGAGCTAGGAGAACAGGAGAGGAGACTCTGTCCTGTGGCCACTTTGACAGGAAGATGACAGACCCCCAGGTGTGTGCAGGCCAGGGGAAGCCTAGCCTGTCCTTCTCCATTGAAGAAATCTTAAAGAAACCTTCTACCATCACCACCCAAAGCAGTGAATCCAGGAACAGAAGTAACTACGCTGAGAGACCTACAGCCCTAAGAGCAGGGTCACCACTGGCCTTTGGTAAGTACCAGTTATAACACTTAATGAGAATACTCCTTTCTTCTTAACCTCTAAAGCTATTCTGTTTAATCACGTAGAATTTTTTGTCTTTAGCTTTTGCAGGAGTCTAGGATTTCCCTAACCGGGTACAAATCATTCATTATACATACAGAAGTAATTTTTAAAAATTAATTTGCTTTCAACCTCACAGTAGACTGGGATCTGCTGCCAGCCTTTAGTGGGATTTTGAACATTATGTAGCCCCAGTGTCACTGGAGAAGTAAGTATGCAACCTGAGCAGTTATTGCAGGTAGCTCTCTTCAGTAACAATAAGAAGTACTTATTGTATAAAAATCCAAAATCCTGGTGTCTTTCCCTTTAAAAAGCAGTTCCCGTGTGATTTTTTTTTTCAAAGTTGCCTCTAGTAATTAAGGACTGGCATTCAAACTCAGGAAGCCAGACTAGAACTGTGGAAACTTAATGAATTTGTTAGAGTTTCACTTATATCAAGAGCTGATGGTTGTCCAGAATTACAGCCAGATATCCTGTCAGTAGTATTTTCTGATAAATCTGACCACTCATCCTCAAGTAGGAGAAATGGTCTGTAAGGTTAATAGTAGCTGAGTGTTAGACTCAATTGCTGGAACAAGAAAAGAGAAAGCATTTGTGTATAATCATTTCTCCTTATCATCAGGGACAGTAGGTCCTTTCTTGAAGTAAATCAAACCAGCTCGTAGAAAAATAGCATGACTTTGATCTTAGCCAACAAGCAAGTGCATTAGCCTTCAGTCTACTTCAGCTTCCTCAGTTTCATTACTTTAGCCTTGCACAAACTTTCCCTTCCACCCCCCAAAATTGTCTCTTTTGTTCCTTAAACAAAGAACAATGGCCAACATTTTCTGGATTTATTATTTATTCTTCTTCCTCAACCCAAGTCTTCCATGAAGGAGATGTTTTATGTATACAAACACATCCAGTTACCTGAAAAATTACTTGTAGTTTTTGACAGAGAATTTTCAGTTTCCTCTTGTTCAACTGCTTTCAACAAAGATTAATGCTACACTTTATTCTTTGTAGCACAGAGAGATCCTTCATGGATCAGGACTTCATTTCTCAGGACACTGGATGAACCATCCAGTAGTAAGGGAGATATTCTTTATCCAAAGACCTGGCAGTCCAAGTAGCTGTCACTTATTTGCGTAGTTTCAGCTCTTTATATATTTAAACTGGATCCTGACCTGGACTGGAAAGAAAACAAGACTTAAACTCAGAAGAAAAGTACAGCTCTACGCTCACCAGTTTACTGTTAGCCACCAGTCCCACTAACTCTGCCTCTCAGCCATGCTTTGCATGAGATTTGGACTTTCTTGTTCATCTTGAACATAGGGTAACATCAGTCACTCTGTTCAGAGCTTGCTTCCTGATTGTGAGCAATCTCACAACATGACCCATGGCTGTGGGAGCCCCTGAAGCCGAGTATATAACCACTGCCTTTGTGCCGGTACCTATGATTTTCTGCATATGAGGAAGAGGAATAGTCTGCTGCTGAATTCTCACAAAACCATGGGATAACTGAGCTTGGGCAGAACATCTCAAGGTCATCTGGAATTCCAGCCCGCTGCTTAAATTCAAAGATAAACAAGGTTCGTGAAGGCTGCTTGGTTGTTTCATCACTGGTACTGCAGGAGAACTGCAGCATTTAGAGGATTCTAAACCTGCCAGTGCAGATTGGACCTTAACAACAGCAGATCTAGGCCATGTTTTAAATGCGGTCCTGAAACAAGTGGCACATTTGTACTTTGTTGGGGTGGACAAGGACATAATTGATGCTGCTGCAAGTGTAGTAGGATCCATGTGCCAAAGGAGCCAAGGTGCCAGGCTGTCAAGAGGGGAAAATGCTGTTGTGAATTTGGTGGGACTGAGTTATTGTGAGCTCAGTTCTTTCCAGAGTGCCCATAGCAGTCGTTTTGTGCCACTAGATCCAAAGTGAGACAGATAACGCTACTGAAAATGAAGTCAGTGCTGCTCATAACATGGCCCATAGAACTGCATTTTAACAACAGGAGACTCTTCCCTGGGCATGACAGTGGCAGGACCTTTTTATATTAATTGTGTTTTGTGATCAATGTGTTGAAGCCCTGTTTCAAAGGGTGTCTCTCCTAAGTGTGCTGCTCCAAGCACAAGGTCTGACAAATCTGTATGCAAGACGTGGTGGGTTCCTGGGATTGCATTACTGCACTGCCAGTACTGTTTCATCCCAAATTGCTCCACCTGAGAGTACAGTCAGTTTTTCACCTTGAAAGGAACACAGACAGGATAGCCTTTGACTTCACTTCATCACCTAGCCAGAGAGAGACTGTAGCTGTAGCAAGAGAATATAGTGACTCCTCTCTCCCCTGCTAGAAAATAAGGTTGGATTAATATACTTAAGGCAACGTAAAACATTAACTAGTGAAAACAGCATATACACATGAAGATTCACTTAACTGAAGTCATTGGAGCTGGGAAAACAGGAAATCTGAAGAGATATTCCAAAATGTTATTGTGTGTTGCTGTTACAATTGATCAAGGATGTTTTGAAAAGAGAATGAAAATGAAAATTTTTCACTGTTGGTTTCCTACTAACACCAAAGAAATACCTAAGATTATGACCCTTTGCTTTCCCAGAAGAACTGCCAATTTTTGCAGATAAGGTTTGTTTATTTTAGAAGTGTAGTACCCTATGCTGTACATCTTGGGATAACTGCTGTATTTCATCAAAGTCATTTAACTTCATGCCATATAACAATGGCACTAAACAAGTTGTGTAGTCAGCCATACCTAATTTGCCTCAGTGCTAGCCAAGGTCAGAGAACTGAAATGAGGGAACTTCTCAGAAATTCCAGGACAGGACACAAATCTAGCTGCTTTCACAGACAATTCAGGAGCAGCAAAGAAGGAAGTACTACAAGTCAGGGCTGAATTATATCTTACTATGGATTTCAAAACCATTTCCCACATCCTAGATGGTATGTATCTGAACTGAGCCATGATCCATATGAGAGTACTAACTGGCACCACACATATTCGTGACTACAATAAGGTGTATACCCAGGCTGGATGTTAGCATTGAGCTTGTCTGCTCATCTAGGGAGTCTAGGTACCAAGATCACATTTGTCCCGAAGTCTAGGTCTAGCCATTAAGTGCTTAGGAGATGCAAAGGACTAGAGGACAAAAAAATGCAAAATGTCAGAAACAAGCAATATAGACAAAGCTTTGCTGGAGTCCTTTCCCAAGAAAACCCAGGAGTGCTGGACCAGATGACTTCTAGAAGTTTCTTCTAACCTAAATTATTCTATGATACTTTGGCAGAAAATGATATTGTGATGTGCAGCACCCAACTTTCATGGAAAGCTGGGGCAGAGCTTGATAATATATAAAAAGATCTCTGGACATGACTCCTAAGTTCACAGGTTTTTCTGAGTGTAATTACAGTGGGACTTGGAATAAAGAGTGTGCATTCTTTGCAGGAATATGTGACTTCCCAGTTGCAGCATTAGCCATTTCTGAGTTTTCCGCACAAGCACAAGTACTAGAAGGCCTGGAACTGCAGTTGTTGATCTGAAGTCTACTGAAATTTTTAATTTTTTAAAGCCTCTTACCAAGTTAAAAAAGGAATAGTGAACAAGAAGACATTTTAGTATTCAGTCTGCGCTTTCTTTCTTTTTTTTGTCACAGTGCCATGGCCTTTCAAGGGACACAAATAAACACCCAGCAAGTGCTGCTCTCCTCCCTAGTCAACTCTTTCATTTTAAACAGAGAAGACTAGCAAGCCTATTTCAGAAGAAATCCTTCTTCTGAAATCCCTGTGAACTTGATTTCAATGTACTTGAAAGTACATCTCAAATAATTGTTCATTACTTCCCTGGTTTCTGTCAGTGAGACTCCAGCAACAGGAGGTCCTTTATCAAGCCAAGGAGAGCTTGGGATGAGGATATTACACCTTAGAAATTAATAGTAAAAGCAGTAACAGATACAGTAATTTTGTCATTCTGCCTGTGTTATGCCCCATTATGTTAACAATATGCAAAGTAATGGGAATACAACTACTGCTTCACACACAAATGTCAATACGGTGATTGTTTACTTCTCCCTTAGCAATGCTCCACCCAGCTTTATTGCAAAAGAGGAAACAGCTGAAGGAATATAACTGAACAGATACCACCTGGCCAAGAACACTAACTCACCCCACCTGCTACAAAGAAAAAAAAACAAACACGTAAAGAAACAGTGTTGGAAGCAAGAGAAAAACAGCACAATAAAAAGCTGCTTGCCCTCCTCTGTAACAGACTCTTCCTTGTTTACAGTCTCAGTAAGACCCTGAAATTATAAGCCTTATGACTGCAACAGTTCTGTCACCAGTGATTGCACAAAAAAGGCTTAAATTGAACTTAGACCACCTGGAATAACTTCTTCCTTCTAAAAAGAAATTATACTATCTTGCCTGAAATTTCTCATCTTTTCCTACACGATTGAAACTCAAGCCAAAATGACCACTTTGAGCCATGAGTCAGAGTCATTTCATGACACTAATAAATATCTCATGTTGTGCCAGGCTGAGATGTCATTTCCATCCCTAGAAAAACAAACAAACAAACAAAAATAAAATAAAATTGCACTCCCTGGAGGGAACTTTACCCCATGCCAATTCATAGATATTTTTCAGAGCTCTCTGCTGGAGTCACATGAATATGCACCAAAAAATATTGGCTGGCCTAAAGAGCTACCACTTAGAATCACAGAATGGTTTGGGTTGGAAGAGACCTTAAAGTTCATCTATTTCCAAACCCCCTGCCATGCTTTTTCAAGACAGTAAGCACCAGAGAAGGTTGCAATGCAAATAAGGCTAGACCATGAGGCTCATAACTCTCAGATATAAACTTTAAACCCTGTATCATCTACCTTCAATATTATTCTCCAGAAAGCTTCCTTGATTTTTTGCAGCTTCTCTGTAAGGTTGATTCCACCCTAATTTACTACTTCAATCTCAAACAGATCCTCCCACTCTTTTTCACCAATTCACAGAGATATTGGTATTTTCCCATCTGCATAGGACAGTGTTCTGTTCCCTCCCTGTTTTCTCTTCTTCAGCCTATAATTATTCTATCCATGCTCATACATAAGTCATGCTCCTCACAATTGCACTTGAGCATATCAGAGAAAAAATTTTGTGGAGAAAAGTTGTGTATGAAGCATGAAGGCATGAAAAGTCTTCTCTGATGCAAACCCCAGAGCCTAGATGTAAGTGACTGCTCAGGAGTGCAGTCCATTGAGATGTTAACATTCTTTGGTGGTAACAGCAGGCAAACCTGTGCTGTCACATTCACTTCAGGGTCATGTCAACCATGGAACCAAAATTCCCCAGTGAGTCCATTATGCTTATGTGTTGTCTCTTACTATATCTTTCCAAGCAAAGAAAACCAGGCATGGAGGAAAACTAGATCAAATTCTAGGTTTGCCATTACAGCAGAACTGACCCAGTTATCTTGGCTCTGAAAAATTGGGGCTTGTGGTGAGGCTTTAGTGTAGAAGTATTTGGTGTACGTCTCTTTGGATGCTAACAGCCACACACAGCTGACTGCCTTGAACCACAAGGCTTCCCAGCATGTTACATTTCAGTGTATGGCCTTGCAAGGTCTGTATACCTTTATAAGGAAGAGTAAAGATTCATACTGCATTCATGAGGGCAGAAAAATAATCTGAAAGATCTTTACAGAACCCCTGCTATGCACAGAGACAATGATGTTAGTAATAAGGCAACAACATGGCAGAAGAAAGATTGTGGCTGCTGTAGCCAATTTCATCACCTTTTAGGATCAGGTGTCCTGGGATATATTGGGCCCCTCAGCACAAGAAGGATGCTGAGGCTCTGGAGAGNGTTGATTCGCCTTCCCTGGGGGTGTTCAAGTCACGAGTAGACGAGGTCCTGAGGGACATGGTTTAATGTTTGATGGGAATGGTTGGACTCGATGATCCGATGGGTCTCTTCCAACCCGGTGATTCTGTGATTCTGTGATTCTGTGATTCTGTGACTGGTTACTGATGAGGTTATCTTCAGCTCCCAATAAGATTTTTTTATAACACCCATGCTCAAACATAACTTAAACTTATGGCTATACTTCCTGAAAATTGGCCAATATGCATTTTTCTTATGTTTTCCTGTAAACAGGAGCATGCAGATGATTTCCTGAGGATGAGATGGCTATCAGTATCTTCCTAGATATCACCAGTGTCACCTGCCACAAAGGCAGATGGGAAATGTTGACAGCTTGGCAACAGCTGCCTTTAGAATAAACCAATTTCCAAATCTGAGCAGAAGTTAGCCCAGATGTAGAAGAAAGGAAAAATGGACCTGAACCAGAGAAAACACTGACCTTTAACCTGTACTCTGGCCTGTCTTCCTATAGAGTAGATGTACCTACAATGACATTTAAGAAAGCAACAGATTTTTATAAAAAAAACTGGCATATAGCAAGTCCCACAATAATCTTGCTGACAGATTTCAGAGCAGCTCCTCATCCACTGTACTTCTGAGTTCCTCAGAAAGGCAGACATCAATTTGGAGGTTGAAAGGGAGCTGAGCTTTCTTGATCATTTGGTTCTGTTTCCTTACTTCTACACTCCTTTTTTTGTAAATCTTCCACGAGGACCTTTGAAAGTTTTAAGGTGGAAGGAAGCAGTGGCTACATTTGGGGTCAAATTCACCAGGATCATGCCCCTGCAACATGGGATCATCCTGGCACTGATGGAAAGCGCAGAAGGATTAAGGCTATTTTCAATTTGACCGGGTTCAAACAGTAAAGAATCTAGACCATACATGTGCTTCCTTTTTTCCACAAACTAGTAGGTGTGCTGAACAGTTGCTTTATTCAAAGCTTCCTTGTGCTTTGTTCTTCACAGATTCCAGCAGCAGTCAGTTAGACTATGACTTACGTTCAGCCAAAATGTTTCTTCCTTCCACATGTGCTACATCTGTAGCCAGAGCAAAGAAAGTGCAAGCAGCAAACTGCAGAAGTACTGAAAGCCCAGCTTCTCTCCTTGGTGAGGACACAGGACGTGAGCACCTGGATCACAAAAGAAAACATGAGGAAGAGAAAGATCAGCTGTGTGATTTTCCAGTGGACCATAGACTTCATGGTGAGTGCCTCTACGTTCAGAATTTCTCCCAGAGTACCCCAAAGCACAGCTTTAATTTTGCCATGGTGTATATGGCAAAACCTAGCAAAAAGACAACACAAATATTTCTACTGCTAAGCTTCTGGCTGAATCACCAAAATCAGACTCACTATTGAAAACATGGAGACCCCACCCTTTGAGCTAAAGATCTAACTCAGGTCTGTCAATGCTACCAATTGTAGTAATTGAGATTGCTTTGGGTGTTTCTTGCCCTCCTACTTTGAGTGGCAATCTATGGAGCTACCATGTTCAGCAGCCTCCCTCCCCGGGTTGTGCAATATCCATTTCCTAGGAAATGGGCATTGCACAATGAGGAGACCGAGACTGCTGAACATGATGAATTAGTTCACTGTGTTCTGTACACCTTGGACCCACTGCAGAGGTGATGAAGAGGTCATCAGCATGTGCATAAGCAAGCTGTTGATCTGCTCTAGGTCTGGCACACAGCCCGTGTTAGGCACAAGTTTCAAGCCCTGCCATGTGGTAGGTCTTCTAATTTCCCTAGTTGTGACTACTGCTAAACTGATCTGTCTCTTAGCCAGAGCAAAGAACAATATAAATATACTTGGCCATTATGTTGCACGGAAACTTTAAGCTAAGCAGGATGTATGCCAGGGGAACAAGAGAAGCTCCTAACAAACAGGCTGCAATTTATTAGTAATATAGAATTAAAACTGCTCTAAGTCCTTGAGTTTTAGGAAGGGTTAATATGGACAGCCATAGTATGCTCCAGAAAACAAATTCTCAGTAGCAGCAGTAGTAAGGTGTTTCCTGCAAAGTTTTTTTTTATTCATTCTTTTCTGGGAAAAAAGTAAAACAAGCAATTTCAATTAAGTCTATTGAAGGCTCCTAACAGGCTCATGTGACCACAGATGCAGGATTACCTAGCTGGCTTCACTGAGATCGACACATTTTCCTCAGCCCATACTCTGCAAGTTGTTAAAGGAACCATTTCTTTCTGTGAATTACATTTGAAAGAAAAACCTTGCTCCTGCTGCGGCTGCTATGGTATACATGAGGCTTGTGACAAGCTGTTGTAACCCCCTCCTCCTGAACAAGACAGTGTCTGTCTTGATGCAGACAGAAGTCTTGTAAAATTTCTGGATTTTAGTCTACTTTGCCCTATAAGCTGCAGGATACTGATGGCAGCGAGGCAAAATAACATTGCCTCCTCACAGAAAAGCCAAAATCTTATGTATCTGGCACTCAGAGTTTCCCATGAGTGCCAAAAAGGGGGTATATTTCATGCAGGAAGGAGTTCCCAGCCATGGGGATTACACCGGAGCTGGGAGGTGGCTTTTCCAGGGTGATAGAGGAGGGAAACAGGTGTCCCAACTCAGCACTTAGCCTCATTGCCCAGAACAATGGTGGGTTCCAGCATCATCCACAAAAGAGGGGGTGAAGCTTGTTATTATCTGCACAAAACTGAACTGAGCTGAGCATGCCCTTTCAAGAACAACATAGATTTTAAAGGTATTTTAAACAAAATCCCTCTGTTCCCTGGTGGCAGTAGGGTTTGGAAACCAAGCAGAGGTTTAATGATCTGCTATTTTCTAGGGTACTGATTCCTGGAGTAGCTGAGGCTTTGATAGAAACTGGCTGAAGGAGTGGGGAAGATCCTAAAGCACTGGATTGGCATTTTCCCCTTGGTGCACAAAAAATGATGCTTCGGATCTCGTTCATACACTGTGTCATACTTAGCAGAGAGTTAGAGGTCTGGGTTTAAAAAATCTTTTCCAGCATCATAAGCTTCAGCCTCCTTCCTCCACTTTGCATGAGGGAGAAAGAGTTAATGGCTCTTTTTCTTCTGACTCTGGCTGCAACTGGAGTCACCTTTCCCAGACAAGGTCAGCAGCAGCACCTGCAGGAGAAGCAGACTGCACTATCCCTGGAAGAAATCTGTAATTCTTACAGCTCTGGCTGATAGCAAATTAACTCTATTTCCATGACTATTGACTCCACGAATCTTCAGACATGCTTCTGGCATGATAGCTCTAGTCCAGTTACTGATCCTCTAAGAAGGCACCTGGGCAGTGCTATATGCCCCTAGCACAAACACAGGGTTATCCCCAACACCTCACTCACACCCACACTGAGGATGCCTACAGGCTCCCAGGGAAATGACACCAGCCTCAGTGGTGGAAGAGCTTTCTGACATGAAAAACTGGGAAAGTCCTTGGCTGGGCATTCCCTCACCCCTCTCTCACAGCCTGCCTCTATCTGTAAAAAACACCTGCATAATTTGTGAGGAAGGGCACTAGGCTTCAGTTAAGCATGCATACCTGTACAACTGTCAGGGAGCAAAAGAAATCAAGCATTCTATACAATCACCTTGGAGATGGGAATGCTGAGGTTTGTGTGGTGCTTTTCTGGATAGGAGGAGAAAGATGAGGAGGAGGCTATGACAGTATGTCCTCCATGAGCAGGTGGTCTGAGACAGCAAGAGCGCTTTGACTGTGACGCTGATTGTGAATTTGGAGCATATTTCCAGAAGCCCTGTAATATTGTAGTGTTCCTAAAAATTAACTTATCTCACAAAATAACTTCTGTGATTAAGCCAATTAAAAACATAGCATCATTTAAACTAAACAGATTTATGCCCTTATCACAAACCATTTACAGGCAGCAATACGTCTTGCACTTTGAACTTAGAGGCTGCATTGTAAGCAAAAAGAGAGGAAAACCCTCATGTGCTATAGATATGTGGACAGTGACATTTTGTTTTGCTAAGCCCCTATTTGAATTATGAAGTCTTTGTTCTGAATTTTGGGTGCTTTCACCTGTAGCCTTCTGGACAAATAGGTCAGCAGAATTTTTTTGAAAAGCCTGGTTCTTGGGAAGCAGAGCTGACAGTACTTGTTTTAGAAGGAGACCATCCCAAAAGAGGTCTTACTTTGGATCTGTGGGTACGAACTCTGCTTGGACCACCTCTCTGTGAAATGATTAATTACTGCCATTTTACTATGTGCAACAAGCATGACTGCCAGGGTCTTCAAAACTTAAGAACAAGCAGGAAAAATTCCTGTGGCTGTCAATCAGCATCACAGCAACTCATCCATGTAAACAACCACATTAAATACTGAGGTCCCACTTTCCTTTTAATTCCTTTTCTCTGCTTTCTGTGACACCCCTGGGACTTGACCAGTTTGCAAGAGTCAAGCACTGGAGCCTGAGAGGATTACGTGTGCACACACCAGCCTGACCTATGGCCGCTCCTAGCAGAAATTGCCACATACAAGATCCTAGCCTGGTTCAGATCCTCATGGGCAATTCTTTTTCAATATCTTGTACATATGCTAGGTCTGACTGTATACAATTGTGTGTGTTTGAGCTGTAACTATTTACATCCAAAGGCAGTGGATGAATGTGCCATGTATTGCACGTGGGTAATGGTTCCAATCCTTTGCTCCAGTGAAGGAGCCGTCAGTGCCTTGGAAAAGCCAGATAGCATCATCACTTTAAGATAGTGGCAGATGTACAGTCTTGTGGGATTTCTTTTGCAGGCAAAATTCAAGTACAAGGTAGATCAGGCTTCAATAAATGTAGCTGGCATATAATCCCATCAGAAACTGGGGGTTTGAAGCCATGGGAAAAACTGGATTGTGTTATTTCCTAGAGCTCATATCTCCATTATTCACTGAAGAGGAGGCTGCCATAATGAGTCAACATCACTCAAATATTTCCATAGTAGAAATTCTCTGCACATTGCTGACTGGGAGCTCAGGGATCTTTTTATTAATCTAATTGTTTCATTGTTACGATAGTATCTTTGATCCCAAGGCATATTGACCAATTCTGGTTGCAATTATAAAGACAACAAGAAATAAAGAGATAATCTCAGTTCTGGAGAACTTCCAGTGTAAGTCGTGTTGCCTCTACACTGATGCCTATTGCAAGCATCTTTAGCTCAGTGTTTATGGGGGTTTTTTTCTGAAGCCATAAATTAATTTGTACTGTTCATTTGTGGACAATATGGTCAAATCCATGTACCCCTGTGAAACGGCATGGTTTATCTCTTGAAGAACAGTCTTTCCCCCAATATGCTGATTTACCTTAATGCATTTATAAAACACCAAGAGACAATGAAGCACTGTATAATTACCATCCCAGATAAATACTGGTTTCCCAGAAACCAATGGGACTTCAAGAAAGGGTACAAGCATCCCATTGCCCTGCAGAACAAAAGGAAGTAAATCTAAACAAAAAGGAAAAGCATGAGGAAAATCTAAATGCCTATATATGTAATTTTTCTGCCATTAGCTGTCTTACCAGCCTTCTGTTTATCAGTGTGAATAGTTCCTGCAACCCTATGTCTCCGAAGTGCATTATTCCTATATACATTTACAAATGCAGCAGGCCATTGACCTTGTTTCAGTGGGTTTACTTGAGACATTGTTGAAGGTTGGTTCTTTGTTTTCCTCCCTCTTTGAAGACTATTTATAATAACACCCCAGGCATTAAACCTGAATCCTTTCCTCCCATCCTTCAGGCACTGTTCTCATAGAAGCCTCACTGATACAAACAAACACTGAAGAAAGCAAAGCTGCCAGCAGTTGGGAGACTATTATAAATTCCGTTTGTGTTTTTTCTTCATGTTTATGGGGGGGTTTGGTTTCTTTTATTTAAAGCAACTGTTAGTATTCAGTGCTTTCCTTCTTTCCTGGGAAGTTTGGATCCAAAGGTTATGTTACATGGGACCAAGATGTCATTTTATTCTTGCTAGTCAAATCTGTGTAATGTGACCACTTGTAATGTCAATGGCACATCTTGATAAGTTTATTTCAGAGGTCTTATGAGTACTTATTGGCTTCTCCTGAATTGTTTGAGAACTTCTCATTACATACCTGGGATTTGGTATTTTAAATTACTGTTCTTTGAAATTGAGGGCAGGCCTTTTACCTACTGTATTAGCAAGCTCTTTATGCTGAAATGGGAAGCAGAGGAGACTACAAACTAAAATAATGGTGAAATTATGCTTTCTTGGAGGGAGAACAGACTCTGAGGCAGGGACGTAAATAAGCATGCCTGATTGATGTCTAGAGGTTTGCATGTGCAAATAACCACAGAGAGCAGGAATAAAGTAGAAAACAATCTGTCTTTGCAACATGCAATAAGTTTAGATTTCTCTATGGGCAAGTGAAATGACTGGTTTCTGACAAAGATGGTTGACCAGGCAGCGTGGGGAAAGTGGCAGGAGACCTGTTTTCCTTAGCAAGAACAGTCGTTGGATTATGTTGGCCACTACTTTGCAGGTGAAGTCTGACAATGGCTGAATATTCAAAGAAAGTCCATTTCAAGCTCAAGATTTAGCTGAATGGAGAAACTGTATATATATATCTACCCCAAGTCCACTTTGACCTAAAGGAGTTCAGGAAGGTGCAGATCAATTAGCCAAGGTACAGAATTAATATCAATTGATAGAAACTAACACACACTCCTATCAGTTGCAGTCCCTCAAACCATGGCCTACATGCTTCTTCCTCCAGATATTCCACTGTCCTCTGGCAGTGCTGGAGTTGCACACAATGCCATTTAAGAGCAGCATCATTTGCAAACAGTCATCATTTTCTTTTTGGAAGATAGAAAGAGTAAAATTCACGATGGGCTCAGGTTGTTGGTGAGAATCATCCTCCACAACAAACTGTCTACGTGAATGGTTTCATATATACATTCTGCTCTTTGCCATCTCCTCTGACAAGCAAACTAAGAAATTCCCTTAGCTGCTACTGCACATTTTCTTTAAACAGATTTCTAGCCTGGTGTTTTTAGCATTTCTGTTCACATCATCTAAAGTCTGTACCTCTGCATTTCAGCCTTGCTGTCAGATGGTTAGGCTCTCCATCAAGGAGTTGTGGACTGAAGTCGAGCCTTTAAAAGCTTAACTTTGGAAATGCCTAGATGGCTGAGAGTGGATGCTAAATGCTGTATTTCACTACCAGGAGGTTCTATACAGAGCACATTGTACCTATCCAATTGGGATAATTCTTGCTAGCTGTGACAGTCCTTCTTAAAACAGACTGAACAGCCACTTTAATAGAGACTAGCCACAGTGCTATATTCCCATTTAAATATTGCAGCACAAGCTCTTTTGAAAGCTGTGAGCCACCTCTTTAAAGAAGAGGGACTGCCACGGGCACATCTCTGTACACAGACAAACATGTTTTGTCCTGGTGCCATCAGCACTCTCTAATAAGTCTTTGATAGAGTGGCGGTCGGGTTTTTTTTTTGCTATGGGTTTGGCTGCCACAAGCAGAATGTCACCACAAGAGAACAACATTTAGGAAAGCCACAAGAAGGAACTGACTGGGAGACCCGCATATCTGCAGTTGGTTGAATTAAAAAGGAGAGGGGAACTTCTTTCAAAGAGGCTGAAAGGGAAAACCAGAATGTAATTAGATGTAATGGGGCGCTTTTTCAATGCTTCTAAGTTTCTTTCTGAAAAACAAATGATACCAATAACTTGTTATCCAGAATAAAATATATTTCTGATGTTATGTAGCTAAAGCCATCTGCTTGCTTATATAACTGCATTCTCTCTCTTCTTGTCAAAGAAGCAGCAAAATCTTTGAAATTGGTTATTGCATACCATGAGAAGGTGTCTGTCCAAAAACAGAGGACTGCAGCAAGATAAACTGATCCCACCTGTTTTCATCTCCCTGGGTTACATACTCCAAAGCAAATATGTGCCAGCACTGACTTCCAGCCCTTCTCTTGGGCTTTTTGTTCACTATCCCTCAAGTGTACACATCATTGTAACAAGACCATGTAGGCTTGATACAGTCTTAGCCAGCTAATGGACTAAGTGCAAATGGGAGGTGCAATTGCAGAGATCTCCCTGAGGGAGCATTTATCTATGTGGTTCAGGCAGGCAGGGCAGATGAGAAACACCGGTGCAAGGTGTATCATAGGGTGTTTGCCTGCTACAGACTACAGTCCAAAATTCATTTACTCAGTATGGCATTGCTGCAGCTGTGCATCTTTTACTTAACAAAAAAGTACAAGAAGTAATCTTCAGTATTGATCTTCTTATACATTTAATACCTTGTAATTGTGTTGTACTGGATAGTGGAAATAATCCATAATATGCTAACCAAAAAGTGTGTAAATAGACAATTGCAAATCAGAGTCCTTCAGCTATGCACACTGTTAAATCCTGAAATTTCTTTACTTTTCAGGAAAGCAAGGGGGCGGGGGGGCTTCAGTCCATGTGGATATTTGGAGGTCAGAAATCATATAATAAAGTAAGTTGTAAGGGAACTCTGGAGACCATCTTGTCCAACCCCAACTCTAAGCAGGACCTGCTTAAATTATGTTGCTTAGGCCTTTGTCCAGTCAAGTTTAGAATACCTCCAAGGACTGAGAGATCCCAGCCTCTCCAGTCCCACTTCAGATTCCCTTCATAGTGAATACATTTTTTCCTATTATGTAAACAGAATTTTCCTTGCTTCAACTTGTACTCATTTATCTCATTCTTTCACTGTGCTCCTTTAATAAGAGTCTCTATTTCTATAAAGTTCAAATGTTGCAGCTTGCTCCAAGTGTGACCTAGTAATAAGGCCAGACTTGCAGAGGTCAAATGGAACCTATTACTGGATTTAGAAGAGCTATACTCTTTTATCTGCATGGAGAATCTGGCCCTTTCAATATCAACAGCAAGGCAATGTATAGACAGCTGTATGTACCCCAAAGCATCTGTGAATGCTCATATATTTAGCCACCTGCTATTTTTCAGGCTTGGTTTCAGCAGTCAGCTAACCTGCAAATGACTTTCACAAAGCATAAAAGCACACTTGAATATCCTCAGCTTTTACATAGAAAATAGCTCAGGAAACTCAGACAGAGTTTTATTTCCCTAGAGACTCTAGAGCCACTTTTGTAAAGCCAGTGTTACACTTCCAACACTTTCTAGTCTTGTATCTTCCACCTACATTCTTTATTAGACTGTAATTCTGAAGGCTGTTGTTTGCCATGGGATCTCTGAGCTAAGGTCCCAAGGCAAAGGGCAGTATCAAAGCTACAGTCAGAGAAAGTTTCATCTTGCAAGAGAAAATGTTAACATAGACTCCCAAAGTTTTTGCATTTTTTTATAGATCTTAAAAAAGAAAAAAATTGGAATGACTGATTACTTACAGAAAAAAATGCACTCTTCTAGATTTCCTACTGGCAAAAGCCTTGATTAGTTCACAAGAGTCTGTTTTGTTAGCAATTTAATTTCATTTCCAGTTGAAATCAAAGCCTGTCCTTCAGACTCTACTGGCCCATTGCTGACCTCATGTTGTTTTATTTTGTTTAATCTGATGAGTTCCAGCTTTGAAAAATCTGGTTTCAGTAGGATTGACACTTCTGAACACTGCGTGGACCTCTCCCTTATATAAGAGTCTCATCTGTATAACAGTTCACCTTTCAAGAGGGAAAAATGTGGAGGATGTAAGATTAAGCTGATAGTTTCTTTTGCCCATCACCAAGTTATCTGGGTCATTTTCATACCAAAGAAGCTGATATTAGGTATCAGAAACTCACGAGCCTATTCCTCTGAAGTCATGCTCTCTAGTCTTGGAAAGTTCTTAGCTGCTAGTGGGATGGAATATAGGAAAAGATTATCTGGCAGATCCATTCCCTTTCCAATCTCCAGCTTTTTCTCCATGGTTAAAATACTGTGTGGTTGAAGGCAATGGATCCAGCTGTCAAGTACGATAATATGTCCCAGCTCAACTAAAAGTTTCTTTTCAAACTGACACCAGCTGTGCACAGCCTTTGCCTTTTCATTCTCATATATTCTTTGTAGGGTAGGATTTTCAGCTCTTTCTAGGGTCATATTCTTCACTACTGAGTTTGTTTCACACTTCAGACATGTAGAGATGGTATTGGATTGCTTTTAACAGCTGATTTCTTCAGTCTATCTTGGTTCATTAATCCAGTGAACTCTGTACCAAGTGTCCTGCCAACACCCACAACTTCCTAAGCTGGTAGCCAAAGTTAGATATCCATAACAACCTTTCTGTCTCAGGTGTGTATGAGCATACTCTCTATGGAGAAGTCCTGCAGCTAGCATGGTCTAGTAGTGTAAATCATTCCCTCCTAGCTCTGGTTTGGGCTCTAGAAGTTTTCCTTCAGCTTTGATTAACCATTATCAAGAGGAGTTCGTAACTCTCATCATATGTGCTTACAGGCAAGAACTAGTGATTGCTGTTTGTATGGTGCCCACTGCAATGATATCTGATCCAGCTGGTCTTTGGCATTCACTTTAATCCTATCATGGTCCAGTTCAGTCAATCCAGTTTTGCAGAGTCTGATTAATATATAAGACAGAAGGGTTTATACTGGACTAAATCATTATTTGCTGTATTCTGATAGAATATTACGTATACCTTTTTTTCATTGTTATTTGATGTGACATCTTAGGTTTTAAAATGTTGACAGTTTCTTGCTTTGTATAGTCATGAAATTTTATTTCAGTTCATTAATGTAATACTTTTTTTTTGCTAACTCAGAAATCTTCCAGCAGCTAGACAAGTTTGTTCTCTTACTCCTGAAGGCTTTCTGATTGCTAGAAGTTATATAGAATGCTTGGGCGTACTAAACTTGGCAGGGCAATCTTTTGGGGAAGGCCAAGTAGATGCAACTTTGTAATCAGGGCTTCTTAGGAGAGGGTGCCTATTGCTATGTTCAACATAAATGTACAAAAATATTTCTCATTTCAGATATCTGGCCCAGCAGTGCAAACAAGATTCAATGTAAGTAACATTTTTCTCTTGGGGATGAAGCCAATACTGCAGTCAATTGAGTAACACTTTGATAGGCAAAATAAATGTCTAATGATATAGATTTAACTGTGTTGGACATCAGCTTTATTAAGCTTCTTCTGAGATATGGGTGTATTGACAGTGTTTATGATAAATGATGCTCTTTGGTTATTCATGCATGACTAGTTTCCTTTCAAAGTACACAAAAGATTTAGAAAATAAAAAATATTCACAATGGAATATATTCACTTACTGGTTCCCAGGTATCATGCCCTTGGGACCTTCCTACCAAGTCAATGGACAGATTTTTTTTATCCTTTTTCTGTACCAACAGAGCCACAATGAAGTTTTGATTATAGAATTAAAAATGTCATTTTCTGGTTGACATAAAGCAAAATTTATATTGGACGAAGTGTTTAGTTACCTTTTTCACTGCTTTATCCTTCAAAAGGAAAAGTTTATTCTAGTGGCTGAGCGAAAGGGGAGAAAAAGTACCAAGTCTATTTCGGGGACTAAGCTAATCTTCTCCGGTTAACTGTTCCCTTTAGGAAATGTTTCATCTAGTCACATAGTACAAATTGGTAGTTGTCATCAGACCATGGAAGACCAAAAGCAGTTACTCAAAAAGGTCATTTTCTCCAGAAACATGGTGTCATTGCAATTACCTCAGGTCATCAAGTATTAAGCTCATCATAGTCACTAGTGATCTTAGGATTTTTATGCTTCTATCAGTCTGCAGTTTTCCAAGCTCAGTAGGAAAAAAAACCCTGTGACTCATTACGTTTGGGGCATGGCTTTTTTGCTTTGGTCATTCAATGTCAGCTGGAAGATAATCCATTTCTGCCTCAGAAAGCATTCCAGTCTTGGAATGAGGCTGAACTCCATGTTCTGCAGATCAGCTGCCTTAGAGCTCTCTTCTGCTGCTCCTCTCTCCTCCTCCTTGCAAGACTCAGCCCTTCAGCATCATTTCAGAGCAACCTAGGCCTTATTCTAACTAACCAAGCAGAATACAATGTTCATAATCTAAAGAAAATAACCCAATATAGGAGCGCATTTTCAAGACAGTGTAGGGATGCTGAGGGAAGTTTTCAGTGTGGTCACACCACAGCAAGTAAAGGAATGAAGCACTGTAAGAGTCTTCTTAGGAATTCACAGCACCCAAAATTCCCTATATGCTGCTCCATGGGTTTTAAGGCCTTGTACTTCCTAAAGTTATGCTTGTTTAGAAAGCCCTCACACCTCAACAGTGCAGTCAGTAGAGTACCATGATTTTTCTTTTTAAGGGTGCATTTTTAGTGCCACTGTCACACTACTGCTGAAGGAATGGTATGGGAAGAGAGCAGCAGTTGGTCAGCTTGGAATGGTTGGCTTTCCTCCACAGCATTCATGTATTTTGGGTACTCTTTAACTTTGCTGGCATACAGGAGGGGAAAAATTAATCAAAATTGGTAGAGAGAAAATGGAATAAAACAATAACTCAGGGCTTGAGGAAAAGTTAGTAAGTCCAGTATGACAGGAAAAGATATGGATGGAAAATTTATGAGGTGAAAGAAAGTTGGTGATTTGTTACAAGCATGAGAACAGCACCAAGAGAAAGTGAAGTATCTACTCTTTCATTCCACTTATGTTAAGGGTTCCTTCACAAGTAGTTAATAAAGGATTATAAATTAGCAACAGATGTGTGCATGTGACAGACAGGAGGGGTCAAAGGTCTGTCCAACACTAAAGGACTTTGATGGCAAATCCAGTGCAGGATTAATGTGGTTAAAACACATAGGGTTTTGTAACTCTTGACACGTTATGAATCTGCAGAATCAGCACTGCAAATGGGCACTTTTGACTCACTCCTTGAATGATAAAGGGATTTATTTACATTCACTGCTGTGTCAGGAGAGAGTCATCTATGGTAAGTACATCTCTAGAAAGCGTGACATCCCAGCTGCATAGAAATTTGCAGAAGTTGCTGGATCTCTACATCTTTGTGCGGCCCTGTGGCCTCTTCCTGTAAAATGTGATACACCTTTCTTTTTTTGCACAGTGGAGAGAAAAGGGAAACGAAGAATCCGGACAACATTCACAGCTGAGCAGCTCCAGGAACTGGAGAAGATTTTCCAAGTGACTCACTACCCAGATGTCCATATTCGCAATCAGCTGGCAGCAAAGATAAACCTCCCAGAAGCCAGAGTTCAGGTACATTGTGTCTCGAAAAAGCTACAGTCACTGCAGCAATTCTTTATTCAGAGTACATTCTTAGTAGTTTATGCCTGGGTGAAGATGCTAATGAAATATGTGACCTTTCTGTTACCTTACAGAGAACACCAGTATCACTATTTTCATTTTATAAATAGAGGGAAAAATGTATTTGTCACCCAGCTGGGACTAACCATATGGGATTAATCAAAGGGTTAACAGGAGCTCTAAGCATACTAAATGCATAGCAAATAGGAGTTACAGATGGCTATGAGCAACCTGTTGGACTCTGCAGCAACAGAGCGGCCATTTAGGAAAATATTTATTAATCATTTATCAACCTTTTATAGGCTAATGTACATCCAGTACAAACTGTCATCCACATCCATCTTCTATACGGTCTCAAAAACCATGAAAATAACTGCCCAAATGAAAACACTTCCTTAGTGTTCTGTATTTTTATATCACAGGCTATAAATGCCCTGGTTGTAATTTCAGTACACAGAAAGTCATCCAGTTCCCCTCCTGCTGTAATACAGTCTTGCTGACTGAGCTCAAAATTGACCCCAAATGTTTACTGCATATGAACATACTACATTAAAATATACATACCACTGTATATTGGTATTGAGTGTTGCTTACCTGGCACTGTTGTGATGATTTTTGCATGAGGCAGTTTCTGTGCTTGCCATAATGCCACAGTCACCAATGCACCTTCAGTACATCAGTGCACATATCCCACTCTGGCCTTCAAAGTTCAACACAGAACAGTTTATCTACTATGACGTGTCTGGGACTATCAACTAACGATGATGTTATTACTTCATAGTTAGGTGACAGGGGGAATTGGTACAGTAGAGCCATAATATGCCCATTAGTGATATCAGTGCACATATTATATGCATTTCCGATGGTATAAGATGCAAGGTGGGCTATGTCCCAATAGAACAGTGAATCACAGGAAAGAACAGGACAATCTTCTGTTTAGAAAAATTACATGTAATCTGTAGGGAAGGGAATAAAAAACATATCATGGGAAACATCAACCTGAGATATACATGAAGGAAGTAAAAAGCCCCTTGTGTATGAATTACAAATGGCAAATTCCCAGTTCAGACAGTGTACACATGGCACAGGAAACTGCATTTGACCTCATCTTGGCTAATAAAGGTACATTGGTCACAGAACTAAAAATTACCAGTAACTTACATGTAAGTTACCAGTTGTTATAGTTTTGATTGCTTGCATTTATCACATATAAACAAAATAGAGTGCAGAGGATTCATACATGCTGTCGGTACATTGAAATGATAGTTTGGACAAAGCTAAAAGCAGTGTAAGTCAAATCAGCTGAGAGAGATAATTTAACTGTGGAAAAAAAGTGACCAGCTACTGGATAATCAAGTGAAACATTTCATAATTGTGAAGAAGATTGTGTCTGCCAATCAAGAAATAAAGTTCTGATTGCTGTGAAAGTTTAAGTGGGTAGATGGAATTTATCTCTGCATGTGTGCATGCCTACATGCAAGACAAAATTAAGAATGCTTCATGAGTAAACATTAGGAACAATAAATTATTTAAAAAATAAACAAAGCAGAAGGATATGGGACAAAGCTTTGATCATGAAAGTTAAGGCTCATCAGACACTCAATGAAAGTCCAGTAACAACAAATAAAATTTTAAAAAATGAACAATTATATTGATCTTACTTTATAGAAACAGTGGGACTGTCAAGGAAGGATAATGTAGAAATGACAATGATGTTCAGTCATAATTTCTGCTCTATCCTTGGAAATATGTCAGGTAAGGTGGTAGTATCACATGATGATGATGAAATATTTTCCATAGGGGCAATGTTGAACAGCAGCTGCTACAGACAGGAATTTTTTAATCCAGATATCTAGGTGACTTACCTCCTGTGGTTCTTAAAAAGCTGCTTGAGAAGCAATTTGGGTCATCAGTGTTGATATTTAATCAGTCCTACAGCACAAGATATTCCAGGGGCCTTGAAGAAATCTACTGTTGTGTCAGTATTTAAAGGGTAAATAGGACAACCAGATAATGACTGGCCTGTCAGCCAAACATTGATTTTTGGCAAAACGGTGATAAGGCCGATATGAGTCTCTGCTAAAGAAAGGGCAATATATTTAATGCTTATCAACACTGGTTTATGGGAAATAGATGTCAAGCTCATCTTTTTATGATTAGATTGTTGATGACAGTTTTAAACTGAAAGGGGATAGATTTAGATTGGATACAAGGAAGAAATTCTTTATGATGAGAGTGGCAAGACACTGGAACAGGTTGCCCAAAGAAGTTGTGGAAGTTCCCTCACTGGAAGTGTTTAAAAGTCAGGTTGGGCATGTTTTTGGGCAATCTGACCTAGTGACAGGTGTCCCTGCCCACAGCAGTGAGGGTCAACACTAGGTTATCTATAAAAGGCCCCTTCCAACCCAGACCAGTCTACAGTTCTATGGTACAGTGATGCTATAATTCTATGATTCTATGTATTTGGTTGAAAGAGGTAATAACATTGATGGCGTCTCACTGTAAGGACCTTGCCTTTGTCCTACACCTTGCTTGGATTAAGAAAACAGAGAAGATCAACAGGCATGCCCTAGTACACAGAAGCTGGGTCTGCAACAGCTGTCCAATTCCAAATTAGGACATTTCAAAGGTGGTCTCTCATAGGAACCATTCACAAACACAAAGGCGAATTCGAAATACATTATCGGTAAAATCCTTAATGACATAGCTATGAAATGGTAAGAAGATTAGGGGAATGGAAAACAATTAAAAGACTGATTCACTAGTACAGCAAGCTCTGGATCATTGGTCATGTGTCTACAAAAGAACAACAAAGGGACAATCTTACAGAGTAACACATGGAGATCATTCATCCAACACGGGTCGTGCCACTCTTCTTCTGCACTCTGTTTTAGTCCTCATTTCCTTAGATAACCTGATGACTGCTGAGAAGGCAAATGAGTCACCTGTGCAATCTCAGGCAGGATTAAGAAGATACTTGTTTAAATCCCAGTAAAAGAAATTCAGAGGGGGCACAGAGAAATCGTTTTAGGTGTAAGGATGTTGGAGAGATGGTTGGGCACAAAAAGAGCAATTTATTCTGCCAATACAGCTTTACCTTTATTTAAAAACAAAAAAATGCCCTGATAGAAGACTTAATCCCATGTGTAGACTTTGGAAAGACCACTTCAGAGATTGAACTTTGGCCTCGGTTCCCCTTCTGTCTTCAATCACTTTGTCAACGTAACGAGGACTCATTTTTATGGTGCTGTTTCACCATATAACTCCTGCATAGTAGAAAGGGAATGGATCAGTTCATAGGGACTAAGCAGTTCCCAAATAGAGACAAACACAGGTAAACAAAAATGTCCTTTCAGTAACTTCAGGTACTGCTAACTATAAGCAGTATAGCAGAGGGCTCCTGGGCGTAAAATGCAGAAATTATTATACTGCTCATTATTTGGTTTAAAACACATATATATTTACACCCAGCTACACCTGTTTTTTATCACTAGCACCTTGCGTTCCTATGCACTACTTGCTTACTTTCAAAAAGCAAGCTCCTAAGACAGCTAGAAATTGCAGTGAAAGGGGATTCAACTTTTCACAGCAATGCTACAAGATGCAATACTGTGGTTGCACAATAAACACTTGTGTGCCTCAACCCAAAATCAGACAGGTCAAATGAGCTGACAGACGAAAGGAACTCCATTAAGAAAATTTGTTGTCTTTTTTCCAGTGCAAAAGAAAATGCGCATAACAGACTGTTGAGTGATTTAGAAAGTAGCACCCCTTGGGTCTTTTCTTAGATCCCTATGAAAATTTGAAAGTGTTACCACCTAAATATAGGGAGAACCCTGTTGCCCCATTTCCACTAGTAACACATTTTTGTTGCATCCCAGTAATGAATCTAGGTGGGTCTTTTCCCAGACTATTCACTTGGCAACATGGTGAAGGAGACCTATCAGGCAACAAATCACACCTCCCAAAGAAAGCAGAAAGCCTCCTGCCTTAACTACTGCAACATTTTGACTGCAAAAGGATCTGCTTTCCAAGGAGAGTCCTGAAGACCTGCTACATCCTATCCCACTGTCTTTCCTCCAGCAGGGAGATCATAGCTTTTATGTGAGCTGTGAGAGAACAGAGGCTGTCATGATAGTGCAGAGATCCCACATGCTAGGCAAAATGTGAAAGGTGCTGTGTTGAATCCAGTTTGGGGGGGTTTAGACCCTGGATCTGCTGAGCTGGAGATCAGTGTTTTCTGATGCCCACATAGAGAGTAGAGGAGTAACTGAATGTGAGCAGTTACTCTTTCATCTCCTGTTTGTTTCTGTGCCTTTCCTTTCTTGCCTATATCCAGATCTGGTTCCAGAACCAGCGAGCAAAGTGGAGGAAACATGAAAAATTTGGCAACTTTGGTGGCCTTCATCTGACAGAATTTGACTTCATACCTGCTTCCAAGTCAGATATTACAGTAAGTATCAGAAGCTATGTATAAAGCACTGAGGGAGAGAAAGAAATCTTTCACCAGGTCTCCTCTTCACCTGGGACTATGCCAGAGAAGAACAACTGTGCAAGATAAAAACAGAAATATAGTTAAGATAAATCCTAACAAATATGGTCAAATAACAAATTTTTTGAGAATAAGTACTACATCATTCTTCATTAAATGAAACCTGTTTTGTAAATGAGATGTGATGTGTCTCTTGCAGGATGATCCTTCCCATTTTACTTCCAAATCACTTCTCTGTAAATCATAGCTTGGATCAAAATATCTTTACTACCGAAAATATTCAGAATGGGAAAAATATGACATTTGCAATCATGAAACCATATTGCTTTAGAGACAGTCAGTACCTTTATACAATGTCCAGCCTAGTACCAGTGGTTTTTGCCGTTGATCTATGTCCTTGCTTGGTCTAGGACAGTTAGTATTATCTAGACTGGCACACAAGCTCTTCCCTATCAGTAGTTTTTCCATGGTTAAAACAAAGGGTATTTCTCCTTGCTCCCTGGATAACTGCACACCTCTATGTTTTGCGATTCTATTCTAAACTTTCCTTCTTAATTACTGAGCACCAGCAAAACAAACAAAGCTGATCATAAATTGTATCTAACTAAAAGTCTGTATTGATTCACCTGAGGCTTCATTTTTATTCTTTAAAGGCTCCTAGCTTGATGCCAAGAGAGCTCACTGCTACAGTCCCTGCTGCAGGATACTACTCACCACTGCAAGGGCAGCTAGCAACTGCCTGGCTGCCCAGCACACTCTCCTTCGTTCCCCACCACTTGGAGCTGCTGCCTTTCCCAAAACCATTCTTACTCTTCAACGTCCTTCCTACTTACGGCATGTCACTATCCCACAAATTGGAAAGGAGCAGTATCTGCGCCAGCTCCACATAAAGGAGGAAACAGGGCAGTGGGGGACTTTGAGGGCATGCTTTTCTCATTCATGACCATTGTGGGAGTGTGCGATTCCTCTCCACAAATAAGCCTGCCAGGACAATATGTGGCCAGTGACATGAGGTCAGCTCGCAGCAGGAGAGCCACCATGAGTCGCTGCAACCTAGCATACATGGGTGAGAGCCACCATGGACCAGGAAGGAGCTCCCCATCGATCTGAAGAACAGCATCCTCTGTAGAAACTGAACTGATTGTCTGAGAACCTCTTGCTGGGGGACAGTGCATTGAGCGGCTCTGCAAAAGGACTGGTGCTTTACTCAGCCCTGAGACAACGCTGGATGACCCTATTGCACTGATGGCAAGATGCCTTTGATGAGATGTGTATAACCCCAATGTCCAGCCAAAATGACTTTCCTCACAGATTTAGGTTGTCTTCCTCATACATTCTGGTCCTCATATGCTGGGGAGGCAAAGAACATGTTTAGGTCAAAAATAAACCTTTCAAGAAAATTTTTCCCAAGTAATCAGTGAAGGAGGGGGGTGGGTTTGATTTGCTGTCTGTGTTCTTGGCTTGAATAAAGGAGCACAAACATAACTTGAACTTAAATTGGAGAGGGTAGCAGTGCTGAGCCCTGGATCGGGTACCATGAGTGTCTGGGGACAAGAGAATTCTTCAGCTGGTTAATTAAAATGCTTATGAAGAACTCTCTCAGTTTTTGACCTGAATTAAGAAAACTCTAAAACTCCATCAGAAACAATAACAAAAAGAGACAACCTAACTGAGTTTAATCTACTAGACATAATAGGATGGTATGACCCCACAGTCTGGTTTAATTGTAGTTCAATAATGAGATCATCCTGCCCACTTATAAAATGTCTGTATGCCTTATTATTTACATAATATTCATCTCCTTCCAACATATGGCACTTTTTCTCCCTGCCTATTTAGAGTCTGATTTTGTTTCCACTGATGTTTCCACTTTGGGAAGCACTATTGGAAAGCACTGTATCAAAGGTCATGCCATCTTCTGTCTTGCAGCTGCAGCACATGTTGCATACTAACAGGGGAAGCTACTGAGCAAAGCTGTTAAAACACGGTGTCCTTCCCAGACATAACACTTCTAAGCATGGTCATTTGTGACACAGTCCAAAATCAAAGCAGAGAAAAGCAAACTATGACCCCAAGACTTGCTGGGGATGTTGTCTTGTGCACATGGGTGTGCAGGCAAGTTAATTACTCTGAATAGGTTGCTTACTTAAAAAAAATCCCTCTAGCCAGACTGCAGCTGCTGGGTCTTCAGCCTTCTTCTAACCACTAATTGTTAGTCACATAGTGTATCAAAGTGAGTCAATAGGTTTGTTGTCATCTGGATAGTACTAGTATCCCATTTACTTCAGGTTTGTGAGACCTCACTGTTGCTGGGATAAAGATGACTCCTGCCCGATATGGGTTTCATGTCTCCAAGTCACTCTTCAGTATGTCAGATACATCCTTTCTATGAAAAGACCTTTTCCCCTCCACCTATATCAGGAATTCACTATGGTATTCACATCGTGTAACTTTAGGTGACTGCACTGCATCCATGCACACCTGAGTTAAGCATTCTGGGGTCACTTTACAGAAGAAAAAGTGCTCACACTAAGGTGAAGTTAGGTCAAGCCCATGTTCCCATGGGTTTCCAAGATGTGAATTATACCTATGCAATGATTAACTTGACTATAACACCGGCATAGTAATCACGTAAATCTAAAGGGGCATGACTCTTTGCACAAGTAGACCACAGCTGCGAGACAGCACACACATTGAGACAGCTTATCCTGGGGGAATATTTGTGTAACATAGAGGAGGATTCTGGAACCATCATAAAGTGACAATTTTTATTGGTCAGGATATGGAGAATTTGAATTTCACCAGTCTTTTAATAGAAAATCAGCAGCTTGTCAGGGTTATTGTTTACTTCCTGTCCGCTCGCCATGTCTCTATGATAAACACACAGCCAGGATTCCTATATATCGTGATGCCTGCCCAGAATCTGGAAGCACTGCCTCGTGTTTCTGAGGTCCTCTAGAAACCCCATTTTGGAGCAGAGAGTTTAGAAGCAGAGTTACTGAGTAAAATTCATCAACTTCATCTTGAAAAATCAAAGCCTTAGAATTCCCTTTTTTTTTGCTAATAGGTTCAATAGTTGGAGAGGTTTCTGTTTGTTGGTTTTTTGGGTTTTTTTATGTAGAACAATACTACTTGGGCTTTCTTGTTTATTTATGAAGTTTCAGAATTTTCCACTGAACAGCAAATCCGGGTTTCAGGATATATGTAGTGTCTCCATCTGTATGCAGCTGGTCAAATACCAGAGAGACTTAATACCTTGTTTTGCACCAACTTCATAATATTTTTCTGAGATTTTTATTCTGCAACCAGAAGAAATTAGCATGGAGTGGAGCAGTTTCTGGCATTGGCATCTTGTTAAACCCCAACGTATCCTAATTTTCCAGTTTTCATCCCATTTCATCTCATAGTGGAATCTTTCCTTTCCTCTGCACCCCCTACCTACCTTCTAAGCAAGCAGTAAGATAGTGCACTAGCTTAATGGCTGTGTTGGTCCTCAGGATGCTATTTTCACATTGTTTTACACTCAATGTTTCTTTAAAAAATGCCAGGCTGAATACACCCAGTCTGTGGGACAATCTAAACTCTACAATCATTTAGATATACATGTATTTCACGCATGCCAAGGAATTGCTAGAGGAACAAGCCACACAAGGAAGCTGACCACACACTAACGAGACCCACGTATGGAAATGCTGCTGTAGTTTCATCCTGGCTTCAGAGGAATAGTTTGTGGTATTCCCTGCAATATTCCTCACACTTCAACTAACATTGACAGAGCTGTTTTCCTCTGAAATTTAGGAAACACTTCACAAAACAGACATTTTGATCTGTGTTTTGAACAGGGAGATGCTGGGGGAAGACAACATCAGTGATTCACCTCCCTGAGCAGGTGGTTGGGAAAAGGAGTCAGAGTTCTCACCTGTGCATGGCTCTGGCTGTGCTGCCTTGGAGAGAACTGGTCCATCTGATTGCTCAACATGTGTGCTACATCTGTGCCAGCCAGAGACACCATGACCACCTCTTAGCAGTCTCATCCCCCTTCCCAAAGAAAGATGTGTGGCTGTCATCTTTATCCAAAGAGCCTGGCAGAGAGCTTGAGCTCAAATCTGATCATCATAACATTTTGTTCCCTTGATGGATCTGAATCACTTCTCCAAAGCAGCAACAGTGAAAGGTGACAGTGTGGAGCTACACATTCCCCATCAATACACATCCTGAAAGGCTCTCGCAGCATTTCAGTGGATGAGGTCACATTAGTCTAATAGCATCTCAGAAACAAGTGATAGGAGAGCTCCATTGTATCCTATCCCTGGAAAAAATGAAAGACCATTATTTATGAGAAATGCTTAGAGGTTTTACCTCACCTGTTTTCAAGTGACACAAACAACCCAGCTTACATCCCTCACAGTGGAGACCCCTCCACAATCTCACAGCTCTCCATGACAATCAGCTTACATTTTCCATACGACAGTTTCATCCTTTAATCTCCTATAAAATTCCTTGTAACCTGAACAATTCCTCCCTCCAGTTTATGGACATGATATCTATTTTCACACTGCCTTTTTTCAGAGAGTCAAAACACTGATTTCAAGAAAATTATTCCTCATTGGCACATGGAATACATAATCCTGCTTATGATGTTTGCACAATGCAGACACCTCTGAGCCCTTAGACAGCCCTGGCTTGTTCATCAGCTTATCTAGCTACCTGGTGTCCTTAAATTTCCCTCATAAATCCCACTGGGATATAGATATTGAGGGCAAATTTCTCAATTGGATTAAGAACAATTAGATGGATGACCAAGGTCCGAGAACCAACATAAATTATCACCAATCAAGAGGGCAGAGACTAAGACAAAGTCCGAAGGAGGTAGTAAATACACATTAGGGAGAAGGGGATGCGAAGCACGGGAAGTCAGCAAGGTTGAGAACAGCTTCACCCACCTGGGTGAGGGCATCCTGTGCTGTAGAAGGGGAAGAGGGCATGACTGTGCAGGAGGAAATTTTTAAAAGGATCCCACATAAAAAATGGACAATGAGGCTACCTCATTCCTATTTACGGAATTTAATGTGGAAAACGAGCATATCGGACTGAAATGTACACCAGTGGCCAGAACAAGAAGATACATACGCAATGATTGCTTTTCTAATCAAAAGCTCATTTTGGGCATATTTTTAATTCTCAACTAGAGTTACCAGACTGGTTGGTTCTTAACTAGTACCACAATGAGACAGCCCAAGGGCCTCTGGAAAGCTTTTCTGTTACTGTTGTTGCTGGGTTTTTATGGAGATAGCTAGAAAAGAGAGCTGGGATTTGCAGGGGTTGTTTACTTTCAGAAGGTCTTTTTTTTTTTTCTATCCATATGATTACCGTGATTACAGTCAGAAAGACAGTATGCAGAGAGGGTGCTGTCTGCTCTGAAATTCCAAACAGGTACACACTAGACCCAGGGTCAAAAAATCTGTGATTTAATGTAGCCGGACATCTGGTTCTTCATGCTTGTTGACCAAGCAATCTCTTCCCACTCTGTGCTCTGACATGACTTTACGAAGTGACTACAAAGTGTCCTTCCTCTGTTACCTCTCCCCTTAGCCTGGCCTACAAGCCTTTGCTAAGTGTCTACTTTTATTTTCATAATCTGCTCCCTTTTTGCCTCTTAGTAAGTTGGTGTAATTTTGTATTATGAGAAAATGACAGTACTTCTAGCTCAGGGACCAAATGAACCCACATTTGTGCACTTTAGGGAGATCACCCAAAAAATACTGCCTGTAAATAAGGACTTAATTAAAAATGCAATGGTTAGTGAAATAATTCAGGCAGGTTTTTCACCCCACAAGGAGCTTGGCTCTTCCAAGAAGGCATCTTGTGGCATTTTCTCCTTGCTTGCACCTTCACACTAACACCCCACTTCATTATATGTTCTTGCTTTTGCTGAAATCCTCCATTTCCAATGTTTATCCAAAGATATTTGCACAGACTGATTTTGTTTTCAACTGGCTAACAATAAAATCTCACCCTGACCTTCTGAAGCCAAACAGAATGGAAAGGATGGAAAGGGAAAATGCCTTTCATTCCAGCTATTCAGAGCTGGAGATTCTGAAAGGACTCCAGAGTTTGATCAAAAATTAACCTGGTGTCAAAGCCACAAGAAGGGTTTAACTTAAATGTTTTAAAAGGAAACTCAGATATTTTTTTAATGAGTGCAAAGAAAAAAACAATGTATCTCAAAGTAGCAAATTATTCCCTACTCAGATAAGAACTTTCATAGGCATTTCAGAGAAAGGATAGCCCCTCATGGGGTAACTTGCAGTTGTGCTGCAACCCTTTCTGGGACCAGCATGGTACATGTCAGCCATCTGAATTATCTGCAGCCTGTTAAAGAATTGAGTAGTACCAGCCAGCAATGACATGTCAGGAACTCAGCAGCTGTCCCTGTTTCTGTGTTTCAAAACTCTTGTAGTCATATCCTTTGCCATTGAGTTCCTCATCTTTGTCACACAGCTGATGTCAAGCTTACAGGAGAGAAATTCACTGATTCATTCATCATCATTGATTAAATATAGATGCTGCTATTTACAGCCTTACAGGCCCCAGATCTTGTCAGTTTTTAATGGTTTCGAATGCTTCCAGTGGCAGAAAAGAGCCACTTCGCCTGCTTCTCAACAATACGAAAAGCCAATTTAACACTTTTCTTTCTCTGTGGGAAGCACGTTCCTGAGTCCAGAACAGTACCCTCTGCTTTGTTTGTGTCTGCTGAAGCTAGGAAATCATTTAGGAAATCATCAGCAATGCCAGCATTGCCTGTCACTAGTTTTCCACTCTCTGAAGCCTTTCTATTCCCCCTCTCCTTTCTTTTGTCTTCCCCATGCATCAACAGAACAACTGCTGCCACGTCTTTTGCTTTATTCCCTCAACTAATCTATTTTTGTTGCTCTGAACTTAAGGATGTCCCATACAATGCTGCTAGAATTTCCCAGGCAGGAACAGATGAACAGTCTTTTAGAGGCATAAATCAGTGCAAAGCACCTCCTTACCTCTATGAAATGGTTGCTGGTGCAGGGATCTGCTCAGGAGAGCCTTTCTCCTTTGTTTGCCTGAAGGAGCAGGCAGACATCTAGTGTTCAGGGTCATACCAAATTATTCCCAGGGTTACCTTTACAGTTACGGAAAAGCAGGTCCCTACCAAAGGGGTCTTAAATCTCAGTCTCTGTAGCAGGTGTTTGGACAATCTTTTATTGGTGTGATTTTACAGCACTCCTCAGTGCAATTACCCTGCTCTCAAACTGCCTGAATTTTACCTAACTTTAACTTTCAAAAGTTAACATTTTCCACTGTTATCTATCTGCTTTAGGCTGATGTCTTAAATCTCAGTAATTCAGCCCTTGAGGCTGGAGAAAGGGTGACAAAATTCTAGTACCCTTTCAGGAACAGCACTTGGAGCTTGAAATCTGTCATGGAGGTGGCCTTTTGTGTTAATTATGATCTTTTCTGTCACTGTCACCAACTACTGTCATCTGGCCATCTCTGAAAAGTGTTAGTTTGTACAGGTTTATTCTGTGTCCTTCAGATTATGGCAATTGCATTCCTTGTGGAGTTGGTGCTCCCTAACAATGCTTATTCTGATGGCTCAGTATGACTGCCCCCACAAGCTCAGCTCTTGGCTTTTCATGAAAAACAGATTCTTACGATAGGCACCAGAACCCTTTTCCCCCAGTCTCTGAATACCCCACCACCTCAATTAGGACAGCGGAGCAACCTCCACAAGTATAAAAGTGAGAAGACATTTGTGTGGAAATATGGGATGGCAGGGAGGGGATGCAACCAAAGAGGGAAAATAAGACAAGGACTATCACAGGCAGCAGAGGCTGGCTCAGCAAGGAAACTGTGCTGTGTAGCCAGGGAGGGATGACCAAGAGGTGGTACCAGTGGGTTCATGGAGCCAGGATGGGTGGGTAGCAGTGGACTGCACAGGGACAAATAACTGATTTGAGGCAGGCTGAGGGGCAGATTTGGCCCGATCTGTTCCTATGGGATGCTCAGCTAGTGGCTTGAACAGCAGATTTCACTCATGCATCACTTTTCCACCTGCCTGACTTGGCTAGATCACACTACAGCACTATTAGGCACAGCATGCCTGCCTGCAAAAATAAAATTGCCAAAATCTGAATGCTAATGCTCCCAGCCTTTGCCAGCCTGTGCCTCAGTTCCTGTCTGCAATACAGGGATTGCATACTCTCACAGGACATGAGCCCGTAGGGCTCAGACACCCACAAAGCAGAGTGCTGCAGGGAGCACAGTGGATTGGGAATACTTGTAACATCAGAGCAGGCAGCAGCTAATGTCTGAAAGCTCACAGTTAATAATAAAGAGAATAAAACAAGTCCTACCTAAGGTCTATTTCTCAGTAAGTCCTTCCATCCTGTGCATCCAATGAAGTCTGATCCCACAGGGAAAAAAGTATTGTACAATCATTTAATTAAGGACTTCATCACAATGCAAGTATAAAAGAGGGCAGAGCTGAGAATTCACTTTACCCTCTTGGGGTTTCCTACCCTTTTCAGCACTGCATTTAGCTACTTTGATAGCTTTTTCTTTACTTACCTTTTGCTTGTGACATCGTGCAGAGCATCACTTGCAAGGGGTGAATGGTGAGGAGGGTAAGAATCCTTTGTGCCATGCAGAGTAGAGAGTTATAAACTCTCATTGGTTGAACTAGGAGGTATTTTATTATGGAATTGTATTATATGTAACTAAAAGGCAGAAACAGAATATTATATAGATAGCTATATCTGATGAGTGTATATGCGTTTTTTAAATGTGGGTGTATATGTATGTGTACATTTCTTGAATTAAACTCTTTAGAGTCTACTGGGCCAAAATATAAATTCCACTGGTAAAACTGCTCATTTTATAGAACCTAGAAGCAAAAGAATACAAAACTAGCCACACTGGATCTAACTCCAAATGAAGACTCAGTCTGGTATGAGAGAGTGCTCAGATCATCAGCACTGGATCTTTTCAGTACGTGCTATTTCACATTGTGTTGTGTGCATTCTTCCAGCTCATGCAAACAACCTGACGTGCTGTCATTTCTAAATGGCAGCCTCTCTGTCCTTGGCATCATTTTCTAGTTGTAATGTCTCTGCAGCCATCAGAATCCTCCCTGACCTGGACTATCCTTTTCTTCCTCTGTGCAAAGACTTTAGGCACAGCCTCCTCCATATGCATATTTCAGAATGAAAAATCAGAGTATCTCCTCATCCTGCACAAGCACCTGCATCCCAGGGCAGTCACAGTCCACTCACTTTTCACCTAGACTTTTTGAGGACTTACTGAAGTCTGATGTGTATGTGAGTTGTCTTATGTGAAACGCAGATCCATTTTCAACCCCCAAATAACCAAAGTGTCATAAGCCTTTTCTGACCCTTGAAACCCACAAGCTATACATAAGTAATTTCCTATGAACAGTCACAAAGCAAGTAGGGTGCTATGTAACAAACACTGCCTTTTGATCTTACCCTGTAAAAATCCACTGTTCAGCATTTCATAACTGGGTGCTAGGGATGACTCCACGACAGCAAGTCTTGCTATGGGAGTTTGATTCAGTTAGGAAAACATCCATCATCTTTGGCAGAACCAGAGATTGGTGTATGCTGGGAAAAAAGACTCCTAACACCTTCTCACTGAACAAAACTACAGCTGAAGGCCTATTGATGTTGCACTGGGAGTTACCCAAGAGCAGATCAGCATAAGCACAGCATCCCAGGACTTAATATTGTTCCAGACAATTTAATGCTCTCCAATATTAAAGCTGTTGTCCTAAGGAAAGCAACAGGGCATGGTGGCGCCTCTTGATTTCTTTGTTTAGCTGAGCTGCCTTAGAAATGCTGCTTTAATAAAGCTAAATCTGTACTCATGTTACAATGAACAGCAGTGCTGAAGGAGCTATGAAAATTAGTTCCTTCTCTTCTGGGAAGGTAAGTCTTCTCAGCTCTTGTAAGATCTGTTGCAGCACAGCACTAGCCCAAGAAATGTTTTATCAAGTGTTATGCAATAAATGGTTCTTACTCAGTATAAGTATTCACCAGAAACAAAATTAATGTCGTGCCTTCATTTTCCATGGGGAGGATGCTGATTACGGGACAAATCCTGGTCCTGCTTCTTCCAGCAGACTTCCCTGACCACTATGGTGTTTGCTGGTCTTCTACATTTGTTCTCCCTCTCCCTCCACAGCCTTGGCATTCCTTCCTGCGCCATGACCCAGACTGAAAAGGAATTACCCTCTTCCCCCATATCAGAGCAGTGCATCCCATCTTCCTGTAAACAGAGAAAACTTAGGGTGCATGTCCTGGTGAATGAAAGCTATAACCAAAAGGTCTGAGGTCCAGCCACGGCTTTTTGCCTGGGATTTGCAGCAGTGGCAAAGAGCACACCCTCAGTACTAGCGGTGGCAGATACCCTCAGAGATGCTGTCTGCTCCCACCTCTGAGACTGATTATGTATCATGTTGAATTGGCAGAGGCTTTTGGACTTCAAGCACGCCTAAATCTCTCCTTAGAATCTATAAGGAAACTACCTAATTCAGGTAGCTCAAGTATGGCCACAAAACTATGGCTCCACAATGTCTATATCAGGCACAGTGTGTATACTGCCCTCAATGTAACATATCTCTCTTAACAATACTTACCCTCATAGAAGGCTGCCCTCACCACCCAGCACAGTAAATGAGGGATGCAGCACTATACCTTTTCAGGCTCAGAGAACACCTGCTCCTGAATCATACGCAATTAAAGAGGACAAAAAAATTATTTTAAAAAAATCAGAGGAGGATAGCTTAATTAAAAGATAAACACGAATGAAATCAAAACATTCCAGTGGTAGTTCAACTCTAATTGAATTCTATCATCAGTAGAGCTGCTGTTGTTTTTCCCTTCCTCCCAAAACGAGAAGCTCTGGAGAGGAAATTTCCCTCATCAAATTTCATATTCAGTTGAATTAGTCTGGGAATCTTTTTAATAAAAATAAAACAATAAATAAAAACTTGAAAGAAAACTTCTTCATTCCATCCAAGTCCCTTACACCAATGACCCTGTGGCAAACTGTTCAGTGAGGGAACTGGAGGGTGTCAGCACTTATAATCTGCCCCTATTTTCTGAGGGTAAATTCAGCATGTGTCTCAAAGCCAAGGAGAAGAGTCTCTGGAGTCCTCCGAGGAACTGAATTGTGATTCTGATGTGATGGTACCCGCTAATTAGCAGCTCTAATAAACCTCACCTCCAGCCTCTCTCTGGATTTTTCCCCAATTATGGCTAAGAGTGAAGGCTGCAAGAAGGGGAGATGAGGTAGGGGAAGCTGTCCATAGTTATTGAAGGTTACACTGCTGCAAAGAATAAAAATGACTGCAGTGTTTAATGACACTCCTGTTTAATTCTGACAAACAGCACCACTAACATCCTGCAAATAGGGACAAATTAACATGGAAGATAGTAAGCAGAGACAAGCCCCAAAGCCCCTTCTCCAGCCCTTTGTAGAGATAAATTTTGCCATTATCGACATAAGAGACTTGGCAGCCTTTGAACATGATAACTCCTTTACATATGTGTGTGCCTATAAATATATCCTTGAAGTTCTGCTCTATTAAAATTCTTAGCTACAGACATTTTCTTGCTGCACTCTTTTACTCATACATATCATGCAATGCAGCAAATGCTGTTTACCACAAAAAGAATAATCACTTACATGCCAAAGGCAGAAAACACTTTAATTGCTGCTGTCCTCAAGAGAGTTTTCTTCAATGTTTAGAAAGTTTGGGTGTGTTTTTTATCCTTTGGTGGCACTGGAAAATTCTCCCACTGAAACCAGTGTAGTCCATATTTTATTGAAGTCACAGCAGTTCCCAGCTGCCATAAAATGACATTATTTTACCAAGTCATAAAATTGCACAGAATTTTACAAACGCCATAAATGTGGCCACGCAAAGAGTGAAAAATGTTCAAAGTGTGGTTCCATCTCTCCCAAATAACTGTGACACCCCTGTCACAGCACAAAGCTTTGGAACAGTTATATCGCCACACATAGCAATGTAAAGTGCAGATGATGACACCAACGAATGCTCAGTGCTGACACTTAAAAAAGCAGCTGTAAAAAATAGCAGTCCATGATAAAAAGCACAGCATCAGCCATTGACTTTATGCAAAATGTGAATTTACTGTACAAACATACTGGGCTGCAAAATATAGCTAATAAAATAAACGATTTTCCTGCCTGCTGCTTCCAGAACCACTCACAGTATCCAGTAGGCACAGTTCCCTATGAGTGATAGAAAGTATTTTCTAGCAGTAGGCAAGAAATTCTTGATTAATTCTTTTCTCTTTTATGGGCAATGAAGACCCACACTTGGAAATCTGATTTTAACTCACTAAACTCATTGCAACTTTCAGTGTAAAAAAATTAAAATCAGGAGTGCAGGTGCCAAATAAATCAAATAGATTATATTTACCAAGAATAGGACCTGTTCCTCTAACTCTGAAATAGTCAAATGTCATGCCAACTTATTTATGCAGTGTGGAGCACGGGCACCAGTCATGCTAAATGTCACCTCACAGTAAGCTGGTCTGACAGCTGAGATATGCTTAGTTTTGGCCAATGCAGAGGAAACACCAACCACATTCAGCCTGCAAGATACTGGGGTACACTCACTCTGGTGCTGCACTGGAGCAAAGGCATGTTTCCCTTGGCTCAGGCAGCCCACAGACAGCTCTCTGAACCCTGCCTGTGCATGACTATGTCACATATAGAATCATAGAATTATATAATCACCAGGTTGGAAGAGACCCACCGGATCATCAAATCCAACCATTCCTATCCTATCATCCCTATATACATCCCTTCCTACTCCCCTTTTGCCTGTACTTGAACTGAAGAAAACTTCTCCCTGCACAGGCTGTCAATTTTGAGATGTATGTGCTAATAAAGATTGACTAAAAAAAAAAAAATCTGGGACAGGCCTCAGAGATTCTCTGTTGCCAATGATGGGTTTTGCTGCATAAACGCAACATAAGCAGAAATCCCTCCAGTGGTGTTCAGACCAAACTAACTTCTGAACAGAAATCAACGTCCTTTTCCTCAGCTGATCCCCAAAGAACCTTGTTTCTTGACCCCAGGCTTGCTCACCTGCATTCTGTTCCCAAGTAAAGATTCAAACAAAATCATCTAGATAAGCTTAGGAAAAGAGTGTCTCTGGAAATGCCAGCAACTGCTTTGTCCAAGCAATGAGTAGCTGGCATACAGATTTACATTACTGGCATACAGGTTTACATTACTGGCATACAGAAAAGTAATCAGCTGTACTCTGTTCTATTAACATCTTCTTTACAGGTTTGTATTCACGTTCAGAGGGCATCGTCCCTTTATTCAAGAAAGCCTTTCACCAAAATCCAGACTTGAGGCTGGGAAAACAAGTGGTGGGTATGCTGGGCAGAGTTTCCCTCCACCAGTTCATTTCTATAGAAAGACAGTTCACATTCATGAAGATAATGAACCACCTGCACAAGCATTTTTCACAATTTTGATGTGGGGTTCCCTTCCCAGGGATCTCCCTTTGGCATCACTACATGGGCAAGGAACCCTGAAAATGGGAGACAATGTCTGTCAAGTGCCCGGATTCCCCAGAGATGCACGGAACGTCAGCCGTGTACTGCCACTCACCCCTCTGTGACTTCTTACACAGCACTGCTTCAGCTCCATTCCTCTCCACAGAGAGCTTTCTCACATAGAAAAATAATCAAAGTACCTGAAACCTAATGGGGCACTTTCAAGGTTTCCTACAAAGCCTCCTGGAATTGCCCTGCCGTGAATTAACCTCTGATTTTTCAGGCAGAGTCTCCTGGAAGTATTGAGGAGTTAGCACAGAACAAGAGGACAACAAAACAAGTTTATGGCTTTAGAAATCTAAGCAAAGGCAAAGCAATATCCTTTCTGGAATCTCTTTCTCAGCCAGACTCCATTTTATCCACTTAGGGGTTTTTTTGTTTGTTGGTTTTAATTTTTTTTTCCTCTCCTTGTTTTAAACCACCGACACATTGACAGATGCTTCCCATATATTTCCATTCTGTGGTGTATTAAATCTTGCTGCTGAAGCAGTTACAAGTCCTTTCAAGGGATTTTTTCTTTCATTGTTACACCTGGGTCATCTGGAAATCTGAGGGGAGAAAGCAATGTTCGCGGCTGGCTCTGTGATTAAAATGATTTATCTTGCCACATCTTACAGCATCACAATGAGCAGAATGCTACCACCCTGCATGGATGCTAGCTCCTGCACAAGACTCCATTAATGGTTTCTTTTCCCCAAGCAAGAATGGCTTCAAAACCCCAGAGTTTTCTTCTGAGGCTAGAAAAATGCCTGGCGCTCAAAGCCAACCTCAGACAGAAGCAACACTTTAGGCAGGAGCTATGTTAAAAACTCAAAGCAACCTTTTTCCTCTCTTATTAGTTGGGTTGCATAAAGGCAATGCCTGGGCTGATGACAGCAGGAATGTGTTCATTAACTGAAAGCATCACAGCTGTCTTCCTATTGCTGAGCTTAGCAACTGCATGCAGTTCTCCCACCTAGAATCAATGTTGCTTCAGTAATATGGATTAATCTAAGCATTGCCCCATTTATCCTATTACAGACTGAAGTTTTGTCTTTTATTCTACATCCTTTTTCTTCCCTCTCTGTGACAAAATTCAACTGAAAAACCCAATTTCTTCTTTCTTTAAGCAATGGTTGCGTCGCCCACCAGAGTGGCAATGCTCTCACACCAGTCAAAAAAACACCATGGAGAAATGAAAAAAAAAACCCAAAACAACAACAAAAAAACCCCATAGTCTTCCAAGTGTTGGAATTTCCCTTTGTAAAATAAATGTTTCATCACGTGTTACCCCACATCTCCAGTTTTCTTCCATCTCAAAGGCCATTCAGGCTGGTATTTGCCCCTTACTAGAGGCAGAAATTGTGTGCAATACATCTGTGTCTCCTCACATACCAAGGAGTACATGCCAAACACAGACTGATCCAGTCTGATCCTCCCGCTCCATAGATGTTGTTTCTAAACATCTCAGCCGGTGAGGCAGCAGAGTTACAGGGAACTGACAGTCACTGGGGAAGTTTGGTGCAGTCTCACACCCTGAGAACAGCCAGGAACAGCATTGTGCGTGACATACAGAATCACAGAATCACAGAATCACCGGGTTGGAAGAGACCCACCGGATCATCGAGTCCAACCACTCCCACAAAACACTAAACCATGTCCCTCAGGACCTCGTCTACTCGTAACTTAAACACCTCCAGGGAAGGCGAACCAACCACCTCCCTGGGCAGCATATTCCAGTGCCTAATGACCCTTTCCGTAAAAAACTTCCTCCTAATCTCTAACCTAAACCTCCCCTGGCGGAGCTTGAGGCCATTCCCCCTTGTCCTGTCCCCTGACACCTGGGAGAAGAGGCCAGCTCCCTCCTCTCTACAACCTCCCTTCAGGTATTTGTAGAGAGCAATGAGGTCTCCCCTCAGCCTCCTCTTCTCCAGGCTAAACAGCCCCAGCTCTCTCAGCCGCTCCTCATAAGGCCTGTTCTCGAGCCCCTTCACCAGTTTCGTTGCTCTTCTCTGGACACTCTCCAGAGCGTCAACATCCTTCTTGTGCTGAGGGGCCCAGAACTGCACACAGTATTCAAGGAGCGGTCTCACCAGTGCCGAGTACAGAGGGAGAATAACCTCCCTGGACCTGCTGGTCACACCGTTTCTGATACAAGCCAGGATGCCATTGGCCTTCTTGGCCACCTGGGCACACTGCTGGCTCATGTTCAGCCGGCTGTCGACCAACACCCCCAGGTCCCTCTCCTCCTGGCAGCTCTCCAAACAGACCTCACCCAGTCTGTAGCTCTGCATAGGGTTGTTGTGCCCCAGGTGCAGGACTCGGCATTTGGCTGTGTTAAACCTCATGCCATTGGACTCTGCACCCCACCAGTCCTTGCTTTTACATTCCCTGAGCATCACCACTTAAAAGCTGTGACTGTATCTTAGAGCCTGGCTTCACACCCGCTATTTTTTACTACTTCCCTGTAGTGAAAAAGGTAGATACAGAGGTCAGTGGATGAAGTTGTAGAGCTAGTTGCTCCACTGATTCCCCAAGAGGTGATTGCCAGCATTACCCTGCTTTGCCCATTAGGTGAGAAAATGGGAATAGGGAGGTCATTTCATCAAACTGCTCATTGCACAGGCTCTTCTACCTGGGACTAGCTCAAAAGATCCCCAGTTCCCTCTAAGCTCAGCCGGCAGAGCAGATGCTAATTAGAAAGTGCAATTCAGCAATGAACTATGCATGTAACGCATTCTGCAGGGAGCAGCACTTACAGCTCCTTGCCAGTACCAGGGAATCAGGAAACAGAGGCTACAAAATGCACATAATGTGGATTTCCAGAGGTTGTTGAGTGTGGCTAAGCCACAGAGTGTCTGTCATCCATGCTCTACTCCTTGAGGTAAGTGCCTCCCAAACTCACTGAACAGCGGCAACATATTAAAAAGCTCAGTAAAGGCCAGTTAGCTCCACATGCTGCAAAAAAGTATGTGACCAGCCAGGCAAGCCAATGGACTTTGCATTTATTTTTTTTATCAGCACCCTGCTACATGACCCCAGTCCTGCACTGTACGTGTGGGATGGGAGCAGAGAGACCTTCCTGTTATCTGTACAAAACAATCGAGTCACTTAGCAGCAATTAGGCTCCCAAACAACTTAACTCGTTTACAATTATACAAGCTCTGGAGTTTCAAGTTGTTATTTGAGGGAGGTTGTAAACTTGTCAAGGTGTTGGCAGAGCTGAAAAAGAGTGTGGAGCTAAATAAAGGAAAATAAGACTGCCCATAAAAAGATTTAACCCTCAGGTACCCAATGGAAATCACTGCTGTGTCATTTCAGGGAAAGTGAGAAACACTATGCTTATCATTCCCTTTCCAGAGTAAAGAATATAGTGCAAGCAGCTGGCCAGATTTTCCAAATTCTGCATTTGTGTCTATACAACAAGAGAAGATTTCTTGCCTTTCTTAATGAAGAAAGGGTAATTTTTTCCATTCCCTAAGAAGCAGCACTGTATAATGCATTCTTAACATTCGCTGTAATCATGATGCTATTTGCATCCATTTACTGCTACTTTTAAAGTATCGGGACACCAGGATCCCTGAAGGTGCTGTGGTTGGCACTTAACCTCACAAGTTAGATATGACTTCAGGCTCTCTCAACAGTTTTCTGAAGACATGTGCTCCATTTTAGTTGCTCTAAACCACTCCATACAGAGTATCTCCTGATTGCATAGGGAGCTAATTTTCAGGGGCTAAACTGACCCATCACACATTGGGAATCTGCTACAGAGAACTTTGCAGACCAGGAATCAGGTGTCTGCTCTGCCACTCATAATATTTAGTTGTTATTTCCTTGTCAGTGTGTTGTTCGCCTGCATATGACATCTGATAGTCTAGGAATAAAAGCCCCCACAAGCCCTTACAATAACTCCAGTAGCCAGTCTCCACCTGCAGGTTCTGACATCCGCAGTGATAAAAGCTACTACCAAGCTGGTAAGATCTGATCTCCTATGCTGCCACCATTTCACTCACTGACTCATGATGTCCTGGGGGACAGCAAGGATGCGGATAAAATGCTGAAACCAATTGTGAATCTGCTTGAGTCAGTGCTAAATTTGTTCATAAACATTTGCCCTGAATGCATGAGCCATCGTGGGTGTGGTGTTTTTTCTTGGAGGTTTATGAAACTGCAGGAGCTCTTTTGTCCCAGTTGCCTCACACAGTAGTGCTTAGAGAGTGGAGCTGTTCCCCCAGGGAAATGAGGCTACCTGGAGACCCAGGGGAATGCAGACTGTGGATGTCTTTGCTCATCTTCTTCTTACAAGGCACTGTATCAGGGCATCTGGCTGCACTGTGAATTCATATAACCAGCTGGAAGATTATACTGAAGGAGGGTAAAGGCATATATGAGAATAAGAGGGTAAACCCACAAGTAGATTTTTAATGTCAGGAAGCAAGTATTGTAGTTAAGGGGCTAATAAAATCCCTGATGAATGCAGGGCCAGGCTCTCTGTTGCTGTGCAAGGGCACAGGTCTGTCAGCATGGGCGTGATTCAGTCTGCTTGTCCCCCTGAAAACTCAGCTTGGGACCAGGAAACCATCCTCTCTAGATTTACCCTGACATATCAGAAGCCCAAACCATTGACCTCTCATAGCAGGCAGGCAGCAGTTCTTGGTCTTTTTGTTTCTTGGTCTCTCTAAACAAGGCTAAGAGGTGCTGCAGTCAAGACCACTAGGGTTTAACAGAAGACAGCACGCAGAGGGAGACACCAAGGCACTCCAGGCAGACAAAATGCTGACTTTCCTCCCCTTTCAAAGAAGTAGCCTTGCAAACTTACTCTATGCCTTGCAACATTTCTCTACCCGCAAGACTACATAAACTCTCAAAAGATGTCTCTGTTGGCTGCAGAGTGAGAGCAACCCACAGAGATGTACTTTTTCTCCAGCCAGTGACCCTGTGCTTATCTTCTGTGACCTGTCCTTCAGGAAAAGGCAGTACAGAGGAAAAAGAACTCACACCAGGAGACGGGACTAAAAGAAGAACGAAACAGCACAGAGAGCAAGAAAGAGGAAAGGCAGAAGTAGCAAAGCAGACAAAAGAAAGTAACACTGCCAATATGATAACTGCCACTAGAACTAAAGCCTCCTCTGATGTTTTTCCAAACAAACCCGGAAAGAACAGCCTGGCCATGCGAGAAACCCTTCACCTGCTCTCATACTTCTCTGGGCAGAACTGGGCTTCACTTTCACCAGGGAAATGTTTTGACATCTTTCTGAGCTGCTGCTTGCCTGTAGCATCCTCTAAACACACCCAGCAACCCATGAGAAAGCTGCTTTGGGAAGCTTGTTCCTCACTGACATATTAGTGCAGAGGACAACATAGGAAATGAGAATATATTTGTATATGCAGAAGGACTAATTGGATGTTTGCTGAGAGTTTAGCTATTTGACTGCCTGCTTCAGCACAGCAGGCATCCCAAGGTGAAGAAATACCACAGCAACAAAATGGTAGCCTGTTTCAATAATAGCACAGGCTGTTTAGATAGGTTCTGTGCTCACTACCACAACAACGAACCTCTTAAATTCTCAGGAAAAACCTGAGTGTTTGACTGGTCTTGAGGAAGTGGCAACAATATTTCTTCAGATACGCCAGTAACTGGGGCATGTTTGGGAGTACAGCCTTGATTCTTCGTATGTAGTTTAGATTGCAGGTTTAATTAAGATAAAAAGTGTCAAGGACCAAGTAATGCAAATGTTCTTGTCTTGCACATACTGTGGCTTTCTCCTTTCTTCTAGCCTACTGAAAAATGACCCTGAAGAAACTGAGTCCTTTTATTGAGAGAAGCTACACTCTGTTTATTAGCACCTCTCACACCTTCTAATCATTTCTTTCTTTAAAAAATAATTACAAAATGAAGCATAAGGCAAAGTTATCTTCTTAGCCAGTGAGCAACCTTATAACTTACTATCTGCCTCCACCATTAGGGCAAAGTTCAGGTGGGATGTGAAGTAATGCAGCAGCAGAAGCAGAGCTAACAACAGCTCTGGGGTTCTCACAGGGTTCCTCACCCAGAGATGGCAGAGGCCATAGTATAAGCAATATTCACCCAAGCATTTTAGTGATAACACCATTTAAGTCTACTTGGAAGGGCACTAGATAGCAGTAAGAAGTACCCAGGCCTTCTCGCACCACCCATTTCCCTCCAGGTAATGCCAGTGGTCTTCATCTGTGCTGTATTGTGTGTTACCTTTCAAGTAGAAAGTTAAACCCCTTTTTACATAGCTGGAGAGACAACATAAAGAAATTTGTATTCTTGTGGTCTATGCAGTGACCTTTTCAGTCACTCCTCACTACTACCCATCTAAATAACTTGACCATAGAAAGTGTGCTTTAAAAGCAATAAAACTGAACAAGCCATGAACTCGAAAGGAGAAGTAGACCAGTTGAGAACAGTTCTGGGCTTTTGTTACTAGTACCAAGTCAATAGCGAATTTGCTGATTGTCATTGGAAACTGCCAGGAAATTTATTTAGATGCTGAACTTCTGAACTTCTCCTTTCACCTGTATTTGAACCCTGCTAAATGATTTTACAAGCGTTATTGCTTTATAACCCATGACTGTAAATTCTTCCATTAGAATTTATTACTTAAGGATAAAAATGTGTGCCTGGGGTTTGTATTTTTATTTAATAATATGTGTATGCACTCATATAAGAAGTGACTGATAGATAAGATAAAAGGGACGAACGGCAGTTTGTATCTGAGAACTGCGGCGTCCCTTGCTGAGAGCCCATGTTAGGGCTGTAGCGGGGAGATCTGAAACACCAAACACCCAGTCACCTCCTCAGAAGGTCCTCAGAGACCAGGAACACTTCATTCTGGTAAAGAAAGGAAATAACAGTTTTGCCAGCTTCAAACAATAAGAAAATTATAAAACTAGTCCTATAAAACCTCTGGAATGTTTAAAACTGTCGTTTAAAATACAAGCCTCTTTTGGGTACGTTCTCTTTTCTGAGGTTGTAGGGCTAACAAATTTGAGCTTTCCCCCATCACCTAAAGGGCTAGGCTTTCTACTCATTTTAACAAACCCTGAGATTATGCTATAATAGCAGGACTCTAAAGACTAGAGCTTTATGAGAGAAATAACACCTGTAGAAGAACTGTGTCAATAATGATTGCCATTGATATCATTGGGTCCTCACTGTATTATTCTACATGCCCTCACTTTCCATCATGTAATGAACTGTCCAGGGACAAAGCTGAGTTTCATTCCTTAGGGGGGATTTTCAGCTTTTTTTTTTTTTTTTTTTTTNTTTTTTTTTTTTTTTTTTGTGAGTTGTTTACAATTAGAAACATCAAGAAAAGGTGAAGTTTTTCTGGCTAGGAATTCCTCTGAGTGCTGAATTTTATTTCCCCCTTTCTGTCACTTGGAAGGGAGTCAAAACCTTGCAGGGTGCAGATGGGAGCCCTGGGCAGGAGACGTGCAAACTTCAGTGTTTCTGCCACAGACAAAGAAGCAGAGTTTGTGCAGGGGAAGTAAAAGAGACGGGGCAGCCTGAGAGGCAGACAGCCAGATACCCAACAGGCTTAGCCTTCGTTCATCTGACAGTAATATTGCCACTGCTGGGACAAAGCTAGCTTTGCCTCAGGACGGCTTGACATCTTTCAAAGGCCTCCACTTTGCCTTCTTAATAGGATGCCTGCAGGGGCTCTAGCCAAAAATACCTGCTCAGTGCTGAGCAACAACTGCCCTCCAAAGGTCTCAAAGAGCTCACTTGTAAGGGAGTTCTAAAGCACAGAGAAGCTCAGCTTCAGGATGAGAAATAGGTAACTGTGAAAGGGGAAGGAGGGGGATTTCTGCTCTTCTCAGAATAGTTCTCTCATTTCTTCTAACATTTCTTTAAGATTGAATAAAAGAAAAGGGTTATCACACAAGGCTCAAAATAGAAAAAACTACTCCAAAAGAGTAGGGAAAGTCCACTGCCTGCTGGACAAAAAAACACTTAAGAAAGGACAGGGATCTGGATGGAGACTGAGAGTTTGAAGAGTGCTTCAGGGTATTTCAAATTCACCAGCATGGCTCCTGTTTCAGATGATACAGAAGTTGTGTTTCACAGCTTACTCCCTGTTTCTCTACCTCATCTGTCTCCATTACTCAATTGTTCCAACTAAAACTCTTAAGGTTTTGCTCTGCAAAATGAAGAATTGGTTTGTAAGATCCCAAAAGACAAGAATTGTGCATTGATGGCATTTTTTAAATGGTATGATCACTCTGCTTTAACAAAGTTTAGGCAATTAACTCCCTAAGAGCCTCAGGTGGCTGATTTCCTGATTACTCGGCCAGAGGGAATGTCACTGCAACTGCAGCAATTAATTAATTAACTCATGCCAATTGATTGGAAGAGTCACTCCATTATAAAGCCCTTAACTTCAGCCTCTTGCTACTTTTCTGATACTACTGGGAGGTTTTTGTAAGAATTTCCTGAGGTTTTGTTTCAGTCCAATGGCAGACTTAACAGTTACAATCAAAGCAACATGTCAACTTTTTTTTGAAGAAGCTTTTCTTAATGTCTAATCTGAACCTCCCCTGGCGCAATTTGAGGCCATTCCCTCTTGAACTATCACATATCACCTGGAAGACAGACCAACACCCTCCTCTCTACAACCTCCTTTTGGGTAGTCGTAGACAGTGATAAGGTCTTCTCTCAGCCTCCTTTTCTCCAGGCCAGACAATCCCAGTTCCCTCAGCCATCTCTCATAAGACTTGTTCTCCAGACTTTTCACCAGCCTTGTTGCCTTTCTCTCGATACACTCCAGGACCTCAATGTATTTCTTGTAGCACAGGACCCCAAACTGAATATAGTATTTGAGGTGCAGCCTCACCAGTGCTGAGCACAGGGGCAAAATCACTTCCCTGGTCCTGCTGGCCACGCCATTTCAGATACAAGCCAAGATGCCATTGATTACCTTGGCCACCCAGGCACACTGCTGGCTCATGTTCAGCTGTCCAACACTCTCAGGTCTTTCTCTGCCAGGCAGTTTTCCAGTCACTCTTCCCCCCAAGCCTGTAGCAGTGCACAGGGTTGTTTTGTCCCTAGCACAGGACTCTGCATTTGGCCTTGTTAAACCTCATCCCATTGGCCCCAGCCCATCAGTCTGGCCTGTTCAGATCCAGCCTCCCTACCCTCAAGCAGATTGGCATCTCTTCCCATTTAAGTGTCATCTGCAAACTTACTGAGGGTTTTCCACACCAGGCATTCCACGCCAGGCAACCTTAATAGTACTGGTTATCACCCTCTAAGCCTGCTCTCTGCTTTTGTTTCTCTAGCCGTGAAATGCTGATGGTACATAGTGTACTACTGTGAGGCTGGCCAATAGGCTGAATGGGTTACCTGTAAAACACCAAGGATCTTCCTGCTGGCCCTGATATGGCTCACAGCCTGGAGATGATCTCATTTAGACTGCACAAGACTGGCTCAGTACCCCATGAGGTCCTGTCTGACTGGTGTTGCTCCTCACAATCCCAGCTGTCCATCTCCAACACTTCCCAATCATCCATTTTGCAGGGAAGGCAGGGGCCCCGCCTCTGAGGTGTGATTATTTCTTAAACACTTTGTGATGCCAAACTGAGAAGGATCACTAAAGCTCCTGGAAATCATGGCCCTGTTGTTTCAATAAAATGACAAAAACTATTCTTTTTAATTTGAGGTAGTGTGGCAAGGTGACCTAGTCACAAGAGCAGCGATTCTATGTGAGTTTTCCTCTTGGCGCAGCTAGATATTGCTGATATATCTCTGGGGAAGCTACCAAGGTGACATTCAGATCTAGAGGTGGATGTCCTGCCTTAGAGCTGTGGCCCTGCAGCTGCCCGCTCAGGAGCCGTGCCAGAGCACACTGGAGCTCCTCTCTAGTCTAGTGCTCCCTACCACTGGGAACCAACTGCAGGGGGGAGGTTACGCATACATTTAGAGTCTCACCCCATACTAAAGGCAGAAGCTGGAACAACTTCCAAGTCCCCAAGCACCAGCAGAGCCTCAGTCTATCCCTGCTGCAGTTCTCTGTCCAGAAACAGAGGACTTCCTTGCTTCTTCCCTCTGTGCTGGACCAAAAAAGACATGCATGAATATGGACTGAGCCAGTCATAAGGCTGATGACTCAAGTAGATGCCAAATGATGCCAGCCCCAGAATTTACACAATTTCAGTCTTATATGATGCTACAGTTGTGGCAGTAATGGCTCACAGCAGGGTTCACAAACTGCTTCATTGCTGTCCCATAAAACTGTGTTAAGCTACTTGCAGCTTAAGTCTTTCCTTGTAGCAGCACCAGGGAATAATTAGTCTTTTTAAATATAATATGTTAGTGAGTGCTGAGCTCCTCCTTCATGACTGAATCGGTCCTGAGAGATGTGTAGAAATCTCTCCCCTGAGAGCATCATCAAGCACTGTTCAAGGTTGCACTGACTATTGCTGGTTATGGTCCCTGTTCCACAAACCAGTTCAAGATTTCCAATTCCCTTCTGCTTCAGTTGCCTGCAGCCACTAAGTCTCCAGTCTGGCCACTTTGCATTTTCATGTCTGTTCCTAGTAAAAACATCAAGCACCATGAATGAAGGTGATCTGCAGTGCAAGAACAGCACATGAGAAACAATCATGCAGAGGCAATGACCCGAATGACTTGAAATAACATCAGCCTAGGAATCACCATTCTAGCAGTGAGCTGTTGTGTGTCCCTGGATGTACCTGTCTCTACATCCTCTGACATGGTTTGTTGCTTTTAACCTCAAGTTCATGCTGTGTTTCTTTTAACCTCAAGCTCCTTAGAGTGAGGACTATCTCTAGCTTCAGTTTCATAAAGCTCTTAATGCAACTTAATCTTGTTCAAAGCCTACAAGCACTCTAATCTAAGTAATAATAATAATCTACTCACAGAGCTGAATAAACATAATTTTTCTCTGTCCTTTACAGAAGAGTGGTTGCTAAAGGAGGGTTACACTGCCCACTTTGAGGTAAGGTTATATTTCAGGATACCACCACTAGACTTAATTGATCATTTATTTAGCACTTAAAAAAAAAGAAAAGGAGTGCCTGCTGTCTTAATCTCACCCACTGCATTTGCTACAATTGCATAGTCTATTTGTTATACTTGCAAACATTATTTTCTGCATTGTCTAAAGGTATATTTAATTTTTATCTTTTTTTATCATACTAGCACTTAGGAACATCAATTACAGAGCAGGACTCCTGTGCTGTTGCATGAGCACAGGAAAAAAAAGCAGTCTTTGCCCCACAGAGAGATATAAGTGGTTATAAAAAGAGTGATAATTCATTCTTCTAACACTTTTGTGAAGTAAGCAAATATGATTATCAACCTCATTTTACAGATGGGGAAGTATGTCACGGAAAGGTTAAGTGATTTATCTAATGCCATGCAGCATGTCAGTGACAAGAAAAGACTAGAACTCTTGATCCCCAAGCCACATGCAATTCTCTAGTTCATTAGGCAAGCCTTTACCAGCAAAACCAACTGTAGGCACCAGAGATTCTGATACTACTGTTTAAAAAATGCATACATGTTTTTGAGAAGGAAAACTGCAAAACAAGAATTTCCCAAGATTCAAATAGTCTTTTGCCAATAATTCAAATCCCTGAGCTGAGAAACCTGGGATTTCCAAAAGCTTCTCACACAAATAAATTCTTGCTTCCCCTGTGTGCTGTTTCTCTTTCATTCCTCAGTTTCCCTCATTTGAAATCATCACATCTAAAAATATTTGCCTAAAGTGGCAAATGTTAACCCCCCCGATACTACTTTCTCATTTTTACTGGTAATATCCAAGCAACCACGTGAGTTTTGAACAGCTTTTCTGAGATGTGTCCCCAGATGGGGCTGACCAGCACTGGTTCTCAGGGCAGGAACCACACGAGTCTGGTCTGGTGGGCTGTCCTGCATGGAGACCCTTTCCCATTGCTGCCACAAGTAGCCTGGGAACCAGACACGATACTTAGCTCTGCACCACCACTCCTTTGGAAGGACATGTCCTATTTGAGGTTTAGGACCTGTGTGCAGTCAGCTCCAGACCAGGATTCCCACACCTGTTCAGGCAGCCACATCCTCTGCAGCTTGGTGCTGAGCCACGTTACAGCCTCTGTCTCTGCACACTGCTATGCGACCTCAGCCTAGGTGTGCCACCACCACTAGGGAGGGTTATTTGTGACTCCTTTATCTTTGCAGCTAGCTGTCATCCTACCTTCAGCTAGCAGCATGGCTGCAGACACTCTCCTCCAACTTCAGGCCCAATTAAGTGTTTGTCTGTTTTCTGAAACTTGATTAATGTGTAGCTTGCCCAAAGTAACATCACACTCCAGATGGCAGATGTGAACCTTCTGTTGCGGCCGTGACAAGTTACACCGTCCAGCCTCCTGGGAGAGCAAGGTGTGTGTTAGCTCTGAGGTGTCAGTATGCCTTTCCTGCATGATCACAGGTCCTATTCCAGCTGGAAAAGTTTCTCTGGGAAGTGGACTCCAGAAAAGTCTCCTCTGCCACGTCCCCCAAAGGGCATCATCGTTTGTTCCCTCTTTACCTTTTCACCTCTGCTTGCCCTGTTTGTAATGTGGAGTTTATGATGTAATTATATATCACACAGCTGAAATTGTCCCCTTATCACCAGACTGATTACACTTAACAAGGCATAAACTCCCTCTCTCATTCTCTGCCAGGAGTCCAATTTTAAGCTCTAATTGTTTTATAGGCCTTTTGCACTCAGGAGAAAAAAAAAGAAGAAAAATTGGTTGCCATTTACATATGTTGTGTAAGGCACATTTCTCACCCTCCAATCCACACAAATGACTCTTGGGGACTGCCCAAATGACCAACAACCCAACAGCTTATATGCTTCGGTGCTTTCCTAATGATTGCTAGAAGCCTCAGCTTTTCTCCATCTCAAGTACAAAATATTTCTTAGAGGTGAGCAGCACGGGCCCCTTTCCAAGGCAAGAGTTTCACTAAGGGTCACCCCCTGACAGCACATGGGGCTGGTGGCAAGGCAAAGAGCACTGAGCTCTGCTTAACCTTCTGTGTGCAAGGTCTCAGCAAGAGCACTTTGTCTCAAGTTAAGGGAGGGCACATAGTAAGTTATTGCATCTCAGCTAGGACAACATGAATGATTCCTGAATCTCTAGGAAAAGTGGCCATGGGACTTCATAAAGAGCAGCTAGGTTCATAAATACCAGGCAGCCCTGACATCATCTCAGAGCACTTGCCCTTTGACATGCTTTCCTGCTTCTCATTTTCATTATTGAGAAAGGAGGACATGAAATAATAGCTACAGACACGAGGTGTACTTATTACCATCTTCCTTTGTGTTAGCTAAAAGCAATAAATGAAGTCTGTCCAGCCCTTTGGAAACACATTGATTAAAGGTGATGACAAATTACATAAAAGTACCATTGCCAAGCTGCTTTGTCTTCCAGAGGTGTTAAAATATGCTGTCTTCTTTTAACTTGCTTATTCAGTTTGCGGCTTGTTTAATTATGGCTTATATGTATTCCAGCAGCACCTATGAGCCAATTGAGAAGTGAGTTGTTCTCTTGGTAGGTGCTGTGCAAATCCAAAGTAGCAGAAAATTCATGCTGCCCATGGTTTACCCAGAGTCTCTGTATGAACCACTGGTGCCTACAGATCCAAGAAAAGCAGACATGTGAACGGCAGGACTAACCAGGAGGAATACACACAGAGAGAGACAGGGACCAAGCCAGTTGCAGCAAAAGTCAGATCAGCATCACAATATTATTTTTACTGTATATCATTCTGAGGAAAAAATCCCAGCAGATTTGTTGGTTTTAGGAGGAGATTCACTAGAAGAAAGGGACAACCTGAAAAGATGTAACCTGAGGGAGCCAAGGAGGTAGAGGAAGAAGCAACCCACAGAGGCAAGTTTCCCAGTGTTTAGGGCCAGGATCATAGCCTTTCCAGCTCCTCGTGCTCATTTATGATAGTATTATTCTGCTTCCAACCCGCATCCACCTGTGGTAGGTAGTGTGCAAGTTTCTAGGATCAGTTTTGGTCTCTTTGTGCATTTTAAGCACCTTGAACAGTAAGTCTTGCTACCTGAGCAGACATACCACTGTAATACAAGAGAATAGGAGCTGACCTAATACTAAGAAAAAGTGCTTGTGTAAGGATTAGGTGAACGATCAGAACAAGGAGCAGAGAGATCTCTGCAGGGAGGACACTAATGATCTTTTCAGAACACTGAAGTCCATGCTGATGGTTTTCTCTGTCTCGTCTGGCTTTCTTCCAAGTTCTTTGGCTGCTAGGCCTGGCTTATTCTGCAATATCTTCTTTTTTTTCTCCTTCATTCCCCAAGCTCACTTGGCCCTCGGGATGTTTAGTACCCTGTTTGCAATCCAGGCAAACGATGTTTCATAAAATCCCAGCCAGATGCCCAGCTGGTGAACAAATCATATAGCTTAATTGATTTCTGTGGCACTATGACAATTCATAGCAGCTGAGGCTCTGATCCTACAAACTGCAGTGAGCTTGGAGAGGAACCTGGAAGGGCAGCACACATCACATATTAAGGATCTCTATTGGTGTGTGGGGAACAGGGAAAGGTTTTGGAGGTAAATGCTGTGAAACAAAGCTGAGGAGCACAAGTAATGCAGGGGGGCTGCCAAGAGAGGAATACAGAGGAGCACTGTGGGTTATGAGCGATACAAAATGATTAAGCACATCAAGGCATGCTGGCTTACTTTCCTGACATACTTGATAAAAATTATGATGATAGAGAAAGGAAATGCACCAGATGAAGTTCTGCCCACCTGGTAAGAAGGACATTTTGTAGAGCGACTTGTGAATTCTTACAGTGGCAAAACAAATTCATGAGAGTGCATTTGTGGGAATGATAGAGCATGACTGCTGCCAGCAGACCATGCCTGGTGGTATGTGCCCAGGAAGAGGAGTGTCAGGAGGGGCGTTTCAGCAAGCTTGTTATTGTTCCACTGTTTATTCTGGTTTTATTAATATCTTCATTAAAGATCTGGAATAGTTTGGAGAAATGAGCAGAAAGGATGTGAGGGCAAGGAGAAGAAACAACATAGAGAGCGCTAGAGAAATTGAAACAACAGGATGGTATTACCTAAATGAAACATTAAGCTTGACAAAAAAAAATGTATCTGAGGAAACCAAGGAGAGAGGAGAAAAATAACCCAAGGCACGGGTGCTTAATGGGAAAAAGAGAGGTGCAACACTGGAACACTAAGGGTTATAATAGAGGAAAGATTGCATATGACTTTGGCAAGACAATGAAACATCCTTGTCTATGTACAGTAGCACTGTATATATTATGCAGTAGCAAGCTCTGCTCTTTTTCTCTATGGATGCCACACCTAAACTGTTGTTTTCTGCTCTGGGCACTTCAATACCCAAAAGCTATTGACAGAGCAATATACATTGATTACCAGAATAGAGACATCTAATTACAAGGAAAGGTGGAAAGAGCAAAGTTTGTATCAGCTCACAAAGCAATGACTAAATACAAGTAGGATAATTGCAGACAAGCAGGCAGATATAAGGGAGGGAGAGCAAAATTGTATAAAGTATAATAAGGGATAAAGAAATAAGTTCATTTATAAAGTTTCAGAAAACTTTACTGGGCAATGATAGTGTATTACTACTTCTTACAGCTTTTACCCAAGAGACCACAGTGCATCTTTATGATCTTTATGATCTGGGATATTGAAAGTACCATAAATTGTTAACAGTTTTTTGTAGGGAGCAGAGAATAGGGAAATTGACAACTGCTTTTGCTAAGTTTTCCTGATGTTCTGCAAACTTTTCTCTGGGCTTGTGGGGTTTTTTGCTTGATGCAGACCACCTACATTTTCTTCAAATGGTTCTCAGAAGGAGGCATGACCTTATTCTTGCCAGCCATGCTGCAAGAGGCCTCCTCAAAACCCCAAATCCAGACACTGCAAGCCTGCCTATGCACCATCAGCCTTGCACCTCCTGAACTCCTTTTTTTCAGTATCATTACAATTTCCTGGTCCATAACTTAGAGGAAGAGAGGAAGGTCATTCTATTTTACTCTCAGTTATGCAAGACAGCAGAGGGTTAATCTGAAAGTGGAGTGAGAGAAGCTGGCTTTATTCTTCCTTTCCTACTTCCTGCTCTCCTCTTTATTTTGCTATTACAAGAGGCCAGAAAGACAGAAAAGCCTATATATTTCTTCCACTTCAGCTGATAAGATCTGCCCCCAAGGGATTCCTCAGCTTTGTATTACCACAATTCTCTTTGTATTACTACAATTCCCAGGCCCTTCTTCCTCCAGGCTCTCCTTCTCCATTATTCCTTAATTATTGCATCCGATATAAAAATCAATTATTCCATTCAGTCTTCCCCAGACAGTTTCAATTCTGAAAGGAAAGGACATGCCTAACCTGTTACCAACCTGTGCTAAGCACTGCTGCTAAAGAAAAATCTCTTAAACCAACCCAGGAATCTGCAGCCACACTGGCATCCCACCCCTGCCCCCATTTCACAAGGGACTGCACATTTTTGCAGCAAGTAGATTTGTTTTTCCAGGTGCATTGATCTGAACTGTCATGCAGTAAATATGAGCTATATTTCCTCTTCTCTTCGTCTTTTCTCTTTTCCATCCCTATTTTTCTTTTTCATCTTTGTCTGGAAATTCAGTGGCAACATGGTGCTTTGTCACAAGCAGAGGGAACTCAGCATTAACTCTGGCACTCTTAAGGCATCCCTGATTTGCCGCAAAGAGAAACAAATTCAACCCCATTCTGTTAATAAGATTGTGGGTACCATGCATGGTCTAACACACATGAGCAAATGGGAAAATCCTCAGGGTCATTTTAAAGATTTGTTATCTTGATGGCTGGGTACCCTCTTTGATGCTGTCTCTGAAGAATACCTGGCACAATAGCAAACATATCTGCAACCAGTATTGTGGATATGTTGGAAATAGTTAATGTATACCCACAAAACACAGAATGTCTTGATTCTTTATAAAGCACTAATAATCACTTTGGTTGATTAAATCTTTAAAGTCTCAGTTTATCTTTTTATAAATGCACAGAAAACTTGGGGCACCAGAAACTGTAATGTATGTCATCATGCATAGGCTCTGCAGCCCAGATCTGTCTTCCCACCAAATCTGCCCTGCACTCTGTCACTCACTGAGGCAAGTGACTTATGTGGCATGGATCCTCGTGGTTACAGAAAAGTATTGGGTCACCCAAGTATTTCAGACACCTTTTTGCTGTATCATGGAAATAGAGAGACAGAGAGATCTCCAGTTTCCACGAAAAATCAGTATATAGTCAGCCTGCCTCACATGCGAGCATACATGGTTCATAATTTTGCATATGCGTAGTTTTTCACATGTGCATGCCTGTGCTGGTATGTGCATTTACATTGCCAGTAAGGACTCATCAAGGGACTGACAGTCCTACAAGAGGACACCCGTTAGAGGATAAACCGCTCACCTCATCTCAACAGTGTTCTGGTCTGTGCAGGTCAGTCTTGTGTATGACATGTCACAGCTGCTGTGACAGTCAATCTCTAGTTCTTCCTGCTTTCTCTATTGTGGCACTGGGTTTTAGGCACTATACATCTTTGCTCATCCCCTTGTTGATCATGGCATTGGCTTAGAGACATTGTGATTGCAGAGGCAGCTGTGCTGTCCTTTCTCCTGCGGGCAGACACCCTGCATTTCAGGTATAGAGTTACCTGCCAGGCAGTACAACTAAAAACCACTGGGACAGGAGACACACTGTTTGTCACGCTACCTGGAAGACCTTGGGCCCTGGAGTCACTGGCAGAATTTGCTGGTGTTAAGAAGGAATGCAGCTGCAATGTAAGATTGGAAGCTTAGCAGAAGGCTCAGGGACAAACATTTGGATAATAAAATGAATCATTTCAAATTGCCGGAGAGAAAGATTTGAAAGACCCCACCTACCCACCAATTTTTATCAGGGGCATGATTTGCACAAATCAGCAAACCACAACCTGCAGGGAATATTTGCTTGAGATACAGTCTTCCATAAAGCCTTTGGATTAAGAGACATGGATATTTGCAAATGCCATCTTATTTTGAAAGCTGTCAAAACACCTGCAGCAGATGCATTTAGTCAGAAAACTTAAGCTTTCAAATGGCTGCCCAGCATCCTCAACTTCTGCAGCTGGATTTTTCAAAGATATCATTCAAACTGTGCAGCCATAGGCCTGACTTTGTAGACTTTGTATGTCCTCTCACAATGGCCTTTAACTAGAAACATTTATTTTATGAAGAATAACATTTCATAGAGCTTAAGCAGACAAGCTACAGCTGAGCAGCCTGACAGAAAGAGACATCATTACAATTACATCATTGACAGTGATGATACCTCAGGAGCCAAAGCTGTGCACTGTTCTAAAGCTACCTGGTGTACAACAAAGCCATCCTTTTAGTTTCATTACTTTGGCCGTGTCTTACTATTGTCTTGGGGATTCTCCCTCACATAATGTTTCTTCCTTTTAGGTCCTGAAGTAATGGCTGCAGCAAGTAGCAGAAAGAAGGGAAAGAGAAGAAAGACCAGCAGACCTATAAAGACTCTGATATGGAATGAAAAAGAAATTAGTTCCCTCTCAGATGAAAAATGCAAGTCAAATGGAGAAGGGAAAAAAAAAGGTGGGGGGAGAGGGAAGTGATCTGCAATAGATATGCAAAGGAGGGGAGAGAGGAAAAAGACAGAAAACAGTAAAACTGAAAAAGGTTTGGCAGTGATAGATAATAAATTCATATGCAAGAAGACCATGAAATATGACATGACAAAACGCTGAAGGAACTTTGTCTGCACAGCCAGGCAGTGGTTGTTGCAAAGGCAACGAGTCACTGCTAGCAAATGTAGGTTCATCCTCTTCTCCAGCATCTCTTGACAACGCTGGCAGATGGACAGAGCTGAGCACTAGTGCTGGGACAAGCTGTGGGCCAGCAGTGGGCAAGGTAGTTTTGTTCTGTCTGTGCTGTCCTGCCTTAGCTGGTAAAAAGAGACCTCTTAGGATGAGAATACTGGCTAGCTCAGGAGGAAGTTAGCTGCCTGGTTTTCAAGCTGCCAGCAGTTTACAGCTCCTGCAGCAATAGGTTACTTTTTTCCCACCCCCGAGGTGCTGCAGGAGATAATAGCCCTTTCCAGACAAGGTAACACCCAGATCTGAGAGGTTATGTTCTACTTTTAGCAGCTAACAGCCAGAAACATGTGCCCAAAGTGAACAGAGTTCAGAGGAGAGCAGAAAAACACGATGAAAGGGGCAGAGGAGTTGATTTACAAAGGAAAAATAAAGGACCGTATGTTTAGCTTGGCTCAACAGTAATTACGAGGAGATTAGCAGATAACTGAAGAGTTTTGAAGGATTGAGTCAACAAAGAGGGGCCTGGGGGGTGGAGAGGAAGGTTTGTGAGGAGGCGAAGGGCCTTTCATTAATACCAGACTGAAAATAAATCAGACTGAGAATCTCCACCAAACATGTCTACAAAGCCAGAGAAGGCAACCACTGGTCCTTCTGATACAGATGCCCTGTGGCGATCCCTGTCAGGTGTGGACAGGCTGCCATACTTCCCTGCCTGCAATGCCTCCAAACAAAGGTGTGACCTCCCAACAGAAGAAGAGGATCATTCTACTTAATTGACCCAATGGGAAATTCCAGTAAAACCATTGACTTCACCAGAACTAGAACTCAGTCTGCATAGTAAAGGCAGCTACATAAGGCAGTAGCAGTTAAAGGCATCCCTCTGTGCCAGTACTAGCAACCTTACAGTTATTATCCCACTGCATAAATGGCCTGTTCTGACTCCTGGACTCCAGGGTAGATTGCCCAGAACATGTTCCAGGAGGAGGTTGTGGCATCCTGGATTAGCGTCCACCAGTGCAAGGTGCTATAGTGGATGCAATATGTCTGCAAGCCTGCCATTGGCATATGATTAAATACCTTGCCCAGGTATAAGAACAGTGATGCAAAAGCTGTTCCATGGACTAGCTTACCCTGCTGCATCTTCAGCTGTTGTGCACATCTGAGGACATGGAGATGTATTGGATTTTTTCCCAGTTCTCTCTATTGCTGGGCCTGCTTACTGGCAGTGAGCAGCAATTCAAACTGCAAATACTGTTCATTTCAGCTTGCTGCTTTTTGATGAGAAAAAGGTAAATGCATGCTAGAAACCACCTCCCACAGATGCTCCTCCCTGACCTAAGGCCCAGTGGGATGTAGAAGTCACTTCTGTCACACCTCCACCCTCCTCTGCTTCATGGTGCAACCTGATTTCAGTCCAGCTGAACAGCAAACAAAAAAATAACAGCAGCAGAGGGCTGTGATATCACTTTGTACATGATTTTCAGTCACATTACAGCTCTCACAGAACAGCACTGACACTTGTGATTTAAACCATTGAGTTATGTATCCTCTCTCCTTTTTTAAAAGCATGTGGTTGTTTGAGAATGTTGAGATGGAAACTGGAATTATGGATTTTGGGGCCAATAAAGGGCAAGTAGAGCCCATGTTAGCACTCAACCATAGCAGGGACCCAGCTCTGATTTCTGCCTCTGGACATATCTGGCTCTGAACGTAGGAGGACCTTTTGGTACACCCCTCCTGTTGTACACAGGGGCATCACTAGGCTGCTGTAACTGTCAATGTCCTTTTCCAGCCCAAGCGCTGTGGCACCATTCACTGCCAAGGGAAGCAGAGAGGTTAACCAGAGTCTGGGAACACATAAGAGTTTGAAGCCATCCAGAGGGCCTTAAGGGGCAAAAGCTTATACCTCAATGAAATTATTTGATCTACCTGTCTATCCATGCTATAAGAAGCAAGGACACCTTCATAGGAAATACAGCAAACATACAGTATAAAGTATATAATGCATACGAGACTCTGAGGAATGCTAGTAGCTAGTCCCATACTCTGGAAAAGCATTAGTACCTACTCACTGAACAGGCTCATAGAGGGAGAAATAATGAGCATCAAATGATCAGGCAAGGGTTTTTCCACATAATACATCTCCAAAACACTGTACATCAAAGCACTTGGCAAAATATCTCTTCTCTGGATATATGACTGATTCATTCCTCCAGAGCACAACATAAAATCCAGAAAACACATACTTCCATGAAAGACAAGAGCAACTCTTTACAAAATCTACAATATCCATTTGGCTGAAGCACAGCCCAAAAATATTAATCAAACATGCCACTTCATATCCACTGCGTGACTGGGCATGGTATATACCCAAAAGATATATGGGACTGATTTGAAGTCCTTCAACACCCTGAGATCAAGTGACCTTCAGGGCATGGGAAATATCTCACTCTGTACCTATGCCATTCCTGGAGTAAATATGTGGCATCCGGTCCATCTCTGGATGTGTGCCCTATCCTAGTGCTCCCTGTGTTGATGACAGCAAGTAGAGTTACAAATTTTGCTGAACTTTATTCTCTTTCTCCTACTTGTGGGAGCCCAGCATGAAAACTCCTTCCTGCACCTCTGTTTGGAGGGGTAGATGAAGCTGGGAATGGGCATCTCCTCCTTCCAGGCTGGACTCGAAGACAGAGCCCTGGCCCCATGGAGCTCAGCACAAGCAAATCCCCAAACCGGGAGAGAAGAATGTAGCCACTCAGAAAAGCCTGCAAACAGCAGGGCTTTGCCTAACATCCAGAAGTCAAACAGAGCTCAGCACAAGGGAGCAAGATTTTTAAATAACAAAATGGCCATCTGCTGGCCTGTGTAATTGGTAAGCCTAAACTGATCTCTTTTACATCAGGCCCTTACATGGTCTCCTAAGCTGAAAAAGGGGGATGCCTTGAAAACTGAGCCCATGCTCTCTTACCCCTTAGCCCCTGTATTTTGACCTGCTACCTAAAATCCCTGGGTGGGCTTTGTAGGGGTCTGGAGCCAGATGCCAAAATACTGCTGCACTGCGACTGTGCCTGCCTCTATTTCATCTTGCTTCTCCTGGCAGTTCTGGATCCAAATGGGTTTGGTATGATTGCACTGGAAAACAGCCCCATAACCAGGTCAACTCACAGCGGCCACCACCAACCACTTGCAGCTTCAAACCCAGCCCACGCATCTCCCTACCCCCTCAGCAGTGTTGAACAAACAAGGTTATGTTTTAATCTGGGCTTAGAAAGAGCACTGCAGGGAGAAAGGGGGACCTCAGCCAGTGCCTCTCGGGTGCAGGTGATAAAGAGGTCTGGGTTGCATTGCTGAAAGCAATTCAGTCCAGAGTGATGTGCAGGGAGAGAGGTGGGGTGCAGAGCACCACAGGGAGGAACATCATCCCTGTCACGTGGAAGGGGTCTTGCGGTATCCAAGGCAAAGCTAGTGAGGGGGCTCACAGCCTTCAGTGTCTGCACCAAGTTACCAAATTGCAAGTATGAGAAATCTCAGCAGCATCTGAGTCCCAGGGGAATCAAGAAGTGAACAAGCGTTTGGCAAGCTCCTCTCTTCCACCAGCTCAGGATCTTTCCAGAGAAGAGCTGAACTGCATTGTCCAGAGACCTTGTAGTTCCCTTCCTGTGCTTTGCCTACTCCCTGGCAACAAGAAGAAAAAAAAGGTCAAAACAGGGAAAAGAACAATCCCACCACACCAGCCAGACAGGAGAGAGTGTGTCCCTAAAGCCAGGCAGAAGCAAGGGAATTTGCTCTTTCATTTTCAGCAGAAGAGGAGCAGCTGCCTTCCCACCTGTTCCTCTTAAACATAACTCCTGGGTTTCAGTTTCTGAGGCTGTCACCCTGCTATCAGTTTAAAATGCATTCCCATCGCAACTGCACAAAATACGCAACACCACAAGTCAGCACTGATTTAAGGGAATAATTTTAGCTACATTAATTTATACCTGGAAGGAAAGCAGTCAGCTTCTAAATGCACGTTTATTTGGAAGTAAGGCTTTGATAATAAGGGCAATTAAACTGATGTAAACTCATGGAGATTGCTGCACTAAGATGGGTCAGATCAGTTTTCATCACCTGTGAATCCAGCACTTCAGTTTCTTTTTTCATTAATTTTTTCATAATTATTCCTGTATTTGCCAGTTACTTGCAAAACAGCATCATGTGTTCAAACAAACTCACATCTTCCCAGCCTGTCTTTGCATCTTATTAGATCCGGCAATGAAGTCATCATGCTAAATTTGTGCCTTCCTGTTTATTTCCACAGCACCAGATTGCAAGGAGCTGTAGACTGTGTGTTCCTTATAAATAATGATAGAGCTTTGCTTTTATATAACCTTCTATCTGTGGATCAAAGAACTCCACAAAACAAGGTTTGATGTTCACATTTGATTATCATTTTCACTTCTAGCATGGAGAGAGAGGAAGTGGAGTGAAAGGCCCCCATTTACAGGCTTGCTTCATTGGCTAGGGAACAGCTCCTTTTCAGCGCACGATTCTATAAGTCCAGAAAAAACACCCTCCTTAAGAGCAGGCCTGGACTGACCATTCAGCCAAGCTCATGTAGCATTTCTGGCTGTCACCTCTGTCACTGCATGCACAAAATAATTTCCAAATCAGCAGTCACCCTCTAGTCCAATGCCTTTCATCACTGCCTCATTGTTTCCTCCTTCCACTAAACAGAGCTTAAAGTCACTATGTCAGGATATAGCATCTCGAGTGCCTGGAAACTGCTCAAGGTGCTATTTTTTTTGTGACAGTTTAATGCTTATATGTCCTAATGCACAAGGGAGGGACAGGGCTGGAAAGAAGGGGAGTGGAGATACCCTGTGAAATATCAGCGGCAACTTTTAAGTCTCTGAATGGAATTTCAAGGAGAAAAGAGCAAACCATTTGGCAGAGGAAACTGCTTTAAGTCGAAGTACTTGCTTTCATGCTAGTTTCTTTAAGTCCCCTTTAAAGAAATCTTGCATTGCTCTCTCTCCTTGCACTCTCAGACACTGCTTTTCCCTTTGAAAACCTGCAATATAGTGGTTCTCAGCAGCTATTCCTTTATCTACTGGCTGGAGATACATGCAAAATAAATACTCTATATCCCCTGGTATGTTCTTATCCATCAAAGAATGGCTTCAGGCACAATGAAATTAACTCTGCATTTTGTATTTTCTTCTTCTTCTTGCCTTCTTACCACTTGGCCCCTGAGTAGCCCCAGTCTCGTACTCATGCACGCTGAGGCACACACTTTGTCTTCATGGCACGGAATCAGCTCATAAGAGTCAGAGTTTAAATATGGCTGAGGGACATGCAGAGATAAAGGGCTTGCAGACAGCTAATCTGTGCATGGAAGCTCAAGGCAAATCCTTAAATAAGGGGAACGGCACTTCTCAGCAATGACAGTATTAAGTCAAGAATATACTTTAAATCAAATTTGCCAGAATATGTAAAACCACCAGGTGTGCTACATACGTGCCAGCATACTGATCTGTATTTTCTCCATATGACCTGTACCCTACACTCCATAGGTGGCATGCCAAATCCTATATGCTTCTAAGACAGCCAACTCTGGCAAGAGGCTTCAAAGGACTTGCCCATTTATTAATTTTCCAGAAAACATTGGTCCAGAGATTTTGAATTTTTAAAAATAAAATATTCTCACTGTTCAGTTGAAACCAGTCATTAATCTTCTTTTACCCAACTAAACCAAAATTCATTTGTGACTCTGTTCTAGTATTCTCCACCCAATATACATTCATCATTTTTGTGATCTTTTATTAAGGCATTGGAGTACTATTCTTTTAAAACAGAGGAAATTTACTTTCTGTGGCCTCTCTGGGTAATACTAAGGTCTGGGATTAGACACAAATGTAAGGTCCTTTATCTCTGTCTGCAGTGCCATATCAATTGCTTCTTTCTGATACTCTGCACACTATCTAAAAAAGCACCCCAGTGCCGAACACATTGGCCTCAGTAGTCCAGGAAAGGGCTGAGGATGCCATAGAATCATAGAATCATAGAACAACCAGGTTGGAAGAGACCTACAGGATCATCAAGTCCAACCATTCCTATCAAACACTAAACCATGCCCCTCAGCACCTCGTCCACCCATACCTTAAACACCTCCAGGGAAGGTCAATCAACTACCTCCCTGGGTAGTCTGTTCCAGTGCCCAATGACCCTTCCTGTGAAAAATTTTTTCCTAATGTCTAGCCTAAATCTCCCCTGGTGGAGCTTGAGGCCATTCCCTCTTGTCCTGTCCCCTGTCACCTGGAAGAAGAGGCCATTACCCTCCTCTCTACAACCTCCCCTCAGGTAGTGGTCTAAATGAGGTCTCCTCTCAGCCTCCTCTTCTCCAGGCTAAACAACCCCACGTCAGCACAGCACAAGCTGTGCTTCTTCCTCCTCTCCTCCACTCACTTCCCTAAAATTCTTTAATTCCACTTGCAAGGCGGGTGCCAAAATCCCAATGAGAAAGCACACACTGCTAGCCTGTGTGATAGACCTTAGTATTCTTTGGCATCACAAATCCTTCCTGCCACCAATTATTTTGTTATTGATTTTGTTCTTATGCACTGAAACCTTGGCTGCAGAAATGCAGGTGTCTGTTAGGTACCATAATGCAAAAGACAAGACATATCCTAAAGGCTGTAGCCACACTGCTCTTCAAGAGTGGCAATGAGACTGACCAGAAGCCACTCACCCAGGGGGACACCAGAAGCAGCTATGCAGGCTGCCCGTCCTTCCCCATCCATGCACCACCATCAGACATATTCCATCTTCTTGGAATATCCCCCAGTCCAAATGTGAGGCAGGAGCCAGTACAATATGCAGTACCAGTGGTGATGCAGGCTGGGCACCTCCATCCCAGCCAGCTGAGTCACGCCAGCAGTGTGAGGCAACAGTACATCGTACTCCACGCACCTCAGCCTATGGTCCCAGGGGTCTTGCCAGGTACACCAAGGAAGGTGACAAAAATTACGGAGAACAAAAAAAGAAAAGGCACACACACAGAAAGAGGGGGGAGGAGAGCTGGCAAGCAGCTCTCTGAGGACAAAGTGATTTGGTAAGCCTCAACAACACCAATCAAGCACCACAGATTTTAATCTTCACTGTAATTAACTTTATCCAAACGAGCAGCAGGCTGACTGGCTTTGTTTTGCAGTCTTCTGGCAATTTAATGTGTCTTTAAAATGACTTGGCACTCCTAGAGGAAGAGGAGAGGGAGAAGAAGATTGATGCAGTGCCAAGCATTTACTCCCACTAATGAAAAGGGATTGTTAAGGCTGTTTGATCCTATATTGTACCCTATTCACTGGGTGCTACTCGTTGTAACCACAGCATTCTCAAAACTGCCAGCAAAATAACCTACTTCCCAACACGTGTGTAGCATGTAGCACAAAGTGAATGGCACAGGTATTTAAAATTACATCTGAAGCATGTGAAAAGGTAATGTAGCATGAAATCAGTTGACACACAGAGGCCAGTACAAGGAAGACCATTCACTTAAGCCTTTTTGTTTGAGAAGGTGATGTGTTGCATCCCTTGCTAAATAACTTGCTGCAACTGCCTCACCTTCTCAGAGGCCATCTCAGAGCTTGTGGTGGAGTCAAGAGCTCTGGGACAGGATGCAAATTGATGGGTAGGAGATATTTTATGGCAACACTTAGTCATAGTCACATGGCATATACAGTACATACGTACCTGTGGTTAGTGTTTTGGGTTGACTGGCTCTGATTATGATCTAACTCCACGCCTTATTTAAGCCCACAGAATAATTTCCTAGAGGTCTTCAAAGGTACCTAAATCTCCCCTGTGAGTAGCACAGGAACTTAGATTAAATTTAGACAGCACAAATGTGATCATTGTTCTAATTTATAAAAGCTGTTTTGCTTTCTGCACATTTCTTCATTGTTCTCTCTGACTTCTTGTGTTCCTGAGATGAAAGACATGATGAATACCTGTGAACAGCTATGTTTCTTTGAGCTAGGAGCTCTACATGGGCCCAGCAGGCCAGGGTTGGGTTTTTGCTTCCATCAGCTGTATAGGTGCTACCAGCACGGTGTCATTGCATATCCCAACAGTGACAGGGGTGGAGCAGAACTGGCAATTCAGGAGGGCCAAGCATGGGGTGGCAAAGACAAAGTAAGCAGCTATGCATTGGTGTGTTATAATCACCCTCTCAGATTACTTAAGATTTGCTTCTTAACAATCTTCCCTGACTGTTGCATTACCTACAGCTGAGGGATCACACTCAGTTACTGTGTGATGCATTCCTCCCTTGGAGACACCAGTGTTGCCTGTTCAAAATGGGGACTACAGAATGGCATATGCTGCCTTTGGGATGGGATTTAGTGTCTATGAGGTCAGGATCTTAATGAATATCCCGCAACACATCAACACCTTGTTCCCACTATTATCACCGTGCACCAGTTGCCTGGGTTTTTCTTGATATTTCTATGGAATCTAGTATAAATCCTTCTCCAATGCCACTGTTCATGTCAACCCTCATGGCATTGAGCCCAGGCAAGACCAGTGTCAGTGCATGACCTGACTACAGCAAGCCACATCCTCAGGGTCAGTCATTGTGTTAGAAACATAAACTGCTCTTATTTTTTTTTTTCAGGGTTGGAATGAGGCATTCTACAAATATGGTGCTTTCTTACAATGGTCCAAACAGGAGAGAGATGAGGTGACTGAAAGAGTGAAGGGGCCACTGGATACAGCTATACTAGAAAAACAGGGTTTGGGAATACCCTTATGCTGACCACCACAAAGCAGCCTGCTGCTGCATAAAGCTCTGTCTGCATCCAGAGCAGGGTGCCCATGTGCTGACTGCCTCTGGGGAATGACATGTGAAACTACCCAGTCCTCAAAGCATGCCCAGCAATTCCATAGACACGCACAAGCTGTCATAGGCCAGCAGTGTGCCTGAGAAGTCTCTAATAGGATGGCCAATAATACTTTCATTTCCAAGAGTGTTCCTGGGCACTGTTTAGTTTAGTACTGTAACTGCAGACACTCAATCCCGCCCTGCCCCATTTGGCTCCTTCCTTCAAACCAGCTGCCCATAAAGTGACTCTCAGCACCTCCACGAGGCTGCTTCAGATACATGGAGATATTTTCTAGCATGTTCAAGTCTCTTAGCACTGGACTAATGGTCTTTGAAGCCAATGGTAATCTGTCTTGGTTTCAGCTGGGACAGAGTTAATTTTCTTCCTAGTAGTTGGTAGCTTTGGATTTAGTAAGAGAGTAATGTTGATATCACGCTGATATTTTTAGTTGTTGCTAGCGTTTATATTAAGTCAAGGACTTTCCATGTTCCCATGCTCTGCCAGTGGGGAGATGCACAATAAGCTGGGAAGGAGTATAGGCAGAATAGCTGACCCAAGCTGCCAAAGGGATATTCCATACCATATAATGTTATGCTCAGCATATAAACTGGGGAGTTGGCCAGGATGGGGGGATGTGCATAATGGGATGCTTGGAATGGGATGAGCATTGATCATGGGGTGCTGAGCAGTTGTATTGTGCATCACTTGTTTTGTATATTCCATTATTATTGTCACTGTTGTTGTGGTCTGTTTTGCCCTCTTATTAAACTGTCTTTACCTCAACCCACAAGTTTTTTAAAATTTGATCTTCCTCCCTATTCCTCTGGGGCAGGAGGCAGCAAAGTGGTGCCAGCTGGAGTTAAATCATGACAGAACCTGGGAGCTGGGACTTTTAAGGAGAGAGCATTCCTTTGCATAATCCAACACGCTCCATAAATCTGTATACCTCATTCCTTAATACGAGTGGCCGAGACGCACATATACTCATCTGCACTGAGAGCTCCATGGTGGGAATATTACTCAATAGCATCTTATTTAGCATCAAGTTCTGCTAAGCTCAGGGGCATTTTCCCTGGGTAAATCACTAATTAAAAGCAACATGAATATAGGGAAATCAAGCCACATTGCTCCAGTCTGTTTTACAGCTTATTAACTTAGCTTTGTTTTGCAGTCAAATCTAAGGATTAACTTTTTTTGTTTATCTGCTTTGGGGTTGTTTTTCTTTGTTTAAAAATAGAGCATTTATTGAGAAATCATTGACTGAACACAGCCTTGTGCTCCCTATGAGAATCTGATAACAAGATGAATGCCTGGACTGCTTTGAAATAGACAGATCAATAGTACAACATAAAAGTGAGAAATTTATTTAGGGTTAGAGGTGGCATGCTTGGTTCTGGTCTCACACAGCAGGTATTATACCACTGGAGTCAATGCCAGTGGCCTGGTGTAAATGTATTAACAGAATCCTGAATCAAATCCAGTAATTTTTGGAGTCATGGAAGGTGAGGAAGCATAGTTAAGTGGGACAAAATAGCAAATGAAATAGTGTATGGGGCAATTACAGACTGTTGAAGGGAAAAGTCCAGCTTCCACTTGCTTAAAATGGAGATGTTCTGGATTTCTGCTGCGGGGAATAGAGAGGGTGATGAAGGAGATTTGTGCATTTATTCCTGAAAGGAGCTGAAATGCAACACCACTCTAAGAGCATGTAATACAACCAAAGCTCCACAAGGAAAAAAAAATGTAAATTCTGATTCAGCAGAAATCTTCCAACTGACCCCAGTGATAAAAACAACAGGTTTCAAAGTCTGACTAGCCTAAAGATGTACTTTTGATGCAGCCTGTCTTTGGCCTGTGGAGCTAATTCATATCTGGCAGATTGCCTTTGGCAGCAGCTTCTCTTATCTCTAAATTCTCTCTCCATAACAGCCTTAATTGTTCCTTCCAGAAGGAAAAGGTTGGTGACCCCTCGAGATTTCCCAGGCCTGCAATTGCTACCAGCCATTGAGCTTGTCTGTTGTGGCAACACTAACACTCTCCCTGACTTCCAAAGCACTTATCCAGTCCATCATACTTACAGTATGGCTCTTTTTCAGCTTCCTTGCAACAGATTTTTGCCCAGCATCACTGCCCTCCCTGGATTATTACTTTTGTACCCTTTACCCTGCAATGCATACTTCAGTGCTGCAGCATCTGGAAGGCTGTAAAGACAATCCCCTTCCTCCTGTAGACAAGCAACAGCCATGCCAGGTTTAAACTGTTCATTTAAGAACGATCAGGTTTACATGTGGTGTGTTTTCTTTTATTTTACTAAAGGAAACACATGAGTGAGTGATTAAAGCAGACACTTGGGTCGGTGCAGTTCATTGAGATTGCTGTTGTTTGCTTTGATGGGATTCCAGTCTGCAGCAAATTTCCTCCCTGTGATTAGCCTGGTATGGAATACACAATGCTCTCACCACTGGAATAAGACCTGAGGAGAGCACAGATAGCATGTTTATGCACTGATGTGTTTGATTATTTATTGCAGTATCATCTCGGTGGGATAGCAGAGGTTAACTCAGGGATAACAGCTAAATCATGCTAGAGCTTACTATGGTGTCCTTCATTAAGCATTACAGGATGATCCCGAGTGGGGAAACAATGCCAGGCTTAACAGAACTGATCACCCCTCTGCACTCCATAAACAGTTTGTGGCAATTTTTAACCCTACTTGATAGTCACAAATTCCCACCAGAGTAATAATGCTGTAATATGTGGCTGCCCACTATACTTCTCTCTCTCTCTCAGTCAGGCTTTTTGTCTGCTGTCACAGTTTCATAATCATACAGAGCTTTTGCTGTGGTGGGAAGGGGAACTCAGGGAGAAAGCCCACAACCCATATGAGAGAGAGGACATAGCCCTCCTCTTTTTTGTCCTTTCACCTACAGATCTGAATGGCAACCCTTCCCCATACAAGCATTATTTCCCTGTTATCTTAGGGCAACAATAGAAAATCACCTCCTGAGGAGAGACTAGCATGAACAGTTGTGCTTCTGCTGCAGCATTAGGAATGGACTCAAATTGTCTTAAATGCAGCAAGTTCATGGCTTGCATGCTTTCTGCCTTCATCACAGACTACTCACTCAGTTGGTGCCCTAGCTGTGTCTACAGTACATCTGGAGGACCACCTCCAGGTCACAGGTACATCCAGATTAACTGTTCATGCACAGCCTGCAAGCACAGCCCCACACGTAGCTGGAGGGTGCATTAGCTCAGACACCCTCCCTGTCATACTGTGGCACAGTGTGGGTTAATAGGAGGCCACACAAGATGTCAGCAGAGTACCTGGAGGCACATGTAAGGTGGCTGGATGAGTGGGACACCAGAGCTAGTGAGCAGAGCAGCATACTGCTGAGGTTGTGAGTGTGAAGGGCTGAGCACAAATCAGCCACTGAGCTGGATGGTGGAAAGCACGGACCAGCCCTGCATATTAAGGCAGCAGTGTGAGCTCAGGGTCCACTATGGAGCTAAGTGCTCACAACTGTCCTTTGGTGGCTCCCAATTGGGTCCCAGTTGAAGAGTTCAAGTGAACAATGTGACCAGTCATTTTCATAACGTGGCTATGAAAGCTTTCATGGCTTACAGACTTTAAGAAAGGTGCTTGAAGTAGCACTAAACAACCTAGTGGTACTGCGGCTCTCCTGGCCATTCCTGCAAGCTGCAGAAACACCCGTCAAAGCAGCACTGGCAGCCTGGTCTGGAAGAGCAGAGTGCTTTCCCAGCTGCAGCACGGTGGTCCAGTGGGCTTAAAAACTGGCAGAAAGAGACCTTGCAGTTTCAGTAGCTTCTTGGCCAGCTGGAACTTGCCTAAAGGCTGCCTGCTTGCCACCAACTGAGAGAAGTCTGTAGAGTGAGGCCACCATGGGTCATAGCGACAGTCCCTACTGGCCAGTCCTCTCATGGAAGTAGCAGGCCCCCAGTATAAACTGACTAAAAGGAGCAAAGTAAGAGGCAAAGGCAGCCCCTTTGCAAAGGGAGAGGGAGACCATGCAGTTGGCGGCTGTGGTGGCATCCCACAATCCATTTATCCCTCCTGGGAGACCATGAATGAAGCCAAAGTGGCTTAAAGCTCCCTTTGCTGACTGGAAGCCAGTTCTTTAGAAACTGAAGCTTCAGAAATAAGGGGAGAGAAGCAACCCACAGTAACTGATCTGGCAGATTACTAGCCAGCAGCCACCTAAAGAACTGCAGCACTTTGCTCTTCATCCTCTTCTCCCACTATCATCCTTTCACAAGAGGTTTGGGTGAATGTGAGTGTGCCCCAGCCTTTCAACCTCTCCTGTGTTACCAGCCAGACTTGTTCAGGATTGCCATATTCCACAGGGGTGTCCAGTGTTGACACTGCGCAGGGTCAATTCCAGTGACAGAGCAGATCAGCAGTCACGTGCCCAGAGCAAAATACTTTATTATTTATTCATATAATCTGTTTCAAAAAGACACGGTAAGAACCTGCCTGAACTCAGCAGGCATAGACTGCAGCTGGTCTCTTTGGCAGCCTCAGCTGGTTTCATCTCTGCTATCAACTTTGCTGCAATGGTCACTTGGTGAGGGACACCTCCGTCCCTCATGACCACATCAATTCCTATGCATTAATGTTTAAATGAAGATCTAAAACCAATCAGCCAAACAAAAAATTATTCTAGGGATAACAAAAGGTTCAACAGCACTAATCCACTGCAGAACAGGCATTCTATAGTATAGCGTTTCACAGAAGAGAAATCTTGAATCAGCATCTTGGATAGCACTGCGAGCATCTTCACCTCTTTCTACAACTCCCAGGAGAATTGCTTGTGTGTCTTCATTAGCACAGTAGGAAACCTAACTAAACCTAAGGCACATAGGGATACTTAAGCTCTGAATGGGGCTCAGTCTGCTCCTAGCAGCAGGGTGGCCACACTAGGACAGGCTCCTTATTGAGCTACTCATGCTCTGGTTCTCCAGAAGCAATGTGGGGATGCAGCTGGACCTCTTCTGGTTTTGGCCCAGATCCACTAGGCACTGTCTCCTGCTGCCTGCACTGGCCAAGCCTGGAATGCCCCAGGGACTAGGACTGACTATGCACGCCACAGCTGTGTGCACACCCTGCAGAGAGGGGTTGGGCCTCCACACAGCAGAAAGTCATCCAGGGCTTGTCTGTTTGCATCCCCTGCTTGGTGGTCACCACGTGTCTCTCTGAAACCTTAAACTGGGCTTTGCATGAGCCAATTTTTGAGTCAGTTCTTCACCACTTTGTTGTTTCTACCTTTATTTTATCACACTCAGCATCCTCTTTTTTTTTCCCATCCTGGAGCTTTTTCTCTAAAAACGTTCCTGTCATAGACTGAATTAATCTCATTGCCCTTCTACAGACATCTGTGTCCTTCTTTCACCTTTATGGCTAACTTTGCCTGGCCTCTGCCTGATTTTGCTGCTGTACCTTTTTGCCCACCACAAAACAGCTGCCAGCACAGTCAGAAGTCACTAAAAGCTCTCTCAAGTGGAAGTCATGCCAACTCACAAAATCCCAGGAAAGCCTGTGTCTCCTGTGAATGCTGGATATTTGAAGCATGGCAGAGCAGCTTTCTGGCTATCCAGATGGTGGTCTGGATGGTCCTCATGTCTTGTGCTGCGTAAAACCTGGCCTCACCAGTCTCATGGGACTGCTTTATTTGCAAGGAGCCCCGAGTTTTCCAGCCCTGGTGAAAAAAGCTTGCAGACCATCCCTGTATTTCAAACACAAGACACTTCAGAGCAAATATCCTGCCCCTGCAACAGTAATTTAGCCGCACCTGCTCTGTGCCTACAGAACAATCTTTGTGTCCTAAGAGGAGTTTCAGAAGAGCTTTACCCCTGGCAAACAAGTCAGGAGAGATAAGGGAAGAAAGCTTTCCCTTTGGAAAGCAGTTTCATATAAATAACCCCACAGAGTCAAGCGTTGCTCTCTTTAAGACAGCATGTAACATGGAAAAGGCTGTAGGAGGGTGATCCTGCATTATCATAACAGTTCTCCTTCCTCTCCCTTCTCATGCACCGCCTTTGCTCCCTTCCTCACAGCTTGCTCATCACCCCAGCCTGGGAAGTGGCAGGCAGGAGGGTGTCTGCAAACAGACGTTGCTTCAGCCACCTTATGTGGGTGGGTGCTGCAGGGGGTTGCCAGCAGGCCACCCCACACTCAGCACCTCAGATGGCTGGGTGCTCTGCTCCAAACCTCCCTGGATCAAATCCCTGGCATTCAGCTTTCCAGGGCTGCTGTCCTGCCTGCAGAGCCATGTACTCTATGAGGGGTCCTGGAGGGAGGGTGATGGGCTGCCTAGTACAGAAATGTGAACAGGAAGCCAAGGAGCCTGTATACTGGGATGGATCTGTGCTCTCCTTGGTATTGCTCAGCAAACTCCTACCCTCAGGGGAAAGAGTTAGAGGAAGTAGCATCCTTTGCTACCTGCATTTAGGTCTGGCTCCTTCAGAGAGCAATGGGAGAGCCAGGTTAGACTGGGTTTAGACCAATGTTTCTCTCTTAGACACATGGAAAAAGGCCAGTATCGAAAAGACTCTCAAAAAAAACAACTATTGCAGGGTTTTGGTTCTGCTCATCTTCTGAACTAATTTACTCACAAGTCCTGGCCTTCAGAAAACTGTGCTGGATCCTTTAGTCATCTTGGATAAAACAAAGGGAGCGGAAAAATAAACCATAAAACTGTCAATCATTCTTAATGTTAGATCTATCATTTAATTTATTTGGCTTTTTTTTCCTGTCTTCATAATTACAATATTGTACAAAGTGTAAGATAACATTCAATCACTGTAAAATAAGATTTAATTATGTCATGATGAGATTCATTAGTTAATATTTGTATAGCACACTGAACATGTAAAGTGGTTAGCAAGTGCTAAGTATTAATCTTGCTGTTTCAGAAAACAAGGGAATTCGCTTTGGGGGAGCAGAAAAAGAACACTAAATACATGTATTTGGGGTGGATCTTCATCTGGAATAGATCAATGCTAGCTCTTCGGCTGGGCCATCTTTGTGTCTTTGGCAGGAATCTTGCCCTCCTCTTGGGCTATAGTTACAGCCACAAGGCCCTCAGTGATGAGACTCTGATGTAGCCAACAAAGGGACAGGACCTTTTTCCTATCACAGAGTTCTTTCATATTATTTAGTATACCTAGTGTTTGGATGCCTTAATGTCTGTACCTTCCACTCTCCAGGATTTTCATGGCTCCAAAAATATTGGGTGACTATTTGGTCTCAACTCCTAACCCAATGCTTGCAGTAGCTGGGGTTTTGTTTGCTCTGCAGAGGGCTGGGGCATCATAAACCAAGTTTGGGCTGCCAGACTCAGGACATAAACTCTCAGTTTTCCAAATTTTTCACTAGGTCTTCTCACACTGTGGCATATTTGTCAAGGGCACTTCTTCATAAAGCAAAGGAAATTCAGAGTGCCTGAGAGCTGATGGTCATTATTTGTGCTCTGACACTGCTCCCTTTCATAGGCAGTTGCTGCTCTGCTGGTAGGAGCTATCACTTTCTCAGTAACTACAGCAACATGTAAAACAAAACCAACACTAGGTGTGTAGTGTAGACCATCAATTCTGGCCACCAGCAACCATCATACTAGGTACATACAGAGGGGGAAAAATAAGAGGTTCTTCGCTCTGCCATCATGAACCAGACCCTCACAGTCACCAGAACAACATCTTACAACATGCAAGGAAAGGGGTAGGTCTAGTACCTGACACTTCTGCTTCAACAGATTGTGGAGTAGCACGGAAGATGGTGAGGACTGACAGGCATTTCTTTATTGTTCCCTCCAGTAATTTTCCTTTGACTGCAATGTATGGCTTCTAAGAAGTAATGAATGTGTTATAGGATCTGCCAAGGACTATGCTATGAAAATGTAAACACCATAGGAAGAATACATTTGGGTTAAGGAGCTTATTAATATATAATAACAGGTGTCTCCTAATATGTATACTGAAGGGACTAACATAAGGTTGCATAGCTTTGACTTACAAGAATATTTAGAAAAAAAAAAAGAAAAGCATAAATCCACAATGCTACATGGCCATGTCACTATCAGTTGGCTAGCTGATTCCCAAACTGTCACCTCTCTGTTATATGAAATAGCACAGTTCATCTGCTCTGAGAAGCAGCCTAGAGGCTGCAGTCTCCTAAAACTGGCTGCCCTGACCTCCTGGCTTAGCTTCAGTGCCTGGGAGGCTATGACATTGCAGTGACAAAGCCAGCCAGTCCCTCTAAAGGCTGTTTTGATAAAACCATCCAAAAAAAAAAAAAAACAGCCCTCAAGACAATAAATGTAGTGGGATTGCCCTTGTCGGCCACAGGGGAACCTGATAAATTGCTACTTGCAAGAGTCCTCCGGGGTTTATGTGATTGAGTCTGCATACTTTGTCCCCTTAACTCACAGTTCTTCCTTACAGTTCCAAGAAGAGTGTTATTAAAAGGCATTCACTCATTTTCATCATCTCCATCTCCTCTTCAAAGTGCAACAAAAAATTCTTTGTCAGATAGCTGCTGTTTAACTCTCAGCATTGGTTCCTCCACTTTAGCTGGCTTGCATGTGGGGGTTTACAGAGCTATCACACTGCAGTGTCCATACCTGTGTACACTGAGATATGCCATCTTCTTCAAATGAATCCCCCACCCTTTCAAGATTCACTCACACCCCTTTTAGGTACAAGCTCATCGTGCTCTGGTGGACAAAAAAGGCTGTAAAGGGAAGCAGTGGGTGCTACGCAGCCACCACAGAGCACAGAAATGCAGCAGCCCTATGAACCCCACTGTTTAAGTCAGGTAATGAACAAGGCTGCACACCAAGGAATTTATTGTTGCTGGAGCACCTTAATTAAGTGGGAACTGTTGGGAGAGTAAATACAGAAGTGAAGCAGCAGCTTCCCACACAGGAACAGCTCCCTCCACTGGTAAACCTGCTCTCTCTGGCTGCAAAGGCTTGGTGGGCCCCTTCCTTCACGTTTTGAAAGAAGGAAGGAGTCTCATCCACCCTCAAAAAGTTATCCTGGAAGAAGAAATATTCCTGGCACACAGGTTTACCAGTACTCTCCAGTGTCTGACAGGGGAGCAGCCAAGCTGCCCCACTGCCTGTGAGTCCCCATCTCAACGTGTGACGAGCCCCTACCACGCACACAAGAGGAGCAGGCTGCAGTCAGGGTTCTCAGTCTCCCCATTGTGATCTACCTCCCCCACACTGTTGAAGGCAGCGTAGCCGCCCCCCCCCCCAGCCCCGGGTCATGTCTTTCATCTCATCATTGTCGGGGGGTTAGGAGGCAAAAGGCACTACACCTCTGCAGTTCCTCTGATTGCTCCACCAGCTCCTCTCCAGCCAAAACTGCCTGATTACCCACAAAAAACCTCATTTGCCCCAGAATATTTGGCTTGCAGCAAAATAGGGCATAAGGGAGTACCAGGATGATGTGGAAAGCCAGGATTGTCACAGGCTAGTTCCTAAGTCAAGGGAGTTGGGCTGGTTGATTTTGTTTTTAAGGCATTTGAATGAACAGCTGTATTTTTTAGAACTGCTGAGCTCCGCAGGAACTTTGAGATTGCCTGCTTTTCTTGGAATTGACATCCTCATTATGGGGCTGCCTCAATGAGGTGTTTACCCACCTCAATTTAAGTTGTAACTTCTCTATTTATTTTAATCAACAGCAAGTCATAAAACAGTACACTAGCAAAAAGATAGAGTGCTTTCTCCAATGATGCCTTTCACGAACAGACCCAGTGTGAGCCCAGGCTCCTAGCACAGATGTTCCTAAAGGGAGAGCAAGCCAGGAACCCAGGACTTGCTCCTCTTTTCCTTAGCCTGTGATCTCCTTAGCTTGCTCAGCCAACACTTCCACCTAGTGGTCTTCTCCACGAATGTTGGGGTGATGGATGTCCTTGTGCGTTAACAGGGGATCAGAACTATCTGCAGGGGAAAAACAACAATCTCACAGAATAGTCAGATTATTTCTCGCTGGATTGTGTTGGGCCAGTTAGAGTTCTCCTCCAAAGTGTAGGGCTGATTATCATGGAATGCTGTGCAGCTGCATACGACCAGCATGCACATTATAAAAGTAATCAGCAGTAAATTACATCTGAGACAACGCTCCGTAGCATGTAAATGATTACTTTGGGTAGTCATTTGGAATAGATGAGTTTTGCAAAGTAAGTTTAAACAGTCCTAGCAGGTGATTCTGCTCTCCTTACAGGGACAAACTGCATTGCTGAGCAGCCGCCACACAGGAGTGCACACAAACGGGTCTATCTGAGTGCTACTCCAGCTCTGCTCCTGCTGCATGCACTTTCTGGGATAAACTGATTAAGCGCTTTGCCTCGCTTTTGCTATATGAACCATGTTGATAGTATTCTAGGGGGAAGTCTCTGAGCTAACTACCGTGTTACTGGTTTGGATTATTATTTATACTACTACAGAATTCCCTTTAGGATTTTTGTGCTTGCTCTCTGATGTCTCACCTGGTTCTTGGCATTACAGGAACTGTAAAGGATAGTGCAGAGGAAGGTTACTGTCAGATATTCTCTGTCTCTCAGGGCATACTTGAGTAGATCTGAGGCCATAGCTAAGACACATTCATTTTTTTACTTTCTGACCTGGGGTTTTGTTTTTATGACATCACTGGGACTTTGCCTTAGAGACAGGTGACAGCCAGTATCACCTGAAAAATATGTAGAAAACCCCCGCAATCCAGTTATGCCCATATTCCAGACCCTCTCCTAATCAACATCAATGCTCCCTACATTACTATGTGTATTTCAACAGCAATTTAGTTCCCCTATGTGACACCAATCCCCTGGACTGCCGTTTCATAGAATCACAGAACCACCAGGTTGGAAGAGACCCACTGGATCATTGAGTCCAACCATTCCTATCAAACACTAAACCATGTCCCTGCAGAGGAGAAGAAGCAAGAACATTCAGGCCTCAATAGAAAGCATGCACCAAAGAAATACATCTTGTTCTGCACCACAGTGAGGCAATGAGGGTGTAAAGGTGACTGTGGACACCCATGACACAATCAAGAACAGAAGAAGTGAGCCTTCTGAAGACTCTATACAGTACTTTATTTGCTAGGTTAGTCTTTCTCCTTCAAATATCTTGCTGCAAGATAAAGCCTCCAGGCAGCTATAAGACAAAGCTTTACTATTATTCTTTCTTTCAGGGCACAACAGCTCTGCTTAATACATTTTTAAAGACTATATTCATCTAGGAAGATGATCAATAATTAAGAAAAGCAAACAATATTGTTATGGAAATTAAGTTACCTCTGGATCTGTGAGAATATGGCATTTCCTTATGACTTACTGACATCTTTCCAGCTCCTGGACAAACAGCACAGAGAGCAAGAGTCATTTGTGCCCCAGAGGAACCACCCTGCTGAGCCCAGACTGATGCACAGAGCTAATGATCTGTAATTAAAGTCAAGCTGTCAAAGAATTTTTCACAGTTTTTCAGGTTTTTGTTCCTATTTGCACAAGGGCAGTGAGAAACACTTCCTCTTTGCCCTGTCAACGTTGGGTCACTGAAGAAGCACCAGCTCTGATGGACCATCAGGAATAATTTCTGCTGTCCCATGATGGGACAAAAGATCTGCTAGGACCCAGAGGACTGGCACTTGTCTGTGCATTTTACAAGAACCACTTGTACAGCTAGGGTCACCCACAGTCGTGCATGCAAATACTGTAGCATGTGTGCATATTACTTTAACAGGAGTTAACCCTGACCTAAAGGAGTCTCTGCCACAAAATTGCCATGGGCAAGATGGGCTCTGTCCTTCTGGAGATGCCTGTGCTGCAGGCACCACTGCCTAGCAGACAGATTTTTTTCTATTTTGGACACCAGTAGCTGTGTAGCCTTGGCAACACACAAGTTTCCTGGGGCCTGCCTGGAGTGTACTTAAAGCTGATTTCACTTCACTTTCATTGAGGGCCAAAGTAGTCCCTGGACATGCTGGGATATGCTAGCAACAGAAAAAGGCCATTGCTGCTTTGATGCCCATAAATGGAGGTTAAATACGGGGAATGGAGCAATGCCATGGAAGGAAATGTCTTACTTCTTGAAATTTCTTAAAATCACATAATTTTTTTCTGACTGAGCTAGGTCTGACAGTATTCATCTAACCTGAGAAGGCAGAAATGGCTCCCACTCCCAGTGATGAGGCAGCATCCCGCTGCAAAGAGGGATTGTGGGCACCAACAAATGCTTCTCCTTCCCTTCTTCCTCTCACATGTCCTTATTTCTCCAGTTTTAAAGTAGTGCTGGAAGAAGTGTTATATCTGCAGTACATCTGTGGCAGAGGGGCCACCAGAAATGAAATTACCACTTGTCAGCCAGGCTGCTGTGACCAACTGAGCTCAGGTGTTTCTGGCTTAGTCCCGAAGGTAAATAAAATATCTTGTCTCAGCTCACTTCCATAAAGCCACTGAGCTGTATTAACTCACTTGCCTGTAACCCTGGAACCTGCCTGGATAAAGGATTTCAGCCTTTTTTTACCTGCCCCTCATCTATGGAAAATTTTCCTGGAGTGTACTTTATTACTGTGGGAGCCACAAATGAGCTGAACAAGTTTTTGTTGAGCTTTAAATGACGCTCTTTCCTCTCTAAGTGAAGTTAGTAAGGACAAGTGTGTCAGGTCTTATGACTTTACTGCCTTTCAGTGCCTAAAGTAAATATGAGTGCCCTGAGCTCAGGCTGGGAGTTGAGTCACAAAGCAACTCCAGTTTCAACACAGGCTTTTATTCCTGTAGGTAAGCAAGAGTTAATGCTACAATGCCACCTTCCCTCGGGTGCACTGCATTGTTATCCCAAAACTCAGCACTGTATGCTAGGGTGGTTGCTTTATGGTCAATGAGTGGCTTCAGTGCTATTCTCAGTGTTGCTTCATTTATTTGCTATTGGAAAGACAGAGAAACAAATTGTGTGTCAGTGCCTACCTATTCTTTAGGGTTCATCCCAGAGAGGGAAATCAATGACTCAGGCTCTTCTTGAAGTATCTATGTCAAAACACAGGGGGTGAAGTCTGACATTGTGTGTGTGTGTGTGTGTGTGTGCGCGTGTGCGCGCACTTCAGCATTGCCATTCATCTTCAGTTTCCAAATCAACAATTACCTAGAGTCCCCCAGGAGGGAAATGTGCTCCTCTCATAAGCTTGGAGTAATGACTCGGAAGCAGTGGTGTGTAACAGGATCCCCAGTGCTAGGCTTTGCCTGATAACCACGTATACTAATAAAATAACCCTGAGTTGGTTCCAGTCCTTAAAGTTCCCTTATTGCTATTCTATGGGGCCTGTGTCGGGAAGAGAAACACCACTTGCCAGCAAAGTAATATCCAAATGCAATCCATGCTTAACATATTGCACGCAGTCCTTATAAATTCAAGTGAGTTCTCTGTGTCTCTTCTATCTGACCTGACAGGACGATCACTCCCTGCTACTGTGCTGGCTGTGTCCCTTGGCAATAACCCATGAGGAAAAAATTCTTCATTGATATATTTCCTTCCTAATTTCTTGACCTATAATTTTTTTTTCTCCTTTCTCACTGCCTAACTCCAACTACTTTTGGAAGCAAAGATCAGCAAACCTTGAGGTTTTTAATACATATGCTAGATCTCTTTTTTCTTGGCAGGGTTGGGGTGGGGGGGAGGAGAAGAAAAAGTTGAATGGGGTCAGCATGAGAAGTCCATGGGGAATCTTGCAATAAAAATTTCTTGGCTTTGAGATGAGATGGTGCAGTGCATTCAGAGGTGTAGATCAAAAGAAGATGCTCAAATGCATCCCTAAAAAAAGAATCAGCTATTAAACTATGGGTTACATCTCACCTAGCTTGACGTGGGGAATCCCTTTCAATTCAGTCATGCTCTCTGTGTATGCTGACTCTTGCTTTTGCTTACATGAATGGGTAGAGCAGAAGCTTAATTATTTCCTCTATGTTGTTAATAAGATTATTGATTATGAACTTTTTTCTGCGCATAAGTATGCTTGCCTCCTTACAGAAGTACCTATTCATGCCAGTATTTAGTTATATATTAAAAGATGTCTATTTCTTATCCAGGTGACATTGACATCTGTTAAAATCACAGCACTCATCTTGTGGTCCAATACACTACAGATTCTTGTGCCTACATGCATAGGCATTTGTTTCAGTCAGACATTGCCTGGGTCTGATAATAGCAGCAGAAGCCCAGACAAAGATAAAGGTGAAGAAGCAGGCAGAAGGAGAGAAAAGATGATGGAGAAGGTGGAGGAAAAGGAGAAGGGTGTAGGAAATTAAAAATAAGACAAAGAATATTGTATCACTTACCTTTCTCATTTACAATTTACTGATCTCCCTGCCAAGAAACCGTAACTCCCACTTTGATCACCAGGAGACTCAGAACCAAAAGGGGGTTGTCACTTGTCAAGACTTGGTCCCCAGACAAGAAGTAGAGCTGCTAGATACAGCATCACCTCTTGGGTTGTGGCAGCCCTTTGCTCCAGCAGCCCAGCCACCACAACGGGAAAGCTTAGCTTCTGTATCCCTAGCTGGGATGTGCTCGCCAGGGGTCACAGCTCTGTCAGAGATGCCAGTTCTGGTCACAAAAGCCCACACTGTGGAAGCCAAGACCATGGAATGGAGCAAAAGAAAGGCATTGTGTAGTGCTACTAGGAGAAAAGGAGGACATGCATTCATAGAAATGAGGCAAGTAGCCAAAGTCCAACTTTCCTGACTATGCGTGACAATACCAGGGATGATGGGGGGCACCTTCCTAGATTGGCAGGTAACAAGGAGCAAGAGAAGACAGCCTTGTCTTGCCCTGTGCTGCTTTGACTCTGAAGGTTAATTTTCTGTAACTCCTGGAGAAGCAGGAAGTTTCCACAAAACTGACAGAAAGCTTGTGTTGAGCTAATATTTTAAAAGGGTAAAGGAGACGACCCAGGTAATTATAGGCTTGTCAGGCTGACATCGATCCTGGGTAAAAGAATGGAGCAGCTAATGGGGGAATATAATTCATGTCCATCAGCAGGGGTTTATGGAAAACAGGCCCTGTCAAATGAACTTAATATCATTCTTTGCCTTGATTACAACTTTAGTTGAAGAAGTCAATGGTGTTGATGAAAAAAACACTAAGATTTTCCAAAGCATTGTGGTTTGTACCACACAACAGCTGAATTTAAATACTAGAACAATGCAAAACCCACAGAGTAGGTAGAAAGTGGAATAAAGTAAATAATTACTCAAAAAAAAATGGTTGAACACAGAAAGCTGTCATCCTGCAGTTGTCTTACGAGTTGGGTCCACAATGCTAAGTGGGTAGCATGATGGTATTTTACATTCATAGCTGTGTTCTACTAAAATCTGTCATACTAAAATCGGAAGGGCAGGTCACTGATACAAATAATTCAGTAATTTCTTGGTGAACTTGGCAGAAACAAGTATGGCAGAACTATACATATTTCAGCTCAGGCATATGTGAAGTAAACATATTAAGGAACAGAAAATATATGTGATATCTACAGGACAGAGAACAGGCAGGAATATTTTTTTTTTAAAATGAGTTATGGATTCCAATTAGTCAAGCACAAATATCCAGTTTAATACTGTCACCAAAATATCTGATGAAACACCTAATTGGGGACACCTCTGAAGGCAGTAAGAAGATAATGTCACTTCTTTTTTTTTTTTTTTNTTTTTTTTTTTTTTGAAACTGGTGCGATCACACCAGGAACCCAGACTGCTTAGCTCAAGAAAAATTTTGATCAGTTGGAAATGCTCCAGAGAAGATCTGGGACAAGGGTCATGGGATTTTCAAACCTGAATGATAGCTGCAGGGGTGATCTGACCACCAACTTTTGGCATCCAACAGAGAAGAAGACATCAATAGCAGAAGTACTGTGGATTTCAGTGGACTAGCTGCTTGCTGAGTGACACCTGCCTCTGAATCACAGAATCATAGAATGGTTTGTGCTGGAGGGGACTTTAAAGACCAACTTCACTGCCACGGGCAGGGACACCTTCCACTAGATCAGGTTGCTCAAAGTCACTTCCAGGTAAGACTTGAACACCTCCAAGGGTGGGGCATCCATGACTTCTCTGGACAACCCAAGCCAGTGCCTCACCACTCTCATGGTAAAAAATTGCTTCTTAATATCTAATTTAAATCTACATTCTTCCAACTGAAAGCCATTACCCCTCATCCTGTCACTGCACTCTCTGACAAAGAGCCCCTCTCCAGCTTTTCTGTAGGTGTCCTTTAATTACTAAAGGGCTAAAATAAGGTCTCCCTGGAACCTTCTCTTCTCTAGGCTAAACAAGACCGACTCTCTCAGCCTGTCCTCGCATGGGAGGTGCTCTTCATGGCCCTTCTCTGGATGCACTTTAACAGATCTACATCCTTCCTGTGCTGAGGACTCTAGAGCTGAATGGTAAAATCTCCAGGTGAGATTTCACAAGAGCAGAGTAGAAAGGCAGAATCATCCCCTTTGACCTGCTGGTCACACTTCTTTTGATGCAGCTCAGGATACAGTTGGCATTTTGGGCTGCAATCCCACATTGCTGGCTCACGTTGAGCTTCTCCACCAGCACCCTGAAGCCCTCTGTTCAGGGATACTCTCAATCCATTTTCCACCTGGCCTGTACTTATGCTTGGGCTTGCCCCAACCCACATGCAGGGCCTTGTTGAACTTAATGAGGTTCAAACAGACCCACTTTTTGAGCTTGTCCAGGTCCCTCTTGATAGCATTCCTTCCTTCCAGCAATTGTGCCACATAGCTCAGTGTCGTCAGCAAAATTGCTGAGTGAATACTTAATCCTACTGTCCATGTCTGCAACAAAGATGTTAAACAACACTTGTCTCAATACCAAACCCTGCAGAACATCATTTGTCACCAGTCTCGACTTGAACATTGAACTGTTGACCACAACTCTTTGAGTGAAACCATCTAGCCAATTCCTTATCCGCCAAGTGGTCCATCTGTCAAATCCATTTCACTCCAGTTTAGAGACAAGAATGTCATGTTGGACAGTGCTGAAAGCTTTGCACAAGTCCAGGTAGATGATGTCAGTTATTCTTCCTCTACCCATCAACATTGTAAGCCCATCACAGAAGGCCACCAAATGTGTCAGGCATGACTTGCCCCTAGTGAGGCCATGTTGGCCTTCACCATTCAGCTCCTTATTTTCTATGTGTTTCAACAGAGTTTCCAGGCAGATCTGTACCATGATCTTGCTAGGCAGAGATGAGACTGACCAGCCTGTACCTCCCCAGGCCTTCCTTTTTTTTCTTTTTTAAAAAAGGGAGTTATGTTTCCCCTTATCCAGTCAGTGGGAACTTCACTGGACTGCCATGACTTCTCAAATATGGTGGATAATGGAAGGATGAAGCTAGTCCTTAATGTGTAACTCTACTGCTAGCTAGTATTTATCTCCTGTGTCTGTTGGAAAGAAATGTTTGCTTGTGCAGTGTCAGGACACTGCAATGACAACTAAGATAACAGCTGAAAGCACTACCTCAGTGGCAACTCACTACATAGTTATGCATTTTATTTTTGTCTCCCCTCAGTACTAGGCAGACTTTGAAGTTTCTGTTTTACCCCAAGTGGTGCTTTTTTTGCCACAGACACACCAGGAGGTGCTCAAGATAGCTGAAGATGCTCTCACAAAACCTTTCTGTTGAAAATACTAACATGCACCATGCAGCACCTAATTGGATACCCTTTACTGTGGTTTAAGCCACAACACCAAGTTGAGCTAATACAGATAGCTGTACATTATTAATTGATTGCTAATAGTAATAAATATCTCCATAGTGTGGACTTGCAATCTTATAAATAAAGTCCCTGGCATCTGCATTGACAGTCAGCAGCATGTGGAAATGTTTTGGAAAGAGGTGAGCTCCCAGCCTCTGTGGAACGCAAGCTGCCACTCTGCATCTTAACTGAGAACAATCTGTATTTCAATTAGTGAAGAGCTCATCAGATCCTTTGGGGGGGAAAAAAAAGTCTGACCTGTAAGCCCATGCTGCGGGCTGGATTTTCTATTTGCTTAACATTTTCCAGGTCCAGAAATAGAAAGGGTGAGTGACTAATAGATTTAAGATCTCCAAGGTGAGACGATGCTAGTGACTGAAGAATATGCATTACCTGGCATCAGCACAGCCAGAAAAAGGAGAAATCTACTTAGAGCTGCTTCTCCTGTAAGATAAGCCCCTAGTTCACAGAGTGAGAAGCCTCCTCCCTGCTGCAGCAGAGAATTAAGTTAGTCATTTGTTACTGTGTCTTGCCAGCGCACAAAATAGCAGCCCTGGGCTGTAATCTCCACTCATCTGAGTCTGTACAGTAATTGCTGGCAGCCATGGAAACAAAACTTCCCACAGTCATTTATAAACTTGACCCTCCTTGCTTCCTTATTGCTGTATTCAGCCAAGCCCTTGATGAGGGTAAGTGAAGAGAGAGGAAACCGTAAACTGCATTTTCAAACTAACATTTGGCAGTGGAGCACAGAGAACTGGCCAAAAGCCCATCGTGTGAGTAGGAGCCTTTCCAACAACACCACTAGGCTTAGCCACAGGCTTCTGGTAGAAGCAGTGATGATGGAGCAATGCCACCAGCTATGATAAGCTCCAGTTAATGACTAACACGCCTTTATCTGCATTGCATGGGATGTGAGGCTGGCCTCCTCACCTCCAAATCCCACCAACTTCTGGGGACTATTGTCCTTGCCACCTAACTTGCCTTCTGCCTAAGATCCCCCCAATTATAAGCTGGGGGTAGCCTATTTCATGGCATCATGATGAAGAAGAAATTATGAAAGCCTTCAAGCAGCTGTAACTGTTGGTCTGTAGAAGGCCAAAATCTTCATGTTTTTGTTTTCCTCATTAAACACTCAAAGGTACAATAAAAATTCTAAAAATATTACCAGCCCAGCTGAGGCTGGAGGAATATGCCTAGCTGACATCACTTGGAGAACTCAGTCTCTCTGCCTAGTCGTAAAAAGAGACCCAGGGAAAGTAGTGTCTGAGGGATCCCTCCCACTATGCCTACCTCTGCACCCTGAGCACACCCAGGGGCTGTTTCTGGTGGAGACATTGGGTCTTTTCATCCCCATCTGCTCACAGTCCACTATGAGAAGTGCAGAAGTGATACAGGGGTTTGCACACTGTGGAAGTAGCACAGGTAGCTTGTCTTGGTGACTGCCAAGCTTGCTCACTGCCAGCTCAGGAAGACCTGCAGCAAAAACCTTGACACAGAACAGCACAAATTCAGTGGCCCTCCAAGCCTTCACTGTTCTGCTGTGAACATTGTGTCTTGGACTGAGACTGCCAATTTGATCTACATCACCCATCAAATACTCACTGTATATACAACATTTAGATGGTCAAAGCCAGGTGAGACTTCTGGAATGACGGTTAATTCCACAACTCTGTGACCATCCAAAAACTTTATCGTTTTATCATCACTATGAAATACCTGCTGCACCAACAGAAAACAAGGAGTAGTTATGTGGAGTTTTTAAAGTTGGTGGATTTTGTCTAGCTTAATTATTCAAGCATCCTAACCTCTCACACTTCAGGAACAGCAATGACCAAAGACTGACAGGAGTTTCACTGCTACTGAAAAACACTGTCATTGACCATGGGGACCATTAGATTACATCATTTAACAAACAGTTGATATAATGCATCTCATTCCTACAATCCACTTGTAAGGATTTTTTTTCTCCCAGTATTTTTTCTACACCATTATTATTAGATCTAAAGCCTAGTCCAAAATAACTGTCCAGGATAACTGTTTCTTCTTAGCATAACACATCAGGTTATTATATCCTGTCAAGAGGCATTAAACCAGGCTGAGTTATGTTAAAAAGTGACCCATCTGTAACAGGACAGGCATTCAAAATGGTCCTTTCTGGCAAGGTGAATTAAGAGTGTACTACTTCATTTTTTTCCTTTAGGAAGATGGAAGCTAATTAAGATATGCTAAGCTTTGTCAATTTTTCTCAAAGGCAGAACTCCATAGTTTTTTGGACCTTATGTAAAGGAAAAAGAATATGCTTTGGTATCATTATTTACCAAAGAACTGTGTGCATAACATTTGGTTATAGTGGTTAAATTCTCTCCTGTTCAGATTTGATTTGGGCCAAGTTTTTTAGCTTAAGCCTAATAAGTATTGTACCTCTGGAAAGTATTTAGTCTCCTTCTTGTTCTTTAAGTTCTGCCTGCTGCAACTCACTACTCGTGGTCATAGACAAGAATAAGAGCTGCCTGACACTCTGTTTTCTTTCCCTAAATCCATGTAGCCATTTCATCTATGTCTCCCGCCATCCCGTTATTCAAATTTCCCATGTGTGTGTCCATTGATAAAAAGCCTCCATGGGGTTTGTAGGAGCTTTTGCAACTCTGTGCTGTGCACCAGAGGCTGAAAATGCTGAAGGAGAAGAGTTCAAGAAGCAGCATTTACTGTGCCCAGTTGCATCTACTCCAATGTATCCTGTTAAACACAGTTGGATATTAAATTTCTCCTCTGTGTTTTCCACTATAGAACTTGCCAGTGGTTGGTTATTAAGTTTAATCATGAGAAAAGATGCAGGGGAGCATCTGGAAAAAATAGGATGTGTTCACATGATTGATGAAAGCTTCACAATGAGATGACTTGAAGGGTCAGGATTAAGCTTGGAGGGAGATTTTTAATTCTCATATTTTCAGCATTCAGGGTGTTTGTCTTAACATGCTGAGCATATCTTAAGCTCGCTTTGGCATATAGAGGAACAGAGATCTTTCTTAATAGGTAAGTCCACTGTTCCTGAAGCTCTTAGTCATCTAGAGTCCACACATGAGTTGAACTGCTTTAAAATTGCACACATGCAAGTGAAACACATGCACCAAAAGTATTTTCAAAGCTAGTTGTCTTAGGGCAGGCTAAAGGGACATCAGATAAGCAAGCACACCAGGTCAAGAAACATACTGATGGCATCTTTTTAACAGATTCCCAAATCCATCCTGCAGCTTAAAGGACATAACAGGTCAGTGGTGACGTCCTGTTTGACCCTAAAGTCAGCTCCGCCTCAGGTAATCACCAGCTCATTATCTGCAGCACTGATGACAGCCTGCATAGAAGCCACAGCCTGTGATTTGTCCTAATGAATTTACCTGGGCTTCAGGTGTGACACTGAATGGAACAGAATAAGCCTACAGCTTTCTCCACACCTGCTTAATTCAGTTGCTGTGATTACTGTGCATTGACTTGACCCAAATTATTTAATAAGGGAAGTCTGTTAGAAGAAGCAGCATATATGCTTGACCTGTTCTTAATCTTCCCCAGGCATCTGCTTATGGCCATGGTTTGTTAGATTGGTGAGGAAAAGCTGCTGCTTTTTTTTGGTTGGTCTTTTTTTTCAGGCTGACACGTTTCCTGATGAATACAAAAGATATTTTATGGGTGAGGTGGTAAAAGACGCATCAAAATATCTTATTTGCTACAGGGCCAGAGAGCAGGGTGTGAGACCTATGCAGGCAGGATTGACCCCACTTTTCTCCCTTTTCCAGCCAAACCCATGAAGGTGCTGTCTTGCTGCTGGCCATGCTATGGCATAGGATAGGTGGCACTACAGTATGGGGGGGATACAGTTGTTCTGGTGCTCTATGACACAGTGGCTAGGTGCAGGTAGGAGGGAGCTGCTGAAACTGAAGGGCAAGAATATTTCCAGAGAGGAGAGGAGCTGAGTGTCAGCAGCAGTGTTGTAGGGTCTCAACCCTAAATATCTGGAAGAACATTGTCAGCCCCACAGCATCAGGCACAGATCCTCACAATCACAGGCAGCATGTGAGATGTGCAATCCTGAGTTTTTTCCCCAAAATGTCTTCTAGTGTTTTTTCCACCCATCTCAAACCCCCAAAGTGCATGTCAGGATCCTTGTCCGTTGGGCTTACCATAGCATTTTTAGCTTTACTGCAACTCTGGAGGGTTAAATATTTTACAGCCAGTTTTGTATTGTCAGCTTCTCTATCTAAACTCAGTGCCTGGGATCTGACTTTTAAAAACTTTTTCTGGGGACACACAGCACTCTAATGGCAATGCTTTCATGAGGGTTTAAATGTGTGCTGCTTCTGAAACCCATCTGTTCCACTCAGCATAGCTGGGCTGGGCTCCACTGCTGTTCATCACAAAGGATCAAGAGGAATGAGGGATGATCCAATGATTCATCTGGACCTGTTCTCCAACAGAAGATAGGGAAGATGCAAGTGAGAAAATGCTAGGTGTGCTTCCTCCAAAATGTAACTGTGCATGGGAAAATTGGTAGGCAGAGCACAGACTGTTAAGCCCTGTAGGACCATCAGCCCTGCTGCTAGCCAAACATAGAATTATAGAAAGCAGGGCCAAAAGGGATCAAACAATATCTTACCTGCTCTGTTTCCATGAGGCACCATTTACTCTTTGTCTAGTCAGCTCTTCAAAGCCCCCCACAATGTAGACGTCTCTGCCTTCCCAGGCAACCTACTCAACTGCTTTATCTGCCATTACTATTGAGAAACTTTGCCCTAATGCCAAACCTAAATCCCTTTTTCTACAAGGTAAGGCCATTATTTCTTTCCCTTCCTAGAGCAGGCAGGAAAAAAATAATGCATTCCTGTTCTCTTCACTATGGCTTTTGTGTATTTAGCCATCACTGTCATGACTGCCTTCAGTCACTTTTTCTCTCAGTTAAGCCCATTTCTTTCACTCTTTTCTCACCCACTGTGTTTTCCACCCTCTCTACTCTATATCTGACTGTCAATAGTTGGCTCAGACCTTTCTTGAGGTGTGGTGATACTGTGCCCAAAAGAGGACTCAACTGTCCTCTGACTGGTAGTGTTCTCCTTGAATCAAATGCTATTTTCTAGGGCCACTTTTCCCATTAGATGTTTCAAATTCTGCCTTCCAGGTGTGTGTACAGCCCCTTCAAGCTCACCCTCATCTGTAGATTTAGTAATTCCCTAGCCCATCCACCAAGCTGGTAATGGAACCCTGGTATTATGGGAGACCCAGAGTACCCACTCAATAAATGTTTACAGTTGGACAGCAAATAATCGAAGACTCATTTTTTAGATTCATTTATCCTTTTTTAACTAGACTGTTTTCTAGTTTGCGTAGGTCAATGTCTATTGTACACAGACCTCCTGCTACTGCCATAGTTTGTACAGTTGAAGCACTACCAGTAGAGAAGCATGAGAGTAACCCTTTCCAAGAGGGTTACACTAGATGAACCATCCAAAGATTTTTCCCTTGCAGGAGCTCTCAGCACAGGAACTCTGCTATAGAAGGCTGAGCTCCACTACTGGTAACTGCAGTAAATGAAAGACTTCACTCCACTGTGTATTTAAGAAGGGAAAGCTTTCTGGAGCCATTAAGTTGCTAACATCCATGTACACAGACCTGAAAGAAAGCTGCTAGATTGATGGATGTACTTGTCATTTTTACAGTTTGTAGCAGATTGATGAATGTGCTTTGTAGTTTATAATGTGATGCTCATTTAACTCTGCATTTTAAGATTGGGTTGATTTATGGAAGCCAGCGTTATTATTACGTTTCAGTGGGGTGTCAGGGATATTATATCACAGAGGTTTGTCAATTAGTCTTGTATGACAAAGCCAGTCTCCACATGGAAATCTGGCTGAGAAAATTTAACCCAGGCAAAAAGTTGATTCCTTTTAAGCACATCACTGGTATTACCAAGTATTTTGTGGAAGCTCTAACTTACAAGGCTAAAAGTGCAGCTATCTCTATGAGTTGATCTGCAAAGGTGTGCTCAGGCATGCAAAGCATCTCAGGCTGTTGCTAACTGTCATAACGGGTGTCAGGTATCACAACCTAGCTGTAAACAGCACACCCCAGCACAGTCCCTGCTCTACTTTTCCAGGGATGACTAATGGTTTGGAGTATATTTGTTACAGAGAGAAGCACTTGATTTTCTGAAGTCAGGGGTTCAGCATGCACTTGAAAGGGAGGGATGCAAAATTTCTGATCTTATAAGTCAATGCAGGCACATATTGCTAATGAGACCTTTGATTTATCAGATTCAGCACACATTAGCATCTGTGGTTTCAACCTCTGCTCAGCTATGGACTCTCTTTTGAGTTTTTTAGTAAGTTTCTTCCTCCGTCAGCCTTATCTTTCCTGTGTTTGTAAAAATAATGGACTACTTACCTCATACAAGTAATTAGCAATTGGACAGCACTCAAAAACCACCAGGCACTAATGTGGTTTAAGCTTTTTCACCCTGGTAGGGAAAACAGTAGGAAAATAAGCCTACATGTTACACAAAATAACATCATGCTATTTTTGGTAGGATCTTCCGTAAACATTTAGCTCAAAATGCATTGCAAGTTTACTGGATATTCAGTTAATTATCAAACTAAATATAGCAGAACAGAGGTGGCAGAGGCAAGGAATTTGGGAAAGTGAAAAATACAGACAGAGAAGCCAAGGTGGCCCATTTAAATCACCCAACACAGCTAGTCATTTTTCATTTACTTTCTCAGAATCTTTTGACTATCTTTCCTGCTGTCACTTTTACAACAGCTTCCCCTTGGGAATCCATTACACGCTCACTTTAGTCCCTAGGACAGAGACATTTTAAGTGGTTGGATGGCATGATAGATAGCTGCCCAGTGTTGGATGGACACTTAGAGATCAAACTGCAGGAGTGCAAAGTAGGGGCAGCTTTGTTTCAGGAGGGGATGGAGCAGACCTGGCCAGATATGCTGTCGTGGATGGAGATGGAGAAGCACCTGCTGATAGAGGTGTCCTGGGAGCAGAGCTGGTATGGGGCTGGTGGCCATTGTGGTTGGGTTTGGGGAGGAACCTCACCTGTTGGCTCAAATAAAAGCAAAGCCTTGTGACTTGGGAAGTTTTTGAAGGCTAGTGAGAGCACTCCAATATAGCCCTGGGAAAAGGCTTCCCTATCAGTGGAAAATGCTCACATTTAAACATCTGTTAGCAGTGATGTGGCAGTCAAGATCTGTCACAAGAAAGGCCACAGATAGCTTATATATTTCTCTTATGTGGGTCTCCTGCTGGTTAGGTCTCTGCTGTTTTTAGGCCAAGACACTTTATGCCTTCAACTTTCTCCTTTTCCCTATTTTTTTTTCCACCATCAAATAGCCATGAACTCTCTCACAGTCAGCAGAAATTTGTATCATTCAGCACTAATAACTATATCAAGAACAGGCTGAGGTAACTGAATGCAGAAGTGCACATTTGAGATGTTGTTCATTTTAATAAACTGCACTGCATGAATAAAATAGATATTGAATTTAATGCATATTGACATGAAATAATTCTTACTAAGTGGTGTCTGGAGTCAGTTTTCAATCTAATTTCCTCTTTGTAGATTTAGTTATAAATAGATTTTATAAAGATCATGAGATTAATTTTTCTAGCATGTAGCAGGTTTTCCCTGTAGTAACGAGGACAAGTCCAGTTAAGCATCCACCTGTACACTTAAAGGACAGAGATTATTTGTTGGCCCTGATAAGCTGAAATTCATCTAAAAGCACTTCATCAGAGATAAAAATGAATTTTTCAGACATCCAGCAGACTTTTGGAAAGCTGAGGCTTGTGTCAAGGTTAATTAGGTGATAACTTTGGAACAGCACCAAAGTAGTTGGCCCAGCAGTGAAGACAGTACCTTCAGGCTGGCCACCAGCTCTGCTGAGGTTCCACGAGGCTGGATGCAGCTTCGGGGCCAGGGAACATCCTTCACGTGCCCTGAGGTGAGCTGGTGAGAGCATTTGCTTTGCTAAGGTGAAAGGCAGCTCTCCACAGCACCCCTCTCAACACTTCCGCACTTTCTCTCCACTACACCCTTCAAAATGGGGCTCCAGCAGGAGGGTAAGAGCTCCACATGGATGTGGTTTCTTTTTGTATGTCCTGATCTTTTTCTTCTTGCCTTCTTTTTATTTTTCTTCAAGCCATGAAGTTTAGAGTTACAAATCCAAGAGGAACTTGATGATTATCCAGCCTGCCTGCAACAGGCAATGGTAACAGAGGTTGTGTTCATCCTCATTACCAACCTACAGAGAACAGGAGGGATACTGCCTTTAGGCACACAGCCTCTGCACAGAGCAGATGAACACGTTTGGTGAATATTACCTATTAAAGCAAATAGGAGGAGGACAATATAATACATTGCAGTCATTAAAAAGAGAAAGATGCTGATTTCCCCAAAGGCTTTATATCAAGGCTTCAGCCCAAAGCAGCTTGTGCCATACATTGTGTGGCCATCATCCAGTACACTATAATTTTACCCCCTCCTTGGAGGAGAGACCTGTCTGAACAAACTCCCCTTCCTGGATGCTGGTTTCATGATGAAATCTGAGCCAGCCTTTTCCTCCTTGACAATATGCTGAACTCAGCCCAGCTAGAGCTGTTGGTATCTGATGTGTGGATGGGTTCAGCCCAGTTCCTTGTTGGGGGAAAATCAAGGATGCCTCACCACAAGGCTCCCCAGCTTTTGACAGAATGGGGGAGCACTCCATCAACCCCTAAAGACGTACCTCTAGATCAAGGCCACTGCAGGGTCACATCACTTCACTTAACTCACTGGCTCTGTCAATGTTTTTTTGATAGCTTTGTATGTAGTGATCATGAAGCTGGGAGGTTCAGGTCCGCCTACCTTCAACAAGCAGCTGATTTAAAGAGTCCTGCTGCCACCACAAAGAGACTTTGTGTAAGATACACTCACAGTGAAGCATGTGCACAGAATCAGTTTTGAACCCAAGAGCCTAATTTCAGGAGCTTACTTGAAGACCTGAGTCCAGACAAATATTACACTTTAGTCCAGACTCAAACTCTTATTCAGGAGGTTGAGATTGACAGGGGTGAGACCCAAGCATACTCCAGCTCTGCCCACTAGCAGATCACAGAATCACAGAATCACTAGGTTGGAAAAGACCTATGGGATCATGGAGACCAACCATTCCTATCAAACGCTAAACCATGTCGATCAGCACCTCATCCACCAGTCCTTTAAACACCTCCAGGGAAGGTGACTCAACCACCTCCCCAGGCAGCCCGTTCCAGTGCTAAATGACCCTTTCTGTCGGGAGCCTGGGCCTTATTCAGGAATGGCTCCTGCAGAAAGGATACTGATAAGCTAGAGGCCTCCTTAGGGAAACAGTGTCCTTGGTGCTTAGGGAGGCGTGGGACCCTGGTTAGATCTACGATGGGAAGAATGCGAGGGAGCGAGTCTCATAGCACCCAGCTGCACCTGGGGGGACGGGTAGCTTATGTTTTGCTTGCTTTAGTTCACTGACCAATTAGGAGCTCAGCTTTTGCAATATATATGAACTTCATTATTGACTGTATTTAACTAAGCGCCACTCTTAATAAAATTGGGACTTGCTGACGATCATCGGATGTCTGTGTCTCCCTTCGACAACACCTTTCCATGATTTTTTTTTCTGATGTCCTGCCTTAACCTCCCTTGGCAGAGGTCGAGGCCATTCCCTCTTGTCTTGTCCCCTGTCACTTGGAAGAAGAAGCCAGGTCCCTGCTCTCCACAACTTCCTTTCAGGTAGTTATAGAGAGCAATAAGCTCTCCCCTCAGCCTTCTCTTCTCTAGGCTAAACAACCCTAGTTCCCTCAGCCACTCCTCATAAGACTTGTTCTCCACTCCCTTCACCAACATTGTCACTCTTCTCTGGACTTGCTCCAGAGCCTCAACATCCTTCTTGTGGTGAGGGGTCCAGAATTGAACACAGTATTCGAGGTGCAGTCTCACCAGTGCCTAGTACAGAGGGAGAACAACCTCCCTGAACCTGCTGGTCACACCATTTCTGATCCAAGCCAAGATGCCATCGGCCTTGGAATTGGAGATTACTCCAGCTGAGTCTTCCTATGAAGGCTATGGACACAATGGGCTTAATCCACAGTTCATTGGATTTGGTGTTCATTTAACCTTTCAGTCAAGGCATAGCCTGGGCAGATCTAAGCAAATTTCAGTGGAAAAAGGACTCTCCATTTCTTCAAATTCTTGCAGGTCCAATCCAATCATATAGCCGTGATGAGTAGCAGACACCAAGCTGCAAGCATATTATGAAATAACTGCTGTACAGACTGTTTATTGCCCACTTGATGCCAATCCCTGTCAGCGTCAATATCCCAATTTCTCTTGCTACAAACAAAGGTTAAGTGAGTCCAATTACTCTAGTAAGGTAATATCAATAATGCTACTAATTACAGCAATTGCATTATGGATCATTAGTTGGTGATTATGACTTCGTCAAGTGCATGGCAATTTTATGCAAGAATCACTCACAGTATGTCATGGAAAAAGAATTATCTTCTTGACATTGCTAGTTTCCAGTCTCTATAAATGATCTTAAAAGTTTGGGCGAATACTGTCAGAAGCTTCCTAGGAAAAGTGATGTCTGCCTAGTATTTGCAGTTACACACACAAAACAGCAAGAGGGTGATGATAGGAGATGGGTGGAGGGCTCCTACCATATGCAAATGAAAAATCATTATTTTGAATCCTGGAGATTTAGGAAAACAGGACCCTGTACAAGTAAGATGTACCCAGTTTGTGTGAGGCATTGACGTGGTTTTTTTAATAAGAGGCATTATTATCCATACAGCCTCCCTGGAGAGACCTGGCATGTCTTATTTTATTTGAATAAATAATTAATTTAATTTAATTAAGATCATCCAACAGCCTGGAGACAGATTTTATTAATTCAAGATTCATGGGGGGGTTAAGTATGTAGATGGTAACCACAGAGGCGGGTTTTTTTTTTTTAAATTAAATTGGAGGTGGTTGAGAGCTCTCTCTGTCCTGTAATTTTTCCTCTGCCTGTAGCTCTGCTGTCAGAGAAATGGGGACCAAAGACACTATGTTACAAAAGACAAGTGATGGGGACCCTTTCTATGAACTCCTCCTTGGTCACAAACAAGTGACCTCCAAGTGTCTAGATCATATTGAGGAGGTTTTTGTTGATTTAGCAGCTTCCTCAGGGCTTTCCCCAAGACCCTCTCCACCTGATCATAATCCATATTTACAACCCCTTGCTTACACGAGTGCTAAAATAGTTCCAACCCAACTTCCATGAAAAATAAAAGGAAGATAGAGTTCGAAGCCAAAGGAGGGACCATTAAGATTCACTAATCTCATTCATGCAACAAACTCTAAATCTCACCCTCCACTTTTCGTACCAATATGCAGTAGTATTAAAATAGATCTTCTAGATAAGGTCCTCATCTGCAAAAATTATGAGTTTCCTCAGTTCATCATCCCATTAACAACTTCAAGGATCCTTTAGCATTTTGAAGGATCATGTGAAAGTCTGGAAACCTCATGAAGGTAGAGCAAACAGCTGGAAACTAGATTTATTCTTAAAAAAATCTAGGGTGCTGGAATATCCCTGGAACATGTGGGTATGTCTACACAAGTCTTTACCTCTGTATTGTGCTCTCCACTGGCCTTCTGCACCAGCTGTAGGAGTCAAATAGGCAAAACAAACTAGGTGGAATTCCAACACGTAAGAATGTTATAACCTTCTATTACTCATCATATTTTCAGAAAAGGGAAAAAAACACTCTCGACACTTCCAGCCTTAACAGTGAAATTCATGACTGAATATTTGCCAAGCCATGTGGCTGGGCAAATGGTGCAAAAAGCAAGTAAAATCAAGGGACCTCAAAGAACATGAGATGGGAAGTCTGAAATGAATGTTACTGTAGAAAAGTGGTACCCAGAAAATGCAGTCTCCCAGACCATATTCTGCCACTTTCTGTCATTCCAGATCTCTAAAGGCACCGACATTCTTTTGGCCATGAAATTGTAATACAAGCAATGATATATTTGCTTTGCTTCTGTCAGAGTTAGATGAAGCCTGAGCAGGAGAAGGGAAATCCAGCTCCTCATACATATACCACAATGAAAACTAAGAAGACAAGAACTTGGCTTCATTTACCACTACATAACCTCTCAGACTTAGGAAGATGACACAGGCAGAGATGAAAGCAATGTTTGATCCATAGTTATGTGAGATATTTAACAGACAAAGCAGATGCTAGTGAAGATTTATATGACTCATTGGAGGAAACCTTAAGCAAGAGACAATATACACAAGCACATTAAAGAAGACAGCATCATATTTTTTCCTATTCCCTTTTTAATGTACAGGTAAGTAACTAAAGAAAAAAAAATCTTTAAGCTATTGTAATAATGTAGCTCCCATCCACACCATAGGAATACCAGCTGGAAAAAGACAGATAATTCACCTTAATTTTAATTTGACAACATCAGATTAATTGTGATGTTGTGCAGCTTTGGGTCACAAGAGTAAAATCTGCAGTGTTTGTTCTCTGCGGTCAGCATTGATTTACCCTCACTTGAACTGAGAGGTTATTTAAACAGTAATTTCAGCTTCCTGCAACTCAGAAGCAATAAATGGATTCTCTTGTGCATTTGAGACATTTTTACTAAGCACATTCATGGGGAGACAACAGTTGATTATACACCAAAGGCATCTGAAATAATAGTTATGATAACAAAATGACACAAGAAAACCTTACCTTCTAATGACTTTCTAGCATGCTTGTTACTTGTTTCTCTTTTATCTCCCTGGCACACTCATGAATATCCACCTCCCTTCTCTTAATTCTTATGGTTCTGGGAAGAAAGCTGATAGGGTTGGGAGAGGAGAGTGAGACACAGGCAGTGAGGTCATTTGTGACATCCCTAGTGAATAGAGCCCTTGTCATTCGTTACTATGTGTTGAGCAGCTTCATGGCAATGGGAAGTTGTCCTAGTTCTAGCTGGTATAGAATCAGTTTTCTTCATAGAAAACTGTATTTCTTAGCTTCACTTTTCAGTAGCTAAAGTATTCCAAGTTTTGAGATAATGAAAATGATAAGACAGTGCGTTTTGGTTTTATGGTCAGTCATGGAATTTTGTTTCCTTGGAAACCAAGAACTTTTGCAGCTTCAGAGTACCAGGCACATAATCCTGGGAGAAGCAGATCTCGGACAGCTAATCAAAACTGACCAAAGAATATAATCCCTACTAGAAACATCAAACCCCCTGTGTAAGCAAGAAACTCTTCTGGGACAGCCTCTCTTCCTGATGGCTGCCATCTCTTAAGGATCTGCTCACCTTGTTGCTCAGGCATTTGGTTTTGTTGTTTTTTTCAAATTAAATCCATTATCTATTTTTTAAAAAGATAAATGTTAATACTAATAAAACTAATAATTAAAATAATACACAATATAAGATAGAAATATTTAGGTGATCTCAAAACACATGCAATAAGCAATGCTGGCTAGACGGCACACACTGCAAGCGTAGAGGTGTTGAGCTCCAAAGCTCCATCAGTGAAGATGTCAAGCCATCTTGGAGGGATCACAAATACCAGAATTGGGCTTAAGTAGCAGCTGGATTCTGAGTAACGATGATCTGAATAGAAAAAATCCTATAAAATAAAGTGTGACCCAGAAAGTCTGACCCAAAAACCCTAATACGAAAAGCCCAGCACAAAAAGGTCAATTAAAAAAGTCCAATACAAAAGACCAACCCAAAAATTCTAATATAAAGTGTCTGATTCAAAAAGACCAACTCAAAAAGTCCAATATAAAAATGTCAACCCAAAAAGCTCAACATAAAAATGCTGATACCAAAACTCAGACCCAAAAAGGGTGATACAAAAAGTCCGATAGAGAAACTGCAGATTTGCAGCTTGACCTGTCCTTTCTTCATTATTTTTCCAAGCAGATGGAGTTTCATAGCAAATGAATAATGAAAACATCTCTTCATGAAAACATCTCTTCTCAAAGCACACAACTTAATGATTGTTGCCTTGCTTAAAAAAAGACAAGGCCAAGATAAATGTGATATACAAATCCATGCTTCAGCTCTGAATCCAGATCCTAGGTACTCTAGAGAGCACTCGAGCTATGTGCTGGACTTGGCATGTATTGTTCTTTGATGAAGGTCTCATCTTGTCTCTTTGACATTAAATTCTCACAAGCACTTCACAAAGCAGCACATACATCATTAACGTCCCTCCAATCCATGCCTTACAGTATTGCCATCCTGTGCCCACTCTTCCACCTTGACTGACTTCTTGGCTGCAGAGACACTGCTCCACTGCCTCTGCCGCCACCTTCTGCTCTGGCAGCATACTGCAGTGTGAGTTTGGCAATGGTGGAACTGACCACTGGCATCCCTAGTGTTCACAGAATCACAGAATCACTGGGTTGGAAGAGACCCACTGGATCATCGAGTCCAACCATTCCCACCAAACACTAAACCATGTCCCTCAGGACCTCGTCCACTTAAACACCTCCAGGGAAGGCGAATCAACCACCTCCCTGGGCAGCATATTCCAATACCTAATGACCCTTTCCGTGAAAAACTTCCTCCTAATCTCTAGCCTAAATCTCCCCTGGCGGAGCTTGAAGCCATTCCCCTCATCCTGTCCCCTGTCACTTGGGAGAAGAGGTCAGATCCCTCCTCTCCACAACCTCCCTTCAGGTATTTGTAGAGAG